>CM055068.1:21623063-21665315 GCA_029204045.2 Tillandsia leiboldiana
CGCTCAGGTGGTTAAACTTAGTAATGCAACTGTTAAGGGAATGGCAAGTTTATATGCATGTTATGCCTTATGGGAGGTGTAATAGTTATGTTCATGTATGGTTAGATAAAGCTACCTGTGGGAATGCACCCCTCTATGATTGATAGCATGCCTAATTTAATGTGCAACCGATAAGCGAAGAGGTAAGCATGGAAACGCCCTAGATCATGTGGATTGATGTTTACCTGATATTGTACATGCTTGTGAACTAGAGACTTAGCTGCGATAGACACAGATTATATTTATCCCACACACTAGATATATAGAGATCATACATGTTTTATTCATTGGCCTATTTATGCGAGATTGGTATATCATAGTGGGAAATATTGTAGTTGCTTTGCTAACCATATGGTTTACTCTGTTTTATTGTTTCCAAGGACAAAGCATGCTTGAAGTACTTGTAGTTAGGGCATCTTTTACTGCTGCACTATTTATTGGAACTTGACTTAGGAGAAACCATGCTTTTCCTTTCTCCTCTTGTTAGTCAGGTGGTCAGTGTTGCTCGGTTTCGAGCAGGGGTCTGTATAGTGTAGTCGGGACTTCGTGTCTGGGACAGGTTGGATTAGTTGTGGGGCTTTGCGGCAACCGGATATGGGCGGTTGACCGGATGCTTATCTATGCACCAGATTTGGGTATCAGTTTTCTCTAGTGGATGGAGTTCCAACTTATCGTTTTTTGCATCCGATTGAGGTCGGGTCTTTCTTTGGTGGTTGAGTTTTCCCACTTTGATCAGATTTGCGATCAAAGTCCTGCTATACAGAGATACTTTGACTGAGATACTTACTCGTGTGGGTCGCTCCCCTCGAGTGCCACTCCGAGGTAGGCTTTTTGGACCCAGCCTTGTGTGCCGTCTGATACTTTTTTTGGATGCGAGCCGGGGCGGGCCGGTCCCGCGGTTTCGATGTGTTGCAGATTTCGTTGAGCAGGCAATGCCAGTTTTACTGGTGGCACCAGATTGGGTTATTACTGGCATTTACTTTCTTGTTTCACTCGTGTCCGGGGGACCGAGTGAGTCTAGTAGCTATGTGTTAGACCAGTGCTAGTGTTGTTGGGATCCATTTGGGGACTGTGGTCCCGAGGTCTTTGTGAGTTGTTGACCGTTGTGAGAGAGGCTTGGTGATCTTGAGTTTATCCGTTCTGAGAGAGAACGTAGATTTTGACTATAGCTTGCATGAGCCACCACTCGATAGCGGTTAGTCCGTTTGGACGCCCTACGTAATTCCTGCCCGTCAGCGGGAGGTGGTTTGTAGGTGGGCGCAGGTTTGACTGGACCAGATGTGGCAGTCAGCTCATTGGGTCGATTGTGCACTTCATGTGCTAGTGGTTGCATACCATTATTTGGTTCTCCCCTTTTGAGCATTTAGATAGAGGCATGGTAGCTGTTGGGAGTCTCCAGCTTTCGTATTTCAGTCTTTACGGCTTTGGTTATTTTACGTATCTGAGAGGACTAGTGGGCAGACCGTCAGGTCTGGCGGTGTACCCACTGAGAACTCCCTTTTTGGTGTAGTTCTCACACCCTTTGGGGTCTTTCCCCCTCCCTTTTTTTTCTTCCTCTCCCTGTTTGCAGAGTCTTAGCGGTGTTGCGGATTCTGCGGTGGTTGTTCGAGGCGAGGGAGTCGTGCTAGATCCCTACCCGTCGTTGGAGAGTAGCGGTACCCCTTTAGAGGAGATCTTCAGTAGATTAGTTGTTTTATTTTTTTCTTTTGAGAGACTGATGTAGTGAGGATATTATGTTTTGAGAGACTGTACACTGATGTATTATTTGAGTTACCTCCCGTTTGGGTTCAGAGCTTGTATTTGAGGATATTGTTTATTATTATTTTTGGGAGGCGGACATTGTTGTATTATTCCAGTTGTACAGTGATTGATTTTAGTTATACAGTAGATTTTTATTTATAGCTCTGATATCTGTTGCTGTAGTACTTTTCTTGCAGGTAGGAGCGCTTCGCCTATGCGGGTTTTGCATAGGTGGCGGATCTGTTGGCGAGCCCGGGTCGCAGTTTCGACCCCGGGGCGTGACAGTTAGAGTGGTATCAGAGCCTAGGTTGTAGGTCATGGTGGACTTAGAAACCCTAGGCTTATGGTTTGACCCTTGGTTGACTTCGTGAGAGTCGTGACTTTTAGCGAGAGTCCTGATTGAGTTTTATACCTCTCCCAGGGACGGGAGGAGTGATTGCATGTTTATTCTCCTAAGTGATTATGTTGGCTGCAGACAACATAATGCTGTGGAATGGGTGACATGCTTTAGACTTTCGCTGGTTGGTTGAGGTGGCTTTGTGTGCTGTTTTTGTGGTTTCGTCGTGGCGAGCTGTGTCTCCCCGACGCTGGGTTTTGACCCGTGTGCATCCTTTCATGGCAGTTGAGCTTGAGCAGTTGGTTTTGGGCCGGATACCCGGATTGAGGTCAGAGAACTCCGGACTCAGATGACAGGATTGTCAGAGGCTCTATCAGCGGCGAGTGAGCAGCTGGTCTTGGTGACACAGTTGTCGGAGCATTGGGTAACCCCCTCTGTGCCAATGTTTAGTGCCGAGGCACCGAGGCAGGGTGGATAGCTGACAGCAGAGGAGCTGCGGACATGATCGATCTATTGAGCCAGATTTGGCAGATGAACCACCCTGACTCGTAAGATTGAGTTTGGAGCCTTTGGAGGCAGAGTCGTGGTTGGTGGTGATGGAGTGATCAATTGAGAGCCTCCCTGTGCCAGAGAGTTTATGCAGTTGTTTAACTACGCGCTTCGGGTTTCGAGGGACGAGGCGCATAGGATATGTGAGACTGGGAGTGGATTGCGCCAGGACACCTTTCATTTATTCAGTCCCTCCGTTATAGGTTTTGACGTCTCGTTGGAGTAGGCGTTGTGTTTGGAGCGTGGCGCTGTAGTTCCTTTGGATAGGGATCTGCCGCCAAGGCGAGTTCTGGATTTTGGCGCTTGGCGCCGGGTGATGGAGACAAATTGGCCGGCAGAGGCATTTCTGATTTCTTTTTTCCAGGATAACGAGTTCCCGAGATGCCGGAGATCGTGTGGACCCCGATGGCAGCATTAGTATCTATATCGGAGTGGCGCAGTGGTAGCATGAAATTGTTATCTGCGGAGGACCTTATTCGTCACCTCAATGTGATCAGAGACAGAGGTCGTGCTTCCTTGTGGATAGTCCTGATTTTCAGGCAGATTGAGCGACAACACTTGCTTTGAGCGGATGAATCTGTGCCGCCCGGTTGGAGGGCGCCACGGTAGTGGATTGAGTGTCGCAGGTGGGATTTCACCACAGCAGTCGGAGTTAGAGCATGTTCATTCTTGCCTGGACTAGAGGCAGATTTGTTACCACGCGCACTAGAGGTACAGGTTCCTGTTGTGTTGGCATGTGGAGGAGGCTTTTGGATCATGTCCGGTGCGGCCGAGACCGCGAGTTACCGGCAGAATTATTTGAAATTGTAGCAATTCGGTGTTTCGACCCTGTGCTTGAGATTGATTGGCACAATGCCACAGAATGTTTGACTGCGGCGAGAGAGGACTTTGATCTTCGGCAAGGCGGACAAGAGGAGGCTTGCTTGTTGAGATTGTTAGAGCACCAGGTTTAGCGACAGTGTGAGAGGTGCTTACGGCGGCACCGGGACTCAGGGATATCCTTGTTGCTCATGAGGATCCCGGGTGTGATTTCACCTGAGCTGTTGGATAATGCCGCCGGTTAGGGAGATAGAGATTGCGTTGGACGTGGTTCGGGGAACCGCGCCACCCTCGACAGCACCTCATTGGATATCGCCTGTAGAGCTGAGAGAGCTGATGGCGCAGTTGCAGGAATCTGATGGATTGAGGGGTCTGTTTGACCTAGTGCCACGCCGTTGGTGTATGGTGGTGATGCCACGCCGTTGGTATACGGCGGTGATGCCACGCCGTTGGTATACGGTGGTGATGCCACTTCGTTGATACCGACTGTGAGGGTCCTTTTATGGTTCAGGTGTAGACAGGTCCGGGTGGTATCTAGGACCTTTTGATGGAGCTATACTCCGGCAGTTATTGTATAATGCGAGTACCTACTCGGAATCAGACAGCCGAGGACTTCGCCTAGATGGCGTTCGGGACACGGTAAGGGCATTATGAGAGCATGGTGAGGCCCAAACGGAATAATTAATGCCCCGTTGTCTTTGAGATTGAGGAATTGTGTGTCCCGTTGTACCTGGACGGATTTGGGTGTGGTGTTTCCCCCAAGGATATTTTGATTTACTCCAGAGCGACTTGGAGCACGAGGAGCACTGGTGGATGTGCTACCATGCCTGTGTGGATGAAGCTGCATGCCTAGTTATTGAGGTACAAGTTTTAGCTCCAAGTGCATGCCTTCTGGGTCACCTTATTCTAGCCCGTTGGAGCGACGGTGGAACCCGACCAAAGGGATGTTATTCAAGGTTGGCTGAACCCAATATTTATTCTTGAGGGGGAGGAGCTTCTTAGACTTGGCAGTGACGAGAGGGCATGGCCAATGGATAATGAGACTGGATACCAGCGCCAATTTTAGTACTTCCAGTGTTGGGAGATGGATTTGCGTGTTTAGTGATGCCTCCCATTGTGGCTGTAGAATTACCATGGGATGATCTTCAGTCCACACTTCATTAGTCCGACCCTATGAGTATTGTGGCAGGACGAACCGCTATTTTGCAGGCAGCTTGGATCCCACAGTTGAGCCTTTCAGTACGCCTATTATTTCCAGCTTTGATTGATATACCTGGGCGTAGGCCATGCCTGCTTGGCTATCAGTCCTGATTACTCAGCATTTCTGTTCTGTATATATGATAGATTAGATTCAGCTTCAGTTTACAGTATCTGCCATGCGGCACTAGTGGAGACTGCAGCTTTCAGCATCTTGAGTGGGAATTTACGCGGATTGTCGTTGATGGTTAGGACTTTTGATCGCGAGTTTGGGCATCAGCATTATGATCGCCTTCCGGGCCAGTTTTCAGTCCCGTTCACCGACGGTTTGGCCCCCGTCAGGGTGTTCTTTATTAGTTGAGAGATCGACTTCGACCCGTGGGTCCGTTGGGGTTATGTGGCATGTTGAGTGACCAACTGTGGCATGAGATTGTATCTCTCGAGGATCCCTTTTGAGGGTAGCCTGCGGCTGAGTAGTCCCCTCGGGTGGCTTTGGATCGGGAAGTAACCGAGTAAAGACCCCAGCTTATTGGATTCTTCTCCTTATTGGATGAATGTGTGGGTATGCTTCGGGTCGCCTTGTTGAGATTGGCACCAGGATGTGGTTTGGTGCGTGTCGCACTGGTGGTTATTTTGTTTCCCCCAGCTTTTGATGGAGCCCCTGTATTATTCCACGTCTCAGCTCATGAGTGTTTTGCTTTTGGATCCCTCGCCCGAGGTTGACTCGCACCATTGAGCGCTAGAATGTTTGGAGTACGAGGGACGCCCGTTGCGAATTCTGGCTCGTGAGATTAGAGGTTGCGCAATCGGGCCATGCCGTACTGGGTATTGTTGTTTTTGGGAAGTGATCACGGGGAGTGAGTGGTGTTTGGGGAGCTGGAGGCGTTATTGATGGATACCTACCCGTGGTATTTGTGACTACTAGTGGATTTGAGCTAGTTTCGAGGACGAAACTTTCTTTTAGTGGGGGAGGATGTGAAGACCCGAAATTCCCACTTATGGAGCACTGTTGCATCTACAGCTTCTGGAGGCCTATGTGGCGCGTCGGCGGGGTTTGTGCACCAATTTGGACGCAAGTGATGGACTTGGGGCTTAGAATGGATCACGTGGGTGATCGGTGGACTTCGTCGGAGCTTTAGAAGTGGTTTCGCGCGCAATGGATATTTAAATTGGACTCAGCGCGAAGTTTGGATCAAGGAACACCTTTCCGGATGCCTTCGGCAATTTTTAGAGTTGGAATTTGTCAAATGGACTTCGGATTTGGATTCAGCGCACGAAAATGATGAAAATGGGACTATTCACTTGTATTTTTCGGAGCCCGGATGGCGCGCGCAATTTTCGAGGCTTCTTGGTACTATTCCGGCACCGGCGGCGGCGGCGTGCGGCGGCGGGCAGCGGCGGAGCGCGGTGGTGCAGGCGCGGGCAGGTGCTCGGTCCACCGCCGAGGCGTGCACCGGGCGCGGGCTACGTGGCGGATCCCGGTTGGGCCGGCGCAGGGGGTGCGGTCCACGGGAAAAGCGCGGTGTACGGTGGACCGGAGGGTGACACGTGGCGGCGTGTGGTTGGTGCGGTGTAGCACGCTCGGTCCACGGAGCTGGCTGGGGAGCGCCTCGGGAAGCATGCATGCAGAGGCGCAGGCGGCGGGCGCAGGGCGCACGTGGGCGCGTTGACGCGCTGTTCCCGCGCGTAGGCGGCCACGTGTCGGCGTCTGGGGGCGCCACATGTCGCGTTGTGAGCGGCGGGCATTGCTATCGCCTGTTCGGCGGGCTACGTGGAGGCCCGTGGAGATTCGGGCGTGCACAGTGTTGGGCCGGGCCCAACACTATAGCAGCCCGGAAAAATTCGGGCGCCGGTTTTGGGACATATTCGGTATTATTCGATTTGTTTCTGCAGCCTATAAAAGCAATCCGAACCGCCTTCTTCATGGCTTTTTCTGCATTTCCGAGCCTCCAATCACCCCGAGCCCTTAAGCAAAGTTGCTCCCCTACATGTTGCGCACCCTCGGGAGGAATTATAGGATTTTTGGTGGCACGCATACCGAGGTTTCCATTTTTACGGCGCGGCGCGATGCTCGTCCTTTTGTGTTCCCCTTCGTCGCGTTTCGGTGCGCGAGCTCCCCCGGCCTACTCCGACCACCTTTTCGAGCGATTTCTTCGCCGCTGGATCCGCGGCAGACAGATCTACGATCTAGGTATTTTCGGCTTTCCCTCATTTCATGCTTTTTGAGGGGTTCTTCCATGTTTACTGTGACACTTTTCTGTGAAGGAGTTGTGGACAGCGGCGGGTTGTTTCGAGGATATCTCCGCAACCGGGCATCGGATTGAGACGAGCCTTTGCACATTTTTGATCTACTCGACGCAAGGATTATCACAGTATTTTTCTTGGATTTTTCTGAGTTTTGCCCGAAGGTATATGTTTTTCCCCTTATCTGTGCATGGAAATACAGATGTGTGGTTGTGTGTTTGTGAGCGCCCTGTATTCTGGAATTTGTAACTCGGCCTACGGGGCTCGGAATTTGACGTGCAGGTACTCGTTTCGAAGGTATCGACGCGAGGAACGCGACAGTAATTTTATTGGATTTTTCGGAATCCGTTCAGCAGGTGAAAACTGCATATCTTCGGGGCTGTTTTCTGATGTTGTATATACTTGGATATTTTGGGGAATAAACTGTAACCTTTGTAGGTTTTTATATATTAAGGATCCACACGGATCTAAATAGGTACTATCAAACAACTAGAGGGGGGGTGAATAGGTGTAATACTTATAAAACCAATCTCAGTGCAAAATAAAAACCAATGCGGAAAATAAAAATAGCACACCGAGATATACGTGGAAACTCCAATCCAGGAGAAAAACTATGGGACCAACACGCAATAACAATCCACTAAGAAAATAAGAATAACAAGGTGATTACCGACTCCACGGACTCAACCCCTCCTTCAACTTCTTCGGACCTTGCGCTCCACCGATTGCACGTCCACTGCACACGTTCGAATCCACGAACGCCACTCGAATCCACGAGCACACGTTTCGAATCCACGAAACGCCTTCAACACACCGAATCCACGGTGCTACGTCGAATCCACGACACAAACTTAGCCAATAGAAATATTGGCTTCGATGGTGATCCTTTGCTTAGATTATCATTGAAGAACCGTAGAAGGAATCTCTAAGCAAAGACTAGATCAATTCGACAAAAGATAGATCTTGGAAGAACCGTCGAATTGACCTAAAAGAGGCTATAAAGAAGAACGATAAAAACCTAGCCTCTAGGGTTGCTCTCAAGTATTTTATATATTAATCGGTAGTTCTTGAGAAACCCTAAGTGTCTATTTATAGATTAGAAACCTTTGGAAAGAGATAAGCATCAAAAACTGACTTAACAGAATTTTTCCCGCACGGCGGTCCGGACTGGATTGGCTGATCCGGACTGTCGTCTTTTTTTCAGCAATTCCAGAAAAAACAAGGTTCGGGGTCCGGACTGGAATCCACGGTCCGGACTGGATTAACAAAATAGTCCTGAACAGAATTTCCAGTCCTGAACGGATTTCCTGGAAAAACAGTTTTTAACTTTTATGCAATGAAAACTTATCCAAGTGTTTCTAAACTACTCAAATGTATTCGGATCACCAAAATTATTTAGTTAAACGTACCTGATCAATCCGAATCCATTTTCCTTAAGATTGATGTATATGATCCACAATTCTTCAACTTCAATCTTCAAGACTCAAAACACTGAGTGTCAACTTGAGCTCTTGTTGAATCTTCTCTGAGTCTTCAATTGCTGATTGACAATTTGATCACTTCAAGACTCCGACTCAACTCACGAAATATGCCAACACAAAAAGCCGTAACAATCTCCCCCTTTGGCAATTTCGTGACAAAATTCAAAAATACATAAAACGCTCAAGACACTCATCTTAAAACAAAAAATCGAAACTCAATGTCATCACCAAAACATTAACTTTCTTTGCGTGAAAGATCCAATAAACAAAAATTACATTTGAACCAGTCTTAAAACAAACTCTACGACTTAGGACTTGGAGTCTTAAAGTGATGTAATTCCTGCAAAACAAAACTCCAAAAAAAATCAAATGTTAGTCGTTAGAAATTAAATGTAAATCCTACATTTGATTCGTCCTTTTGGTTCTTTTTGTTTTTCGGCTCCTTTTTCATCATCTCTTTTTTTCTTTTTCTCCCCTTATCTTGAGCATCTCTGTTCTCCCCCTATCTCTGTTCTCCCCCTATTTCTGTTCTCCCCCTATTTCTGTTCTCCCCATTTTTGTCACAAATTGTCAAACAGTGAATATAGGCAAAAAGAAATCACTAACAGCATTAGTTCATAGAGAAAGAGAGATAAAAGCTCAGTTCCGGTATATAACAAAAACGCAGATTTCGTACCGGTCCTCGAAGGCAAAAATCACAAAAATTCTTGAAACAAATCCAAATTTTGAAATCTTTCAAATACCGATTTGCATTCCATCAAGAAAATAATTTAAGTGCTTGAAAATAATATGAGATCACATAGATGTCATTCAATCCAATTAATTTTACAAAAATTAAAAAGATTTACTCCGAAATCATGAAAAACAAAGATAAGACATTATAAACCGTTTTTCATATTATATACGTCAAACACAAGTCATCAAAAATAATCTTGAGATCCAAAGTCTATCAAGATATAACGGATTTACAAAGATGACTTACAGAGATTTCCAAATGACATCAATTTGAATTTTACCCTTCTAAATTGAGATATGCACTAAAATACCTAAGGGTGGCTCTTTGAGCATCTTTTAACTATCCCACTTTATACCAACCAAGAGATTGTTCAAAATAAGAACTTTGAATTTAAATCTCCGAATGCTTCAACTAAACAAAATTCATAAATATTTTTCAAGCATCCAAAACATGTGGTAGCTTCACACACTAACCGGACGACCGGGGTGGCAGCTCTTTCCAACATGTGGTGGTAGTTTTCACACTCCTTTCGGATGTAACTCTTTCCACATCTTTTGCAATTCATTTCATTACCCTTGTATGAAAATACAATCTCTTATGTGAAAGAATTAAATCCCAAATTTTAGTCTATCGGTTGTCTTATGTTTATCACAAAGAACTCACACAACCGAGATAGAATAATCATCTAAAGATCACACATGATTACTAAAATTTGATGAATATAATTATCAAAAACTCTTATAATGAAGTATCTTCAAGAATTATGATTATAGAGTAAAGTTGATAATTCATATAAAATTAAATTGGAGTGATTGACAGTGAAATCTTTTTATTCAATGCACTTGTTCGTTAAAACCCTTTTGTTCAAAAACAAAACATAAAAACGAAGAGCATTGAAAACATGCAATGCAGAGATTTAGAAAAATAAGAAAGGAAAACCAATCAAAGCATTACATACAGTCATAAGCTATTTAGAACTTAAGACAAGGAAAGATATCACCTTTCCGAATCCAAAATCGTGGGATTTTGGGTTGTCTTGATTCATTGTGGTTGGGAGATGATAGCTTTGACTGTTGATCCACCTTAGGTCTTTGCCTCGCGATGATCCACTTGTATGATTGATGTTGTGGCTCGGACCTTTGGTGGTTTGAGTGAACTCCTTTGACTTGATGAGTCTTTTGATTTGTTGAGTTTGCTCCGTAGACGAAGTTGTCGAAGAATTCCTCTTTCTCTTTTTCGGGCACATCTTCATCAAGTGTCCTTCAAGTCCACATTGGTGACAAGTTCTTCCTTTCAACTTAGTTGTGGAACTTGAATCCTTCACAGTTTGGTTCTTTTTAAATCCCAAACCAACCTTGCTTGTTTTACCTAATCCGGACATACAATCAAGTTTCTTGGAACCGGTTGAAAGCCTTTGTATGTCGGATTTAAGTTGATGAACTTGCTTGGTCAAAGCTTGGTTGGTGACATGAATTTCCTCAAACTGTTTTTCTAGAAAATCAATCTTGTTAATATGGGAATTAACGATCGTTTCCGATTGATTTATCTTTTCTTGGAGGATTTTATTATTATCCAATAAAAGCTCTCGTTCCTCCTCGAGATCATGAAGTTTTATCTTTAAAGCATGATTCTCGTTTTGAATCTCAAGTCATTGCTTCCTCAACTTCTTAATATGCTTGGCCATCTTCTTTGATTCCGTAAGAAGTTGTTGATATGCCTCAACGAGTTCTTCTTCGTCCGACTCCCCCTCACTTGATGACTCTCCGTCGGATGTTGATGTTTCATGCAAAATCAAAGGAATAGAGTCAGTGATTAACGATGATAAGCAAACATTAGAAGAGGGAATTTGAGAGGCATGAAAAGCAACAACTTTTTCCTCTTTACTTGAGGTCGATTCATTAGAAGTAGAATCGTCCCAAGTTTTTGCTTGCAAAGCCTTCTTTTTATATGATTTCGGAGAAGGACAATCCGTTGAAATATGGCCGTAGCCTTTGCATCTATAACATCGGATTTCCCCTTCGAATTCATCTTTTTCCTTAGAAGGTTTTGCAAAGCTTTTGAGGTTAGAGGATTTAGAACCCGATGATCCTTTAGATGGTTTCGAGGATGAAGATCCATCGGTTCGATTCTTCCAAAACTTCCGACGAAATTTCTTTACGATCCGCGCCAATTGTTCTTCAAAATCGGCAAAAGAGATTTCATCGTCGGAACTTGATTCGCCATCTTCTTCCCTTGTTGATTTGAATGCAATACCTGTAAGCTTAGAAGAAGACTTGGAAGAAACTTGATTAGTAGGAAAAGTCATCTCATAAGTTTGCAAAGCACCTATTAATTCCTCTACTCTCATCTCATCCGGATGACTAACGGTTTCAATCGCGGCAACCTTTGCCCTAAACCGTTCCGGAAGAGTCCGAAGTATCTTTCTTACAACTCTCGACTCCGAAATTTTTTCTCCTAAATTAGCACAAGTGTTGATTATATCTTGAAGTCTTGTGTAATAATATGTAAACAATTCATGCTCTTCCATATGAATATAGTCAATTTGACTTGTAAGCATCTGGAGCTTTTGAATTTTTACTAGATTAGTACCCTCATGTGTAATTTTGAGAATATCCCAAATTTCGCAGGTCGCCGGAGTACCCTTCCTGCAGCAATGGCTTCAGCGGTTTTGGGTTAGGTGCCACCTCTTGAGCGTAGGTGACGGTTAGGACTAGAGGTTGTGTCCCTAGGGGTCACGGTTAGATGGTAGCTTCCGTTTTTGTAGCCACAGCAGGAACGACTTCAACACTTCTCTCCCTTTTTCTCGCCTTTGTGCTGAAATTTATGAACAGGACAAAAACTTCGAAAGGCTACTCCAGAAATGGAGACAGTGCCCGAACCTGTTCTTGTTTGATTGGGGCGAAGGCACTGGTCTTTCGGAATTTTTGGACTTTTCGTTAATTTCAGTTATTTTCTAAATAGAGAGTTGGGGTTGACGACATTCCTGCTGGTGGGGCCTTTACCTTTCTTGTTTGGTTGTGGTGCGTTTTAGTTTCGAGGATGAAACTTTCTTTTAGTGGGGGAGGATGTGATGACCCGGACCTCCACAGAGAGCTTGTAGTGTGTTTAGTGACTTTTGGAGACCTATGATGTGTGTTGGAGATGATTGCGTGCAAATCGAACCCCAGATTTGGACCCGGCACGAAAAACGGATCAAGTTTGCTTTTCCGGGAATTTTTGGCAAATTTTGGAAGTGGAATTTGCCTAAACGGACATCGAATTTGGATTCAGCGCGCGAAAATGATGAAAATGAACTATTTACTTGTATTTTTCAGAGCCCGGTCGCCAAAATACGGATTTCGAGGCGTTGGAGCACTGTTTCGGCGGCCGGAGTAGCGCCGGCGGCGGCGGCAGGCGGCGGGCTGAGGCGCAGCCGCTCAGTCCACAGCGGAGGCGTGCACCGGGAACTTGGACACGTGGTGCCTCCCGGTTGGCCGGCGCAGCAGGCGCGGTCCACGAGAGTGCGCGGGGTGTATGGTGGACCGAAGCGGTACACGTGGCGACTCCGGATAGGCCGGCTCACGTACGCGCGCGGTCCACGTGGCGACGGCGGGCAGGTGGCCGTACGACGAGCAGGTAACCATACACCCGGGTCAGCCGGGTCGTCGTGCGCCGGGCAGGCGCGGTCGGCGCCACGTGGCGCGACCGCAGCGGTTGGCGGCGCTGTGCGCTGTGCGGCGTGCCACGTGGCATGCAGGGATTGGTGGATTATGCTGTTTGCTGTTCGGGGACACGTGGCGCCCCAGGGTTGATTCTGGCTTAGATTCTTTGGGGTACGTTTTCGCGGCACTGTAGCAGCCCGAAAGATTCGGGCGCCCGAATGTGGGGACTTGGAGGGAATTATCTGATTTGTTTGGTTTGGGCTATATAAACCTGCTTTAGGCTGCGATTTCGGGCCCTTTCCCGAGCTCTCCTTCAACAGAGCCCTGAAAAGAAGTTGCTCTCCATCTTGTGCTTCATCTACTAAGGGACTTTCAAATTTTTTGGAGGCCTCGACATCTGCGCTTTTCGCGACACGGCGTACTGCGGCGTTTCTTGGATTTTGGCTTCCACCATCACTTTTCGGCAGAGAGGAACCTTGGATTACTCCGATGGTATTTTGAGCCAATTTTTGCGGCAGCGTGATCACGAGAGGTACGCCTTCGATTTCCGTGTTGATCATCTTGCTTTTTTCTGAGTTTTTGGCATGGTTTACGAGGCATCTTTAAACCCCTTTTTTGCTGGTGAATTTCTGGACAGCGGAGGGTTGATGGATTGATATCTACGCTTCGCGAGGTCCGCCATCGTATTTTTATCGAAATTTTTAGAATTTATCTCGCAGGTGATAATTAAGCTTCTTTGGGACTGTTTTGCTGCAGGCTTGAGATTATGAGGGAGTTAACATACCGCGATGTTCTATTTTTATCTTGGCCTACAGGTGTCGGATTGAGGTGTATAAATACTCGATTTGGGGCTACTCGTCGCGAGGATCGCAGCGGTGATTTTTTTGGATTTTTATGAGGACTGGACAGAGGTGAAATTCCTTGATTTCTGTGCTAGTTGTAGCAAATAGCATTACTGTTTTTTTTTGGAACTACAATCTTGATGCCGTGTGTGGTACTTTTTGCTGTAATTAGCAGATTTTGGGTATCTTGTGAAGAGTTGGGCAGAGAGGAGGTTTTTCTGTTGTGGAGCGCGCATTTTCCAGGTAGGTTTCTTCGCCTCCAAAAACAATGGACTATCTACTAATTCTATTATATTTATATAGGGAACATACATGCTATGAGATGGATTAGCTTGCATGTTAGAGAGAGTGATGCCATCTTTCCTGTGTTATTGTTGATATCCTGTTGATTCATGTTCCCTGATCCTGCTTTAGTTAAATTAATTGCTATTATTGGAACTTGACCTAGCACCCCGTCATATGTTGCATGTGTAACCAGACCAGTAGAAAACCCTCACTTGGGCTAGGTTTATTTATGCTTTAGACATCCACACTTCTTATTCTATTCCTGGACAAAGTGTTATCCTCGCCCGGATAGTGGGCCGAGTGGTCGGGTTTCCTTTTAGTGTGGGAAGCATGTTACAATCGTGCTTGGGAGCAGAGTGGAGTCTGGTAGACATAGTTGGTCTTTTATCTGTGGCGGGAGCCGTTTGGGTGAAACGGTGGTCCCGGGATGTCTTGTTTCCTTGTTTTGTATGTCGCCACTGTGTTAGTGGCAGTAGTATACCAGTGTTAGCAGGACCTAGAACCCAGACTATTTTTTTGACACATATAATTTCTGTAAACTAATGTTTTCCTTCCAAACTTCGAGCGGGTCGCCGGAGCCTGTTCTTGTTTGATTTGGGTGAAGGCAATAGCCCTTCGGGGTTTGGAAAATAAAACTTATTTGAACTGATTTTTTTTAAAGAACTAAAATGTATTAAATTGGGTTTCTCAGATTAAAATTGTTTTCAGTAATAACTGTCATCTTTTTATTACAACTTCCTCACCCGAGAGAGTTTGGGTGATCTGGGTTCTGGGGGTCGTTCCTTTTTCGGAACGATAGCTACGGGGACTGTGCCTGGAACCTGTTCTTCTTTGATAGGGTTGTAGGTGTTGGTCTCCTGGAACTTTCGGACCCTGGTGGGTGTCTTCCGCATGTTGTACCGAGGTTGTCGTGTTCCCGAATTGTAAGGGGGTCGGGAACTTCAATAGGCGGAGCCTGGAGTCTGTTCTTGTTTGATTGGGGTTCTAGGCACCGACCTATCGGGATTTCCGAACCCTTATGGTGTCGGTCCTTTCCGTGTTATCTGTGAGTTTGGTGTTCTATTGTGAGCCATTAGGTTGACGGTGGTCCCGGCTGTGATTATTTTTAGCCAGTGAGTTAGAGAGGTGATGTTAGTTATTGTCGACCATGTTGAGCTCGACAGAGTCGCGCCCCTCGAGTGCCACTCCAGAGTTGAGCCTGTTACTTTGCTATCGCGACTTGTCGACGCAGTCCCTCTTGTTGGGCCAGTTTTGGCAGTCACGGACACCCTACGGTAGACCCGTCCTCTTGTGGATGTGTGGCAGTAGGTGGGCGCAGGTTTGACTGGACCCTATGTGGCAGTGTGAGGACCTGGATCCCCACGATGTGATTACTGGTTGACCAGTAGCTTCTGGAGGCCTATATGGCGCGTCAGTGGTGTTTGTGCACCAATTGGACACTAGTGATGGACCCAGAGTGTTTAATGGATCACGAGAGTAGTCAGATGACTCCGTCGAATGCTTAGAAGTGGGTTTGCGCACAATGGATATTAAAATTGGGCTCAGCGCGAAGTTTGCACAAAAGAACATCTTTTCGGATGCCTTCGGCAATTTTTAGAGTTGGAATTTGGCAAAACGGACTTCTGATTTGGATTCAGCGCGCGAAAACGATGAAAATGGACTATTCGCTTGCATTTTTCAGAGCCCGGATGATCTGACACGGACTTCGAGGCAAGGGGTCACTGTTCCGGCGGCTGGGGCAGCACCGGCGATGGCGGCGCGGGCTCGGCCAGGCACAGGCGCGGCGGCGGGCAGGCGTGGGCAGCGTGCAGTGCGCGGGCAGGCGCGCGGTCCACGGGCCGGCGTGCACTGGAGGGCGGACACGTGGCGGGTTTTGATGGGTCGGTGCCGTGGACCTGGTTTACGGAGCTGGCGGGGGACCGCCTCGGGAAGCATGCCCGGCAGTGGCGCAGACCTGCGCGGGGAAGGCGCGCGGGTCCTGGCACGGCGTCAGCGGGGGGCAGCCCACGTGTCGGCCTCCCATACGCAGGTCAGCCGGCGACGCGACGCGTCACTCTGGCTGGCGTCAGTGCGGGCGTGGGTGCGGTCCACGTGGCGGCCGCCGATTGGTCGCCGATGTTCCGTGGTCGCGGTGCACGGGTCCACGGACACGTGTTGCTCCCCGGTTGGCCGAGCGACGGTGACGTGGCGCCTCGCTGGCGCGGCGTGGGCGCGTGGACCGCGGCGGGGCGGTTACGGTAGCCGCCCGAATCCTTTTCGGGCGCTCGAAAGGTGCGCCCGAAAATCGGGTTTTGGCCTATTTGGGCCCGAATGGCCCCTTTTTCCTCTTTTTCCCCTTTTTGGCTTCGCCCAAGCGTACCAGGAGAGGGAAAGGGCGATTCGGGGCGGAGTTTTCGAGGGCGTACGAGCGCGCCGTGGACCCCGTGGAGCGCACAAGGTGTTCCAAGGAGCCGGATTGACGCGTTGGACGGCGCGACGGGTCGAGGTAGGTCCCGTTTGGTTTTTTGCGGTATTTTTGGCACAGTTTTGAGTTTTCCTTTTGGATTTTGGATTTTGGATTTGACCTCACGCCCCCATGCGTGTTTGGGACCGTGTTTTACTGTGCTGTTTTACTGCGCGGACTGTTGCTGGTATTTTGGACGCGCCTCATTTTGCATGCAACCTTAAGAGAAGCATGCTCCGTTTTGTGTGAGATTCGAGGTATGTGCACCATTTCGCGTGCAGGTCGTGTTGGCGCGCACCATTTTGCGTGCGGGGTTTTATTGACGTGCACCGTTTTGCGTGCAGGTTTGGTGGCCGCTCATCGTTTTGCGCGCGGACTCATAAAGTGTGCACCGTTTTGCGTGCAAACTTGTTGTATGGAACTCGGATTGAGGCGTGCTTTTACACTTTTTCCATCTACGCGTCGCAAGGATTACCGTCGTGTTTTTCGGGAATTTTCTGGGATTCGCCCGAAGGTATACTTCTTTCCCCTTACTGTGCAGAGTATTACAGTTGTGTATGTTGTGGACTTTCGCGCTCACCGTGTTGTTGAATTTGTAACTTGGCCTCCGGGACTCGGATTTTGACGTGCAGGTACTCGTTTCGAAGGTCTCGACACGGCGATCGCGACAGTATTTTTGATGGATTTTTCAGAGTCCGTTTTAGGGGTGAAAATTGCACATCTTCGGGGCTGGTTTCAGCAGATGGTGTATACTTGGATATTTTAGCATAAAGTGTAACTTTGGACCTTTTGTTGTACCCAGGAGGGTTCGCGAGTGTTTTTGGAACACTGCTAGGAGCCGAGGTTTGCGCGACATGTACCGTGGATACGGGTTCAACGGATTGTGCGTGCAAGTGGCCACGCTCTTCACCGACCCCAGGTTTGCCTTGGATTGAGCTCTTCAGGTGGGTAAGCTTAATATCAGTAACTGTATAAGGCAATGATTATGTTATGGCGAATATAAGTGCACTTGTGGGAATGTCACCCCTCCATGTTTGATAGCATGCATGTTTAATGTACAACCCATATTTAGCATCGAGAGGGAAAGCTGGAAGAATGGCCTAGATCATACAGATTGATATGCTTTAGTAATGACCTTTTAGCATGCCAGGTTGCACATAATCTTTTATGATATGATTACTCGATGGAGTAGGGGGCTATATCTATGTGCGGGTATTATTATGATCATTCTGTTGATGGACCCTAGATTGTGGACAGGTTTAGCTCTTTAGGGATTCCGGCATGTAGTTTATTCCTAGAGGATTTATTATATGCTTTAGCCCCTTTCATTTCCTTGAGGACTTTTGCATGCTTGTATGGTCATCTAGTTAGGCCATCTTTTACTGCTGCACTACATATTGGAACTTGACTTAGGAGAAACCATGCTTTTCATTTTCTCCTTCTTTGTGAGTCAGGCGGTCTATGTTGCTCGGGTGCGAGCAGGGGTTTGGGGTAGTGTAGCCAGGACATTGGTGTCAGGGACGGGTTGTGTTGGATTGCGGTTGGCAGGGTTTGCGGTGACCGCGGACTTTGGGCAGTTGACCGGAGGTCGGTTATAGGACTTGATTATAGACAGCAGGGTATTGCGGCAACCGCGGATATTGGGCGGTTGACCGGATATTTATTTATGCACCAGATTGGGTATCTGATTTCTCTAGTGGACGGAGATTCCCACTATTTGAGTACTTTTGCATCTGATTGAGGGCCGAGGCTTTCTTTAGTGGTTGGGCTTTCCCACTTTGATCAGGGTCATGATCCAGTCCTGCTGACTTATTCTACTATGATACTTGTTACTCAGACTTTGAGTCCTTGAGACTCCTATCCCCCATCGGTGTTATGCATTGGCCGGCATACCCAATTTGGCAGGCATAGAGTGTGCGATCGGACGGTTCGAGGCCGATCTGTTACTTACTTTGAGTCCTTGAGACTCCTATCCCTTATCGGTGTTATGCATTGGCCAGCATACCCGATTTGGCAGGCACAACAGGCAGTACCAGTTTTACTGGTGGTACAAGATTGAGTTATTTCAGGCATTTACTTTATTGTTGCACTCGTGTCAGGGGGACCGAGTGGAGTCTAGTAGCTGTGTTTAGACCAGTGCTAGGGTTGTCGGGAACCGTTTGGGGATTGACGGTGGTCCCGAGGTCGTTGTGAGTTAGTCCACCATTGTGCGAGAGGTTTGGTGATCTTGAGGCTTGGTAGCTGTTGGTGACATCAGCGTACTTGTTCAGCTCCCACTTCTTTGGTTATTTTATGTCTCTTGAGGACTTAGTGGGCAGACCGTCGGGACTGGCGGTGGTACCCACTGAGAACTCCCTTTTTGGTGTAGTTCTCACACCGTTTGGGGGTTTTCCCCCCCTCCTTTTTCCTTCCTCTCCTTTGTTTTGCAGAGTCTTAGCGGGTGTTGCTGATTCTGCGGTTGTTGATCGAGGCGAGGGAGTCACGAGCTAGATCCCTACCCGTCGTTGGAGAGTAGCGGTACCCCCTTCAGAGGAGACCTGCAGTAGATTGGCTATTTTGTTTTCCTCTTTTGAGAGACTCATGTAGTGAGGATATGATATGTATTGAGAGCCTGTACACTGATGTATTTATTGGAGATATCTCCCAGTTGAGTTTTGAGCTTTGTATATGAGGATATTGTATCATTATCATTTTTCGGAGATAGACATTGTTGTATTATTTCCAGTTGTACAGTGGTTGATTTTAGTTATACAGCAGATTTTCATTTATAGCTCTGATATCTGTTAGCTATAGTACTTTTCTTGTAGGTAGGACGCTTCGCCTATGCGGGGTTTGGCATAGGTGGCGGATCTGTTGGCGAGCCCGGGTCGTAGTTTCGACCCCGGGGCGTGACAGGCAGTCACTGTGATTGGGTTGATTGGGTATACTGGGTTTGAGTCGATGCATCATTTTCATCTATATCACCCTTTGAGCATAGTAGATAGAGGCATGATAGCTGTAGAGTTATTTCCAGCTTTCCTTTCTTCAGTTTTCTATTATCTTATGCCTCTAGTAGACTTAATGGGCAGACCGTCGGGCTTGGTGGCGGCACCCACTGAGAACTACTATGGGATGTAGTTCTCACACCCGTCGTGGTGTATTTTTTCCCAGGGACCCCTTCTCCAGTTCCTGTTGCTCCAGTTGCTGATCCTTCAAACTGAGGCGAGGGAGTCGCGAGCTAGTTCCCTACCCGTCTTTGGAGTATAGCGGTGCCCCTTTTTGGAGATGTGTAGTACAGTCAGTAGGTTAGTTTTTGTTTTTACATTTGAGAGACATTTGTATTGTGAGGATCTGACTAGTACTGAGAGCCTGTACACTGATGTATTATGGGGTTTACCTTCCTGTTTAGTTTTGGTTATTGTATTCTGAGGATATTGTATTTGATCGTATTTGGGAGATGGATATTGTATCTTTATTTCCAGTTGTACAGTGATTGAATTTTAGTCTTTCAAGAGTTTATTTTTCAGCTCTGATATCTGTATAGCTATAGTATCATTCTTTTTGCAGGTTAGACGCTTCGCCTATGCGGAGTTTTGTATAGGCGGCGGATCTGTTGGCGAACCCGGGTCGCAGTTTCGACCCCGGGGCGTGACACCCAGAGTGAATTCTGAGCTCCGGACCCTGATGGCAGGAGTGTTAGAGGCAGATCAGCGACGGAGTGGGCAGCTGAGCGAGGTGACACTGTTGTCGGAGCAGCGAGGTGACACAGTTGTTAGAGCAGCGAGTAGCCCCCTCCGTGCTGAACATTTAGTGCTGGGGCAGCGAGGCAGGGTGGACTGTTGACAGTAGATAGGCTATGGGATCATCGATCGAGTGAGCCAGCGTTGACAGATGAATCACCTCGATTCGTGGGATTGAGTGTGATGACCTGAATCTCTGCAGAGCTGTGGTGGAGTCATTGGTGGCTTCTGGGAGCCTGTTTTGTGTGTCGGAGGTTTTTGTGCACAATTTGGACACGAGTGTTGGACTTTGGACTTAAATGGATCACGTGGGTGATCAGTGGACTCCGTCGGATCTTCGGAAGTGGTTTCGCGCAAAATGGATGTTAAAATTGGGCTCGGCGCGAAGTTTGGACAAAAGAATACCTTTCCGGGTGCCTTCGGAAAATTTTGGAGTTAGAATTTGGCAAATCGGACAGCAAATTCGGATTCAGCGCGCGAAAACGGTTAAAATGGACTATCTACTTGATATTTTGCGCAACGGTTACTGTTCATGCCGGAACAGTGATTCCGGCGACCGGTGGGCAGCGGCGGCGGCGGCGGGCAGCGGCGGAGCGCGGCGGACGGGCTCGGGCAGGCGGCGGAGCGGCCGCGGGCAGCGCGTGGGCAGGCGCGCGGTCCACGGGCCATCGTGCACCAGGGGGGGGCACGTGGCATCACTGGATTGGACGGTGTTGTGGGCGCAGTTCACGGGTGGCGCGGGGTGTACGGTGGACCGGGTGGGGCCACGTGGCGACCGGTGGTTGGCCGGTCCACGTGTGCCTGGTCCACGGAACTGGAGTGGCGGCCTCGGGATTCGCGCCTGGCAGGGGCGCAGGAGGCGGGCGCAGGCGGCACGTGGGCGCGCTGACCGGGTTTTCCCGTGCTCGGGCCCGCCACGAGTCGTCGCCGCGTTGGGCCACGTGTCGCGCGGTGGTTGGCCCGTGCGGCTGTCCGCTTTTCGCGGGGCGACGTGGAGGCCCGAGGGAGTTTCGGGCCCGCACAGTGTTGGGCCGGGCCCAACACTGTAGCCGCCCGAAAACCCTGAGCGCCCGGAAGTGGGGACCCAATGGGAATTTTTGGATTTGTTTCCAGCTTGTATTTGAAGGCCATGTTCAAGTCCGAATATCTTTTTCCCTGTTCATCCTTTCACTGTACAACCTTCACGAGATTCCCTCCTCTCCCAGAGCTGGATCCTTCTGCAGACTCTAGGGTTTTTCTGCGGCACGCATCCCAAGGTTTCTATTTTTACTGCGCGGCACGACGCTCGTTCGTTTGTGGTCTTCTTCGTCGCGTTTCGGTGCGTGGACTCTCCCGAGCTACCCCGACAGTATTTTCCTACGATTTTTGCGCCGTTGGGTTCATTATAAGTAGGGCTACGATCTTTGTGATTTGAGTTTTCCCTCATTTCGAGTTTTTCTTAGAGTTTCCCGAGCTTTCTTTTGACCCATTTTCTTGGGCGGAGTTTTGGACAGCGCCACAGTGTTTCGGCAATATCTTCGCGCACAGGCATCGGATTGGGTGATTCAAAAGGCGTTTTGCATTTACACATCACGAGGAATATCCCCAAATTTTTTGGAATTTTCTGAATATTTTTCGAAGGTGAAAAATCTCTGTGAACAGGAATTAGTGCTACAATTTTTGGAGAGCAGTTTATTTCGAGGTGGTTCCCTTGTCGGATTAGTTTCTCGGCGTAGGAAACTCGGTTTTGAGCGTGCAGGTACTAGTTTCGACGGGTTCATCGCGAGGATCGTGACAGTATTTTTCTTGGAATTTTCCGGGTATTTCTCGCAGGTAAAAACAGGGAAACACTGGACTGTGGTTTTTGGACAGATTTTATTGGGGCATTGTATGATTAATTATGTATGTTCTTTTGGGAATTTTGTACAGTAATCGCGGCGGCTTATTTGTTTGGGCGAGAGCACTATTTGGACTTGGAATTAGCGATCGAGGTGGTTGGTTGCTATATCCCTCATTTTTCTGACATACCCACTAGGAATATTACAGAGATTTTATTGGAACCTTGTGATTGATAATTGCTAACCTTATGAGCCTATCATGTGAGACATATCATGTCGGGAATGCTTTTAGAAAACTGCTATGTTGGAACCATGATCGTATTTGGAACTTAGACATGTTGGCATGGATTTAATAGTAGTACATAAACTTACATGTGGTAAATAGTGGCATGTTTGGAAAATGTGTGAAATATCTTGTTGGTGGGTGCTACTTGGGGTTCTTTTGGGCGTGTATAGGCGGATGGTTTATGTGAGAGTTGTCAGTGGATTTTAGACATGTGTAAATATTTAATGACTTTAGCATGATGGTTATATCTATGCGGAATTGTTACCTAATACACATGTGGGATTATTAGTTGTTATACTTCTTTCATTTTTGCATGAGGACAATTACATGCTTGTATGGACATATAGGTAGGCCATCTTTTATCGCTACACTTTCATGCTGGAACTTGACTTAGGAGAAACCTTCTTTGTTTCTTTTCTCCTTTCGTTGTCAGGTGGTATTTGTTGCTCGGGTTTGAGCAGGGGTTTCGGATAGTGTAGCCGGGGCCTGGATTATGGATTATGGGTTTTGGCGGCGACCGCGGATATTGGGCGGTTGACCGGAGGTCGGTTATAGGACATCGGTGATAGGGCATGATTATGGACTAGAGGGTTTTGTGGCAACCGCGGATAGTAGGCGGTTGACCAGATGTCGGATGTGGGACATGATTGTGATTGTGGGTTATTCCGGCGACCGCGGATATTGGGCGGTTGACCGGAGGTCGGTTGTGAGACCTGGTCGTGGATTTTGGGGTGTTGCGGCAATCGCGGATAATGGGCGACCGACCGGATGGTTACTTTTGCATCTGATTGGGAATCAGTTTTCTTTTAGTGGAGGGTTGTGTTCCACTAGGGCTTTATAGTTGTGATCCAGTCCTGCTTTTGTTACTTATCACACCGGCACGGTTATTGACAGTTTTGCTATCACATCGGCGCGGCTTATTTGCCCGATGATGAGGGTGGCAGCAGGAGTTTTGCTATCACATCGGCGCGGCTTACTTGCCCGATGATGAGGGCGGTACAGATTGGGTTCATCTGGGACGGTTGGTTATTGTTGCATACGGTTATTCCAGTCTAGGACTGTATTTTAGAGGCATGGTAGTGGTAGATTTCCCTTTTTCAGCAGTTTCATTTCTTACCACTCTTCTTTCCTTTTTGCCTCTGGTAGACCTAGTGGGTGTGTCAGAGTTTGAGGTTTTACCCACTAGGGGAGGCTACTGGTTCACTAGTAGTTCTCACCCCCATTCTTCTTTTTCTTTTCTTCTCCTTTGTTTTGCAGAGCCTTCTGCGGGTGCTGCTGGACATACAGCGGCGGGTCGAGGAGAGAGGACGGCTGAGTAGCTAGACTGTGGGCCCAACAGTGAGTAGCTAGACTGGTACCTCTTATGTATCCTATCTCAGACGGTTGTACTTTTACTTTTGGGGTCTGGCTTTAGCCAGCTGGTTGTATATTTGTGGTGAGCTGGGAGAGAGACTTGTACTTTATTTTACAGTCATTTTGTTTTTTTTTTACTTCCTGTTCAGTCTGAGATGTAGTATTTTCAGTTCAGCTCTGTTTCATTGCTCTATTATTGTATCTGTTTATTTGAGCAGGTTACCGGCGCTTCGTGTATGCGGAAAATTCCGTGTGCACGGCGGATCTGTAGACGAGCCCGAGTTCTGGTTTACACTCGGGGCGTGAGAGATTAGTTGGTATCAGAGCTTAGGGATAGGTCAGTTGGGACTTACGAAACCCTAGGCTTTTGGTTAGCCCTAGGATGATAGGGCGTGAGGGACGTGACACTTTGCGAAAGTCGGTGATTTAGTTTTTGACTCTTCAAGAGAGTGAAGAGGGATCGACATGTCCTATTTTTGTGGGACAGTTATGTTGGCTGCAGACAACATAAAGCTACAGGAATAGGGGGATGTCCTTGACTTTCGCTAGATTGGGTCGTGTGTGGTTGTGTGGCTGACTTGTGGTTTCTTGTGGCAGATGCCTCCCCGACGTCGGATTCCTACCTGGGGTGCCCCTACACCCCCTGTTGAGCCAGGACAGGCTGGACCTTCTGAGATTGCTAAGTTGAGGGCCTTGGTGGCCCAATTGGCCGAGAACAGCCGCCGGCAGGAGCAGCCGATTGAGCAGCTACTGGCGCAAAGAGAGGCGCCGCCTCCGACAGTTTTAGTGGCCCCGGCACCACCTGTGGTACCACTTGTGCCGACGGCGCCATCATCGAGTAGCGGGGCTCGGGGAGTGGCCCAGCCTTTTACCCTGGGCGAGGAGCAGGATATTGCTGACAAACTTGACAAGTTTTTTCGGCACGGACCGCCTAGATTCTCGGGGCGGGATGTGCAGCCGTGGGAGGTTGGAACATGGCTATCAGCGATGGAGAAGATTTTTAGGGATTTATTCATCGACCCGAAGTACAGAGTTCATATGGCGGTACACTGCCTAGATGGAGATGCAGATATTTGGTGGCATCGAGTGGAGCCACGGGAGTTTCAGATTTCTCGACAGTTACCCTGGTCCGAGTTTCGGCGTATGGTATTGGATACCTATTTTCCGACGAGCGTGAAGAGAAAACTGGAGGATGATTTGAAGAACCTTCAGCAGGGTGATCGGCCGGTTCAGGATTACTATCAGGAGTTCATGCAGTTGCATAACTGCGTGCCCTTTGTCGCCCGTGATGGGCCACACCAAGTCGAGTTATTCGAGGCAGGCCTCCGCAGCGAGATTTATACCCTAGTGCATGCCCAGCGACTCCAGACTCTTAAGGAGGCCGTCGAGCATGCCGAATGGGTGGAGAGAGGCGACACAGTGGTGGCGAGGCGAGGCGGGATGGTCGCACGGAGTTCTGTTAGGAAACGACCAGTACTCGAGGACGAGGGACAGGCTAGCGTGTGGAGACCGCCGCAGTCTCAGTTACCTAGCCGTGGGCGTGCGGATCAGCGAGAGCCTAGTGGATCTCAGAGGCCATCGTAGCAGCAGCCGGAGTCTCAGCATCAGACACAGGGACAGCATCAGCCGGGACAACCACGGCATCGCGACAGAGACAGATGTATATTCTGCGGGGGACCTCATTTGTCGCACACCTGCGATCAGAGGTGGGGTCGTTGTTACAGGTGTGGACAGCCAGGCCACATTCGGGCTTCGTGCCCCTTTTCGACTTCAGCGGCACCTTCATCAACATTGGCTCCTTTTCTGCCTCAGCAGCAGTTGTCAGCTCAACGGCTTTATGCTCTAGCGAGCGGATCACCTTCTTTTTACCCGGCGGATCACCGGCCGCCGGCTCAGAGCGGTCGGGTCTACGCCGCTCAGGTGGAGGACTTTACAGCAGCCGACCTTGTGGTGACAGGTATTATTTTTTTGTTATTTTATTTTATTTACCGGCATTGGTTCTGCATTGTCTAGCACTTGAGCATCCTAGTCATTGGTTAGGGGTGCATGTACTTCTTCCTTGGGTTTGGGGTAGGACGGTTACCTGGTGTTCGGGAGGTTTATATTCTCGATCCTCGGCACGTAGGGGAGTGTTGTTGGTCCTGCCCGGTGCAGTTGAGTCCTTGATAGTACCGGTAGACCTGATGGTCTTAATCTAGCTATGGGACTTGGATTTGGTACTTTGGACGGTTTGACTGGCTCGGTTTTCTTCTTTTTGCTGCGGTTGATTGTGCCGCGAGGACGGTCCTCTTAGGAGGGGCTAGGCCAGGAGTAGATGGTGTGTTCGGGGGTTTCTCGGGGGCTATCTTGGCCTCTATGGTTTCGACTTTGTGAGCGGGGCAGGTGTCCCGCCGTGGGTGCGCAGCCTTTTTGGCTAGCGTGGTTGAGGGATACCCGGGAGTGCGGAGGTACTCGCGTTGAGCTTTTTGCCTTTGGACTTGGCAGTTGGATTATCGGGGCCCTGGGAGGAGCGGATGCTTGCACCGATACAGACTACTTGGTAGCTCGAGCGGTTAGCCCGGCTGTACTTGGATGAGGTGGTGCGGTTTTCTGGAATGCCCGCCTCTACTTTGTTCTAGTTAGAGACCCGAGGGTTGTACCGCGTCTCTGGAGGAGGTATTAGACAGCCTTGGGAGCTTGAGTGGTGGATGATTGGATATTTACCCCCTCTATTTGGTTGAGGTTCCGGGTTGAGGATTGATTTTAGTTTCGAGGACGAAACTTTTTTTTAGTGGGGGAGGATGTGATGACCTGAATCTCTGCAGAGCTGTGGTGGAGTCATTGGTGGCTTCTGGGAGCCTGTTTTGTGTGTCGAAGGTTTTTGTGCGCAATTTGGACACGAGTGTTGGACTTTGGACTTAAATGGATCACGTGGGTGATCAGTGGACTCCGTCGGATCTTCGGAAGTAGTTTAGCGCAAAATGGATATTAAAATTGGGCTCGGCGCGAAGTTTGGACAAAAGAATACCTTTTCGGGTGCCTTCGGCAAATTTTGGAGTTAGAATTTGGCAAATCGGACAGCAAATTCGGATTCAGCGTGCGAAAACGGTTAAAATGGACTATCTACTTGATATTTTGCGCAACGGTTACTGTTCAGTCCGGAATAGTGATTCCGGCGGCCGGCGGGCAGCGGCGGCGGCGGAGCGCGGCGGACGGGCTCGGGCAGGCGGCGGAGTGGCCGCGGGCAGCGCGCGGGCAGGCACGCGGTCCACGGGCCAGCGTGCACCGGGGGGGGCACGTGGCATCACTGGATTGGACGGTGTTGTGGGCGCGGTTCACGGGTGGCGCTGGGTGTACGGTGGACCGGGTGGGGCCACGTGGCGACCGGTGGTTGGCCGGTCCACGTGTGCCCGGTCCACGGAACTGGAGTGGCAGCCTCGGGATTCGCGCCTGGCAGGGGCGCAGGCAGCAGGCGCAGGCGGCACGTGGGCGCGCTGACCGGGTTTTCCCTCGCTCGGGCCCGCCACGTGTCGCGCGGTGGTTGGTCCGCGCGGCTGTCCGCTGTTCGCGGGGCGACGTGGAGGCCCGAGGGAGTTTCGGGCCCGCACAGAGTTGGGCCGGGCCCAACACTGTAGCCGCCCGAAAACCCTGAGCGCCCGGAAGTTGGGACCCAATGGGAATTTTTGGATTTGTTTCTAGCTTGTATTTGAAGGTCCTGTTCAAGTCTGAATATCTTTTTCCCTGTTCATCCTTTCACTATGCAACCTTCACGAGATTCCCTCCTCTCCCAGAGCTGGATTCTTCTGAAGACTCCAGGATTTTTCTGCTGCACACATCCCAAGGTTTCTCTTTTTACGGCGCGGCACGACGCTCGTTCGTTTATGGTCTTCTTCGTCGTGTTTCGATGCGTGGACTATCCCGAGCTACCCCGATAGTATTTTCCTGCGATTTTTGCGCAGTTGGCTTCACGACAGGTAGGGCTACGATCTTTATGATTTGAGTTTTCCCTCATTTCGAGTTTTTCTTGGATTTTCCCGAGCTTTCTTTTGACCCATTTTCTTGGGCGGAGTTTTGGACAGCGCCACAGTGTTTCGGCAATATCTTCGCGCGCAGGCATCGGATTGGGGTGATTCAAAAGGTGTTTTGCATCTACACATCACGTGGAATATCCCCAAATTTTTTGGAATTTTCTGAATAATTTTTGAAGGTGAAAAATCTCTGTGAACAGGAATTAGTGCTACAGTTTTTGGAGAGCAGTTTATTTCGAGGTGGTTCCCTTGTCGGATTTGTTTCTCAGCGTAGGAAACTCGGTTTTGAGCGTGCAGGTACTCGTTTCGACGGGTTCGTCGCGAGGATCGTGACAGTATTTTTCTTTTAATTTTCCGGGCATTTCTCGCAGGTAAAAATAGGGAAACACTGGACTGTGTTTTTTGGACAGATTTTATTGGGGCATTGTATGATTAATTATGTATGTTCTTTTGGGAATTTTGTACAGTAATCGCGGCGGCTTATTTGTTTGGGCGAGAGCACTATTTGGACTTGGAATTAGCGATCGAGGTGGGTGGTTGCTATATCCCTCATTTTTCTGACTTACCCACTAGGAATATTACAGAGATTTTATTGGAACCATGTGATTGATAATTGCTAACCTTATGAGCCTATCATGTGAGACATATCATGTCGGGAATGCTTTTAGAAAACTGCTATGTTGGAACCATGATCGTATTTGGAACTTAGACATGTTGGCATGGATTTAATAGTAGTACATAAACTTACATGTGGTAAATAGTGGCATGTTTGGAAAATGTGTGAAATATCTTGTTGGTGGGTGCTACTTGGGGTTCTTTTGGGTATGTATAGGCGGATGGTTTATGTGAGAGTAGTCAGTGGATTTTAGACATGTGTAAATATTTAATGACTTTAGCATGATGGTTATATCTATGCGGAATTGTTACCTAATACACATGTGGGATTATTAGTTGTTATACTTCTTTCATTTTTGCATAAGGATAATTACATGCTTGTATGGACATATAGGTAGGCCATCTTTTATCGCTACACTTTTATGCTGGAACTTGACTTAGGAGAAACCTTCTTTGTTTCTTTTCTCCTTTCGTTAGTCAGGTGGTATTTGTTGCTCGGGTTTGAGCAGGGGTTTGGGATAGTGTAGCGGGGGCCTGGATTATGGATTATGGGTTTTGGCGGCGACCGCGGATATTGGGCGGTTGACCGGATGTCGGTTATAGGACATCGGTGATATGGCATGATTATGGACTAGAGGGTTTTGTGGCAACCGCGGATAGTAGGCGGTTGACCAGATGTCGGATGTGGGACATGATTGTGATTGTGGGTTATTCCGGCGACCGCGGATATTGGGCGGTTGACTGGAGGTCGGTTGTGAGACCTGGTCGTGGATTTTGGGGTATTGCAGCAATCGCAGATATTGGGCGATTGACCGTATGGTTACTTTTGCATCTGATTGGGAATCAGTTTTCTTTTAGTGGAGGGTTGTGTTCCACTAGGGCTTTATAGTTGTGATCCAGTCCTGCTTTTGTTACTTATCACACCGGCGCGGTTATTGCCCGGTGATGCTTTACTCGTGTGGGTCGCTCCCCTCGAGATCCCCTCCGGAGGCCGGGGCCAGACAGTTATTGACAGTTTTGCTATCACATCGACACGGCTTATTTGCCCGATGATGAGGGCGGCAGCAGGATTTTTGCTATCACATCGGCGCGGCTTACTTGCCCGATGATGAGGACGGTACAGTTGAGTCCTTGATAGTACCGGTAGACCTGATGGTCTTAATCTAGCTATGTGACTTGGATTTGGTACTTTGGACGGTTTGACTGGCTCGGTTTTCTTCTTTTTGCGGCGGTTGATTGTGCCGCGAGGACGGTCCTCTTAGGAGGGGCTAGGCCAGGAGTAGATGGTGTGTTCGGGGGTTACTCGGGGGCTATCTTGGCCTCTATGGTTTTGACTTTGTGAGCGGGGCAGGTGTCCCGCCGTGGGTGCGCAGCCTTTTTGGCTAGCGTGGTTGAGGGATACCCCGGGAGTGCAGAGGTACTCGCGTTGAGCTTTTTGCCTTTGGACTTGGCGGTTGGATTATCGGGGCCCTGGGAGGAGCGGATGCTTGCACCGATACAGACTACTTGGTAGCTCGAGCGATTAGCCTGGCTGTACTTGGATGAGGTGGTGCGGTTTTATGGAATGCCCGCCTCTACTTTCTTCTAGTTAGAGACCCGAGGGTTGTACCGCGTCTCTGGAGGAGGTATTAGACAGCCTTGGGAGCTTGAGTGGTGGATGACTGGATATTTACCTCCTCAATTTGGTTGAGGTTTCGGTTTGTGGGTTGATTTTAGTTTCGAGGATAAAACTTTTTTTTAGTGGGGGAGGATGTGATGACCTGAATCTCTGCAGAGCTGTGGTGGAGTCATTGGTGGCTTCTGGGAGCCTATTTTGTGTGTCGGAGGTTTTTGTGCACAATTTGGACACGAGTGTTGGACTTTGGACTTAAATGGATCACGCGGGTGATCAGTGGACTCCGTCGGATCTTCGGAAGTGGTTTCGTGCAAAATGGATATTAAAATTGGGTTCGGCGCGAAGTTTGGACAAAAGAATACCTTTCCGGGTGCCTTCGGCAAATTTTGGATTTAGAATTTGGCAAATCGGACAGCAAATTCGGATTCAGCGCGCGAAAACGGTTAAAATGGACTATCCACTTGATATTTTGCGCAACGGTTACTGTTCAGTCCGGAACAGTGATTCCGGCGGCCGGCAGGCAGCGGCGGTGGCGGCAGGCAGCGGCGGAGCGCGGCGGACGGGCTCGGGCAGGCGGCGGAGCGACCGCGGGCAGCGCGCGGGCGCGGGCAGGCGCGCGGGCGCGCGGGCAGGCGCGCGGTCCACGGGCCAGCGTGCACCGGGGGGTGGGGGGGGGGATACGTGGCATCACTGGATTGGACGGTGTTGTCGGCGCGGTTCACGGGTGGCGCGGGGTGTACGGTGGACCGGGTGGGGCCACGTGGCGACCGATGGTTGGCCGGTCCACGTGTGCCTGGTCCACGGAACTGGAGTGGCGGCCTCGGGATTCGCGCCTGGCAGGGGCGCCGGCAGCGGGCGCAGGCGGCACGTTGGCGCGCTGACCGGGTTTTCCCGCGCTCGGGCCCGCCACGTGTCGTCGCCGCGTTGGGCCACGTGTCGCGCGGTGGTTGGCCCGCGCGTGTGAGGACCTGGATTCTCACGACGTGACTACTGTTGCATCTGCAGCTCCTGGAGGCCTATGTGGCGTGTTGGTGGGATTTGTGCCCCAATTGGACTTTAGTGTTGGGCTCAGTGTGTTAAATGGATCACGTGGGTGATCGGTGGACTCCGTCGGAGCTCCAGAAGTGGTTTCGCGCGTCATGGATATTAAAATTGGACCCAGCGCGAAGTTTGGATCAAGGAACATCTTCCCGGATGCCTTCGGCAATTTTTAGAGTTGGAATTTGGCAATTTGGACTTCGGATTTGGATTCAGCGCGCGAAAACGATGAAAATGGACTATTCACTTGATTTTTCCGGAGTCCGGGTGATTCGGCACGTTTTTTCGAGGCAAGGGTACTGTTCCGGCACCGACGGCGGCGGCGCGCGGCGGCCGGCAGCGGCGGAGCGCGGCGGAGCAGGCTCTGGCGGGTGCGCGGTCCACCGCGGAGGCGTGCACCGGTCGCGGGCCAGGTGGCGGTTCCCGGTTGGGCCGGCGCAGCGGGCGCGGTCCACGGGAAAGGCGAGTGTACGGTGGACCGGTGGGGGGACACGTGGCGCACACCGGTTGGCCGGTCCACGTGCACTCGGTCCACGGTGCACCTGCGGGCGCCTCGGGATGCGTGCGCGCAGAGGCGCAGGCGGCGGGCGCAGAGCGCACGTGGGCGTGGTCGGGCGGATTCCCGCGCTTGGGGAGGACACGTGTCGGCGTCTGGGGGGCGCGACGTGTTGCGCGGGGAGCGGCTGGGGTTGCTGTCGCCTGTTCGGCGGGCGACGTGGAGGCCCAGGGTGAATTCGGGCGGCTACAGTGTTCGCGCGCGGGGATTTCGGGCTGCTACAGTGCGCGCCCGAAAACCCCCAGCGCCCGGAAAGTGGGACATATCCGGTATTTCTCCATTTGTTTCTGCAGCCTATAAAAGCGATCCGAGCTCCCTTTCTTCCCCTTTTTTTCGCCAATTCCGAGCCTCCTCTCGCCTGGGTGCCTTCAGCAAAGTTGATCCCCGAGTTTTGCTGCATCTTTCTGCAAAGTTTTGGGATTTTTGGTGGCACGCTTATCGAGGTTTCTATTTTTACGGCGCGGCGCGACGCTCGTTCGTTTGTGGTCTTCTTCGTCGCGTTTTGGTGCGAGGACTCCCCCGGCTTACCCCGAGCACCTTTTCAGTGATTCTTGCGCCGTTGGCTTCACGACAGGTAGGGCTATGTTTCCCATGTTTACTGGTTTTTCCCATTCCGAGCTTTTCATGGGTTTTTCGGATCATCTTGTAACCTCTTTTCTGGGGCGGAGTTCTGGGACAGCGGAGCGGTGTTTTGGTGATATCTTCGCGCACAGGCATCGGATTGGGACGATTCAAGAGGCGATTTGCATCTACACATCACGAGGAATATGCCCAAATTTTCTTGGAATTTTCCGAATATTTCTCGAAGGTGAAGAATATCTGTGAACAGTAGTTATTGCTACAGTTTTTGAGAGTAGTTTAATTCGGGGTGGTTCCCTTGTCGGAATTGTTTCTCAGTGTAGGAAGCTCGGAATTGGACGTGCAGGTACTCGTTTCGAAGGTATCGACGCGAGAATTACTGTGGTATTTTTATTGGATTTTTCTGGGCACTTGCAGCAGGTGAAATAAGCACGGCTTTGGGACTGATTTTCAGATTATGTATACTTGGTTAATTTTGGAATAAAAGTGTAATGTTGAGCCTTATTGTTGTGCCCAGGGGTGCTTTCAGTTGTTTGGAGCCAAGGCGTGCGCGACTTGTACCGAGGGTGTTATGTTGGCAGATTTTGGACCGTGGGCGTCTACCCCCTCACCGACTTCAGGTTTGCCTTGGTTTGAGCGCTTCAGGTGGGTAAGCTTATGATCAGTAATTGTTTAAGGCAATGAATATGCTGTGGCAAATATAAGTGCACTTGTGGGGATGTCACCCCTCTATGACTGATGCATGCATGTTTAGGATACATGGTTTATGTTGGTAAGTAGGTAAGCTTGTTAATGATATTGGTATAAATGTTTGCAAGAATAGTATTTATGAGGTATACTGAGGACTTGCATGACTTGGACATCTATGTGATGATTAGTGTAAGCTTACCTAGGATAATGTTACCCTATGAGATTGATTATGTAACATGCCATGTTAGCACATAGCCTTTCACGTGGTTGGATTATGCTTTGGGACAGGTTTTCGTAGCTATGTGCAGATTTGTACTCTGAGGAGTTACTATGATCATTCTAGTGATGAACCCTGAGTTGTGGACAGGTCTAGTTTTGGGATTCCGGCATGTTGTTTATTCCTAAAGGAACTATTATTATGCTTTACCCCCCTTTATTTCCTTGAGGACATTTGCATGCTTGTATGGTCATGCAGTTAGGCCATCTTTTACTGCTGCACTACTTATTGGAACTTGACTTAGGAGAAACCATGCTTTTCCTTTCTCCTTCTCGTTAGTCAGGTGGTCAGTGTTGCTCGGGTTCGAGCACGGGTCTGGGTAGTGTAGACGGGACTTTGCGCCTGGGACAGGTTGGATTAGTTGTGGGGCTTTGCGGCAACCGCGGATATTGGGCGGTTGACCGGATGCTTATCTATGCACCAGATTTGGGTATCGGTTTTCTCTAGTGGATGGAGTTTCCCACTTATCGTTAGTTGCATCCGACTGAGGTCGGGTCTTTCTTTAGTGGTTGAGTTTTCCCACTTTGATCAGATTGTGATCAAGTCCTGCTATACAGAGATACTTGTGACTGGGATACTTGTGACAAGGATACTTTACTCGTGTGGGTCGCTCCCCTCGAGTGCCACTCCGGAGGTAGGCTTTTCGGACCCAGCCTTGTGTGCCGGTCTGATATTGATGTTGGGATGCGAGCCGCGCGGGGCCGATCCCGCGGTTTCCAGCCTTGTGTGCAGATTCCGCTGATGTTGGGATGCGAGCCGTGCGGGCCGATCCCGCGGTTTCGAGCCTTGTGTGCAGATTCCGCTGAGCAGGCAATGCCAGTTTTACTGGTGGCACTTTGGATTGGGTTTATTACAGATATTTGCCTTATTGTTGAACTCGTGTCAGGGGGACCGAGTGGGGTCTAGTAGCTATGTTTAGACCAGTACTAGTGTTGTTGGGATCCATTTGGGGACTGTGGTCCCGAGGTCTTTGTGAGTTGTTGACCGTTGTGCGAGAGGCTTGGTAATTCTTGAGTTTATCCGTTCTGGGAGAGAGCGTGGATTCTGACTATAGCTTGCATGAGCCACTACTCGATAGCGAGTTAGTCCGTTTGGACACCCTACGTAATTCCTGCCTGTCAGCGGGAGGTGGTTGTAGGTGGGCACAGGTTTTACTGGACCAGATGTGGCAGTCAGCTCGATTGGGTCGATTTTGCACTTCATGTGCTAGTGGTTGCATACCACTGTTTGGTTCTTCCCCTTTTAGCCTTTAGTTAGGGGCAGGGTAGCTGTTGAGAGTCTCCAGCTTACTCATTTCAGTCTTATGACTTGGGTTAGTTATTGTCTCTTGAGGACTTGGTGGGCAGACCGTCGGGTCTGGCGGTGGTACCCACTGAGAACTCCCTTTTTGGTGTTGTTCTCACACCCTTTGGGGGTTCCCCCCCCCTTTTCCTCTCCTCTCCTTTGTTTTGCAGAGTCTTAGCGGGTGTTGCCGACTCTGCGGATGTTGATCGTGCGAGGGAGTCGCGAGCTAGATCCCTACCCGTCGTTGGAGAGTAGCGGTACCCTTCAGAGGAGATCATCAGTAGATTAGTTGTTTCTTTTTCCTCTTTTGAGAGACTATTGTTGTCACGCCCCGGCGTCGAAACTGCGACCCGGGCTCGCCAACAGATCCGCCGCCCATACGGTGAACCCCGTATAGACGAAGCGTCAAACCTGCAAAAGATAGATACTAAACTAACCAGATATCAGAGCTGAAAATAACCTGCTAGAAATAGAATAAATTAATACAAGGTCCTCACCAAAGTACAAGTCACTCAACTCTGAAAGAAAAGTACAACTCTATACCTCACTACAAAGTCTCTCAACAAGAAACTCTCAAAATAATAAGGGTACATCTACTCACTGGACGACGACTGGTAGGGATCTAGCTCGCGACTCCCTCACCTCGATCTGAAGAAGCAGCAACAGGAGCAGCAGGAACAGGAGTAGAAGTCCCTGTGGGAAAATACACCACGACGGGTGTGAGAACTACGTCCCAAGTAGTTCTCAGTGGGTGCCGCCAACAAGCCCAACGGTCTGCCACTAAGTCTACTAGAGGCATAAGCAACAAATGCAGTGCTTGTAAGGAAAGCTGGGAAAAGTAAACTCTACAGCTACTATGCCTCTATCTAGATGCTCAAAGAGTGGAACAGAAAGAACATGATGCCACAACTAACTCTCATCTCTGATCACCCAATCTGAACTGACTGCCTCCTCGGGTCCAGTCAAACCTGCGCCAACCTACTGCCGTTACGTCCCGGAGGAGCGGGACTTACGTAGGGCGTCCATGGCTGACCAACAAAAGCACAGCCAGAGGGACAAATGCAACAACAAGTCGCGAAGAACATCTCAACTCACGCGGGTACAACAACCCGGTCTCGCCTAATCCGGAGTGGCCCTCGAGGGGAGCGACCCGCTCGAGTCAAAGTAACCATAAGTATCACTGTAAAGTATCTCAGTAAAGTATCTCTGTCAAGCTCAAATGTGGCTCATGCAGGCTATGATCCACGATCAAACAGATCGGTAACTCCAAGCTCAAAGCACAACTCAGTCGGAAAAAGAACCTCGACTCAAACAGGAATAGCCCAAAACACTCTCACAGCTATGTCGGAGAAACCCTCAACGACTCAATCTGATAAATGCACGACCATGGCTGAGTCGGGAAACCTCCACGACTCGATCTGCCAGAACCCCAAGATCCTCAAAGCTAGGTGGAGAACCACCTCCACCACTAAATCAGAAAAACAACCTCTAGATCACACTCTACCCACTCATAGCACAAAGTCGCATCCACTGCGAGAAACTGCCTCAACAGGCCAACATCGCATCCACTGCGAACAACTGCCTCAACAGGCCAATATCGCATCCACTGCGAACAACCTGCCTCAACAGGCCAACATCGCATCCACTGACACGAGGAAGGTCGGGAACCCCGAAAGACTAGAACCTACAATCCAAACTCAAAACAGAACAGGCCTAGGCATAGCCTCTCGTGTTCTCGTCCCAAGAAAAGGCAGACCTTAGAACACAGACCACTCGAACTCATCTCGGGTGGTTAATTGATAGGAAAAGGTGACATTTCTTACTGAAGCCCTTTGATCTGTAAGAAATCCATATTTAATGATTTTTAGTTCTTTTTAGGAAAACAGTTGAAACCAAGTTTTATATCCAAGCCTCGAAGGGCTAATGCCTTCGTCCAATCAACAAGAACACTCCGGCGACCCTACGATGCTTGGAAGAAACCATTTGGTTGATAAAAATCATATGTGTGTCCAAAAAGGTTCTGGGTTTAAGGTCCTGCTACTAACACTGATATACCGCTGCCACTAACACAGCGGCGACAGATAAAACAAGAGATAAAACATCTCGGGACCGCCGTCTACCCCAACGGCTCCCGCTACAGATGAACAACCAACTACATCTACCAGACTCCACTCTGCCCCCAAGCACGAGGTAACATGCATCCACACTAAAAGATAACTCCTGACCACTCGGCCCACTACCCGGGCGAGGAAGAACACTATGTCCAGGAAAGTAGAAGTGTGGATGTCTAAAGCAGAATAACCCTAGCCCAAGTGAGGGTTTTCTACTAGTCTGGTTACACATGCACATATGACGGGGTGCTAGGTCAAGTTCCAAGATAACAATATCAACAGCTTGTAGGGAAGGACCATAAACACATGATCATCTGACAGCATCAGGAACATCAATTTCTAAATTCTAGCATGCTATACAAAATAACATCTACACATGCAAGTCCCTACACTGATAGAATTAATGTACAGTCCATAGGTCATGAAGACAAGGCCACCACCTGAAAATGACTGACTGTCCGGAGTTCCACAGCTGAAAATACCCAGAATCCCAAATCTCCAACTCCAACGGGTCCAGCAATACCCGCAAACTCTCCTGGGTACAACATACAGTCCAAAGTTACACTTAAACCCCATAATTACCCAAATAATCACACTCTGAATCCAGCCTCAAAGATGTCCATTTTTCACCTGCAGATAAGGCTCCAAAATTCTGAAATAAATATCACAGCAGATCGTCTCGTCGAGACCTTCGAAACGGGTACCTGCACGTTCAATTCCGAGCCCCGTAGGCCGAGTTACAAATTCCACAGTACAGTGCGCAAACCTCACAAACCACACAACTGTAAAACTCTGCACAGTAAAAGGGGAAACAGTATACCTTCGGGCAAGCCTCAGAAAAATCCCAAAAAAATACGATGATAATCCTCGCGACGAGTAGATCCAAAAGTGTAGGCTCGTCTCGATCTGATGCTCGAGTGGGAGATAAATTACGGCAAGCCTCCGTGTCCAGAATTCCACCACAAAAAAGTGGCTCAGAAATGCCTCGTTAAACCGTGCCAAGAACTCAGAATCAATCAAGGTGATCAACACGGAAATCGAAGGCGTACCTCTCGTGATTCCAAGCCGCAGAAATCGTCCAAAAATACTGACGGAGTAGCTCTGTGGACCTCTCAGATCGAACTGCGATGATAACGGGCCTCGATGAAAGATCGCCACACTGCGCTCGATGCCGAAGTCGTCGACGCCGCGGCTTCCAAAAATCCGGCCTCTGCCAGAAGCGCGCAGCACAAAGTTCTACAACTTTCCTAAAGGGGCATGGGCAGGGGAGCTCGGGAAAGGGGGCAAAAAGCCTTAGCCAACTGCCCTTTATAGGCCCAGCCCGAAAAATCCAGATTTTGGACTTTTGGCCCAAGTTCGGGCGCCCGGGGTATCGGGCTGCTACAGTAACGGGCCCGGCCTTTACTGTGCGCGCCCGAATCCCTCACGGGCCGCCACGTGGCCCAGACGCGCTCCCCGCTCCCGGCGCACGTGCGCCCGCGACCGCGCGCACGTGTCCCGACACGTGGACGTGCGCGGCTGCGCCCGACCAACCACGGGCCGCCACGTGGCGCCCCACGTCGCCCCCAGACCGCCCACACGACGCGCCCCGACGTGCGCGAACGCGCCTCCCGCTGCCGCACGTCTGGCACGCGCCCCGAGGCACCTGCCTCCCGCCGCGTGGACCGCGCCACCAGAACCCGCCAACCAAAGTCCGCCACGCGTCCGCACCCGGTCCACCGTGCACCCGCGCAACTGCGTGGACCGCGCGTGCTGCGCCGGCCAACCGGAGCTCGCCACGTGGCCCGCGCCCGGTGCACGACTCCCGCGGTGGCCCGACCGGCTCTCCTCGGCCCGCCGCCGCGCTCCGCCGTCCGCCGCCGCCGCCGGCAAACTCCGGCCGCCGGAACAGTAACCCCACGCCTCGAAATCCGTGCCGGGTCATCCGGCTCCCCGAAAAATATAAGTAAATAGTCCATCTTGCCGTTTTCCGCGCCTGAATCCAAATCCGATGTCCGATTTTGCCAAATTCCACTTCTAAATTTTACCAAAAATTCCCGGAAGAGCAAACTTGATCCGTTTTTCATGCCGGGTCCAATCCTTGAGTCCAATATGCGCACAAACCCCTAACACCCAACTGGGTCTCCAGAAGCCGCGATCCAACAGTAATCCAAACGTGGGAATTTCCGGGTCCTCACACCCTCCCCCACTAAAAGAAGTTTCGTCCTCGAAACAAACACGGCTCAAAAGGGAGTTCGAAGCCAAGGGTAAGCATCCAACCAACACAGTCTCCAACTCCCCGTCGCTACTCACTCCCCGTGATTACTCCTCAACAAATAATAATCAGTACGGCATGGCCCGGTTGCGTAATTCTCTCATCTCACGAGCCAGAATTCGCAACGGGCGTCCCTCGTACCACAAGTACTAGCAGATCTCATAGGAAACGAGTCCATCACGGGAGGAATCAACAAGCCTAACACTCCTGAGCTGAGATGGTGGAAGGACCAACACGCACCGCCAAAAAGCTGGGGGACAAGAGAGGACAACCATGTAAGCACGCACCAACACCGCTCCCTGGTGCCAGCTCAACCAGGCGATCCGAGACATACCATACGGTCAGCCAAAGAAGAGAAGCCCGAATCGCTAGGTTCCTCGCTCAATCACTCTAGGATCCTGACCATCCGCAGGACTGCTTCACCCCGCGGTCTACCGTCAAAAGGGACCCTCAGGGACACAACCACGAGCCCCCTTTCCTCACAGTCTACACGCGCCAGCTGTGGAATCATTAACTCAACCCCGAAAGCTAATCCCGCTCCAGGTATCCGCCACCACAGTGGCCCTGTCGGGGTGATACAGAATGCTCACCAATAATACTTGTAACTCCAAAGCCCCAATGGGAGGCATCACTGTAACACGCAAATCCATCTCCCATCCTGCGATGCTAAAAACGGCGCTGGTATCAGCCTAATCATCCATTCGTCCAGGTCTGCTGGCACTGTCCAGTCCAGAAGCTTCTCGTCTCGACAAAGATGTCAGTCTCGCCAATCCCAGATAGCATCCATCTTGGCCGGATTTCACCGCCACCCTAACGGCTAGAATAAGGTGACCAAAGAAGGCATGCACTTGGAGCTAAACTTGTATCACAATAACTTGGCATACAGCTTCGTCCACACAGGCCTGGTAGCACATCCAAAGTGCTCCTAGTGCTCCAAGTCGCTCTGGAGTAAACCATAAATTCCTGAAGATCTTGCTACCAGTTCATCAAGTACAGCTGGAGCACAATTCCTCAATTCATAGAGCGCAGGGCATTAATCAATCCATTGGCCTCACTGAGAGCTCATAATTCCCCTACCGTGTCCTAAACACGCCGTCTTGGCAAATACTCAGCTGGATGATTCCATATAGGTACTCGCATCATACAATGACTGTCAGAGTAGGACTCCCCCAAAATTGTCCTAATAATATCCGGACCTGCAAGTGCTCAAAGTCACAAAGAACCCCCATCGTCGTGTATCACGACGTGGCAAGTGATCAACTCACCAAAGAACCCTCAATCCATCAGATCCTTAACGCCGCCACAGCTCTCGAAAGGCTCTCCACTGGCGATATCCCAATGAGGTGTTGTCGAGGGTGGCGCGGTTCCCCGAACCACGTCAACCGCAATCTCTGTCTCCCTAACCGGTGGGCATCATCAACCTAGGTGAAATCTCACCTGGGGATCCCGTGGGCAACAGGATATTCCTTGAGTCCCAGGGCCCGCCGGTAAGCACCTCTCACACTGTCCCACTATACCTGTGTGCTCTAGCAATCTCGCCAACCACCTCCTCAGTCTTACCCTGCCTTATAGAAGTCCAACCATCCTCTCCAGGTCCGCAGCCAAAACATCCTGGGACAGCTGTGCTAACAATCCCAAGGCACTGGGTCAAAACACTGACCTGCCACAATTACCAATCAGACTGCTGTAAGGAAATCATGCCCGTTGACAACACCGTTCCGCTGCTGTGTCGCCCTCAACAACCGGGCTGCACAGACTCATCCGCGACGATGTAGGTGGTCGTCGCTCAGTCTACCTCGACGGTCAATCTGTCCAGTCTGTCGAAAAATATCTAGAACTATCACATAGGAAGCACGCCCTCTGCCTCTGCTCACCACAGGGATCAACAAATGCGGTCCTCCGCAGACAGCCACTCCATTCTACTATCGCGCCCTACTCTAGTGTAGATGCTGATGCGCTATCGGGACCCCACCCCAAACTCTTGGCATCTCGGGAACCCGTTATCCAGGAAACAAATATTCAGAAATGGGCCTCCGCCGTCCGATCTGTCCTCCATCACCCCGGCGCGAACACCAAATCCAATCCAAGAACTCGCTTCTGCAGCAGATCCCTATCCAAAGGAACTGCAACATCACGCTCCATACACCACGCCTCCTCATCGAAGCGCCAATAATCCGAATGAGGGACCAACTAAACTGAAGGCTTCCTGGTGCAAACCATTCCCCGCCAAACAATCCTATGCGCCTCGTCCCTCGAAAACCTGGAGCGTGGTTCAACAACGTATAAACTCCTAGCACATGAAGGCTCTCAGATAGTCTCTCAATCACCACCAACACCAACCCCATTTTGCCTACAAAGGCTCCAACTCAAACCTGTGAATCGGAGGGTTCAGACTGCTTTCTGACTGGGGGAGAGGCTCTCCATCGGCCAATAGACGTCCCGAAGCTTAGCTTAATCCCACTATACCACCCTGCCTCGGTCGGCCTCGGCACAGCTCGTCGCACGGAGGGGGCGGCTGCCCGGGGGCGCACTCCATCGGCGCCACTGGTACAACTGAAGATACCACTGCAAAGGAAGAAGGTACGGGATGACACTCAAGAGGTACTGCATTAACTACGCTCTCGGCTCCACAAACGCATCGAACGTTCCATGGCCTTCCTCCTGGCATGGACAGCCTCCGACTCTGTGCCATCTGGATCCATTGCTCTTGGGTCTCGCTCTGCTCTGATAGCTCTGCTCCGCCGCTGCTCTGGTTACTAATCAGATGCGGAAAGCCATTCCTCACAGCAACGACGTCTCACAAGCATCGTAGACCACTGCACAATAACAAACATCAGGACACAACAACCATACGACCCAATCCAGCGAAAGTCTAAGACTGTTATCAATTCCAACAGCATTATTCGTCTGCAGCCAACCTAATCGCTTAGGAGCCCCAACCTGCCAATCACTGCCTGCCCGTGCCTCATGGGAGAGTAACAAAACTCGATCAGAGACTCTCGCTAAAATTCACGACTCTGCACGTATTCATCCTAATGTCCAACCACAATCCTAGGGTGTTTCTAAGTCCTCAATGACCTACAACCTAGGCTCTGATCCACTCTAATCGTTTCTGTCACTCCCCGTCGGTCGAAACTGAAACTGCGACCCGGGCTCGCCAACAGATCCGCCAGCCCATACGGTGACACCCCTTATAGACGAAGCGTCAAACCTGCAAAAGATAGAATACTAAACTAACCAGATATCATAGCTGAAATAACCTTCTAGAAATAGAATAAATTAATACAAGGTCCTCGACCACAGTACAAGTCACGTCCGACTCTGAAAGAAAATAAACAACTCTATACCTCACTACAAAGTCTCTCAACAGGAAACTCTCAAAATAATAGGGTAACATCTACTCACTGGACGACGACTTGTAGGGATCTAGCTCGCGACTCCCTCACCTCGATCTTAGAATCCGCAAGCAGCAACGCACAGGAACAGGAGTATAAGTCCCTGTGGAAAATACACCACGACGGGTGTGATAACTACGTCCCAGTAGTTCTCAGTGGTTGCCCGCCAACAAGCCCAACGGTCTGCCCACTAAGTCTCCTAGAGGAATAAAGCAACAAATGCAGTGCTGTAAGGAAAGCTGGGAAAAGTAACTCTACAGCTACTATGCCTCTATCTAGATGCTCAACAGAGTGGAACAGAAA
>CM055068.1:21665415-21708645 GCA_029204045.2 Tillandsia leiboldiana
GGTGTACGGTGGACCGGGTGGGGCACGTGGCGACCGATGGTTGGCCGGTCCACGTGTGCCTGGTCCACGGAACTGGTGTGGCGGCCTCTGATTCGCGCCTGGCAGGGGCGCCGGCAGCGCGCAGGCCGGCACGTTGCGCGCTGACCGGGTTTTCCCGGCTCCAGGCCCGCCAGTTCGTCGCCCGCGCGTTGGGCCACGTGTCGCGCGGTGTTGGCCCGCGGCGTGTGAGGACCTGATTCTCACGACGTGACTACTGTTGCATCTGCAGCTCCTGGAGGCCTATGTGGCGTGTTGGTGGATTTGGTGCCAATTGGACTTTAGTGTTGGGCTCAGTGTGTTAAATGGATCACGTGGGTGATCGGTGGACTCCGTCGGAGCTCCAGAAGTGGTTTCGCGCGTACATGGATATTAAAATTGGACCCAGCGCGAAGTTTGGATCAAGGAACATCTTCCCGGATGCCTTCGGCAATTTTTAGGAGTTGGAATTTGGCAATTTGGACTTCGGATTTGGATTCAGCGCGCGAAAACGATGAAAATGACTATTCACTTGATTTTTCCGGAGTCCGGGTGATTCGGCACGTTTTCGAGGGCAAGGGTACTGGTCCGGCACCGACGGCGGCGGCGCGCGGCGGCCGGCAGCGGCGAGCGCGGCGGAGCAGGCTCTGGCGGGTGCGCGGTCCACCGCGGAGGCGTGCACCGGTCGCGGGGCCAGGTGGGCGGTTCCCGGTTGGGCCGGCGCAGCGGGCGCGGTCCAACGGGAAAGGCGAGTGTACGGTGGACCGGTGGGGGACAACGTGGCGCACACCGGTTGGCCGTTCCACGTGCACTCGGTCCACGGTGCACCTGCGGGCGCCTCGGGATGCGTGCGCGCAGAGGCGCAGGCGGCGGGCGCAGAGCGCACGTGGGCGTGGTCGGGCGGATTCCCGCGCTTGGGGAGGGACACGTGTCGGCGTCTGGGGGGCGCGACGTGTTGCGCGGGGAGCGGCTGGGGTTGCTGTCGCCTGTTCGGCGGGCGACGTGGAAGGCCCAGGGTGAATTCGGGCGGCTACAGTGTTCGCGCGCGGGATTTCGGGCTGCTACAGTGCGCGCCCGAAAACCCCCAGCGCCCGGAAAGTGGGACATATCCGGTATTTCTCCATTTGTTTCTGCAGCCTATACAAGCGATCCGAGCTCCCTTTCTTCGCCCTTTTTTTCGCCAATTCCGAGCCTCCTCTCGCCTGGGTGCCTTCAGCAAAGTTGATCCCCGAGTTTTGCTGCATCTTTCTGCAAAGTTTTGGGATTTTTGGTGGCACGCTTATCGAGGTTTCTATTTTTACGGCGCGGCGCGACGCTCGTTCGTTTGTGGTCTTCTTCGTCGCGTTTTGGTGCGAGGACTCCCCCGGCTTACCCCGAGCACCTTTTTCAGTGATTCTTGCGCCGTTGGCTTCACGACAGGTAGGGCTATGTTTCCCATGTTTACTGGTTTTTCCCATTCCGAGCTTTTCATGGTTTTTCGGATCATCTTGTAACCTCTTTTCTGGGGCGGAGTTCTGGGACAGCGGAGCGGTGTTTTGGTGATATCTTCGCGCACAGGCATCGGATTGGGACGATTCAAGAGGCGATTTGCATCTACACATCACGAGGAATATGCCCAAATTTTCTTGGAATTTTCCGAATATTTCTCGAAGGTGAAGAATATCTGTGAACAGTAGTTATTGCTACAGTTTTTGAGAGTAGTTTAATTCGGGGTGGTTCCCTTGTCGGAATTGTTTCTCAGTGTAGGAAGCTCGGAATTGGACGTGCAGGTACTCGTTTCGAAGGTATCGACGCGAGAATTACTGTGGTATTTTTATTGGATTTTCTGGGCACTTGCAGCAGGTGAAATAAGCACGGCTTTGGGACTGATTTTCAGATTATGTATACTTGGTTAATTTTGGAATAAAAGTGTAATGTTGAGCCTTATTGTTGTGCCCAGGGGTGCTTTCAGTTGTTTGGAGCCAAGGGCTGCGCGACTTGTACCGAGGGTGTTATGTTGGCAGATTTTGGACCGTGGGCGTCTACCCCCTTCACCGACTTCAGGTTTGCCTTGGTTTGAGCGCTTCAGGTGGGTAAGCTTATGATCAGTAATTGTTTAAGGCAATGAATATGCTGTGGCAAATATAAGTGCACTTGTGGGGATGTCACCCCTCTATGACTGATGCATGCATGTTTAGGATACATGGTTTATGTTGGTAAGTAGGTAAGCTTGTTAATGATATTGGTATAAATGTTTGCAAGAATAGTATTTATGAGGTATACTGAGGACTTGCATGACTTGGACATCTATGTGATGATTAGTGTAAGCTTACCTAGGATAATGTTACCCTATGAGATTGATTATGTAACATGCCATGTTAGCACATAGCCTTTCACGTGGTTGGATTATGCTTTGGGACAGGTTTTCGTAGCTATGTGCAGATTTGTACTCTGAGGAGTTACTATGATCATTCTAGTGATGAACCCTGAGTTGTGGACAGGTCTAGTTTTGGGATTCCGGCATGTTGTTTATTCCTAACGGAACTATTATTATGCTTTACCCCCCTTTATTTCCTTGAGGACATTTGCATGCTTGTATGGTCATGCAGTTAGGCCATCTTTTACTGCTGCACTACTTATTGGAACTTGACTTAGGAGAAACCATGCTTTTCCTTTCTCCTTCTCGTTAGTCAGGTGGTCAGTGTTGCTCGGGTTCGAGCACGGGTCTGGGTAGTGTAGACGGGACTTTGCGCCTGGGACAGGTTGGATTAGTTGTGGGGCTTTGCGGCAACCGCGGATATTGGGCGGTTGACCGGATGCTTATCTATGCACCAGATTTGGGTATCGGTTTTCTCTAGTGGATGGAGTTTCCCACTTATCGTTTAGTTGCATCCGACTGAGGTCGGGTCTTTCTTTAGTGGTTGAGTTTTCCCACTTTGATCAGATTGTGATCAAGTCCTGCTATACAGAGATACTTGTGACTGGGATACTTGTGACAAGGATACTTTACTCGTGTGGGTCGCTCCCCTCGAGTGCCACTCCGGAGGTAGGCTTTTCGGACCCAGCCTTGTGTGCCGGTCTGATATTGATGTTGGGATGCGAGCCGCGCGGGCCGATCCCGCGGTTTCCAGCCTTGTGTGCAGATTCCGCTGATGTTGGGATGCGAGCCGTGCGGGCCGATCCCGCGGTTTCGAGCCTTGTGTGCAGATTCCGCTGAGCAGGCAATGCCAGTTTTACTGGTGGCACTTTGGATTGGGGTTTATTACAGATATTTGCCTTATTGTTGAACTCGTGTCAGGGGGACCGAGTGGGGTCTAGTAGCTATGTTTAGACCAGTACTAGTGTTGTTGGGATCCATTTGGGGACTGTGGTCCCGAGGTCTTTGTGAGTTGTTGACCGTTGTGCGAGAGGCTTGGTAATTCTTGAGTTTATCCGTTCTGGGAGAGAGCGTGGATTCTGACTATAGCTTGCATGAGCCACTACTCGATAGCGAGTTAGTCCGTTTGGACACCCTACGTAATTCCTGCCTGTCAGCGGGAGGTGGTTGTAGGTGGGCACAGGTTTTACTGGACCAGATGTGGCAGTCAGCTCGATTGGGTCGATTTTGCACTTCATGTGCTAGTGGTTGCATACCACTGTTTGGTTCTCCCCTTTTAGCCTTTAGTTAGGGGCAGGGTAGCTGTTGAGAGTCTCCAGCTTACTCATTTCAGTCTTATGACTTGGGTTAGTTATTGTCTCTTGAGGACTTGGTGGGCAGACCGTCGGGTCTGGCGGTGGTACCCACTGAGAACTCCCTTTTTGGTGTTGTTCTCACACCCTTTGGGGTTCCCCCCCCCTTTTCCTCTCCTCTCCTTTGTTTTGCAGAGTCTTAGCGGGTGTTGCCGACTCTGCGGATGTTGATCGTGCGAGGGAGTCGCGAGCTAGATCCCTACCCGTCGTTGGAGAGTAGCGGTACCCTTCAGAGGAGATCATCAGTAGATTAGTTGTTTCTTTTCCTCTTTTGAGAGACTATTGTTGTCACGCCCCGGCGTCGAAACTGCGACCCGGGCTCGCCAACAGATCCGCCGCCCATACGGTGAACCCCGTATAGACGAAGCGTCAAACCTGCAAAAGATAGATACTAAACTAACCAGATATCAGAGCTGAAAATAACCTGCTAGAAATAGAATAAATTAATACAAGGTCCTCACCAAAGTACAAGTCACTCAACTCTGAAAGAAAAGTACAACTCTATACCTCACTACAAAGTCTCTCAACAAGAAACTCTCAAAATAATAAGGGTACATCTACTCACTGGACGACGACTGGTAGGGATCTAGCTCGCGACTCCCTCACCTCGATCTGAAGAAGCAGCAACAGGAGCAGCAGGAACAGGAGTAGAAGTCCCTGTGGGAAAATACACCACGACGGGTGTGAGAACTACGTCCCAAGTAGTTCTCAGTGGGTGCCGCCAACAAGCCCAACGGTCTGCCCACTAAGTCTACTAGAGGCATAAAGCAACAAATGCAGTGCTGTAAGGAAAGCTGGGAAAAGTAAACTCTACAGCTACTATGCCTCTATCTAGATGCTCAAAGAGTGGAACAGAAAGAACATGATGCCACAACTAACTCTCATCTCTGATCACCCAATCTGAACTGACTGCCTCCTCGGGTCCAGTCAAACCTGCGCCAACCTACTGCCGTTACGTCCCGGAGGAGCGGACTTACGTAGGGCGTCCATGGCTGCCAACAAAAGCACAGCCAGAGGGACAAATGCAACAACAAGTCGCGAAGAACATCTCAACTCACGCGGGTACAACAACCCGGTCTCGCCTACTCCGGAGTGGCCCTCGAGGGGAGCGACCCGCTCGAGTCAAAGTAACCCATAAGTATCACTGTAAAGTATCTCAGTAAAGTATCTCTGTCAAGCTCAAATGTGGCTCATGCAGGCTATGATCCACGATCAAACAGATCGGTAACTCCAAGCTCAAAGCACAACTCAGTCGGAAAAAGAACCTCGACTCAAACAGGAATAGCCCAAAACACTCTCACAGCTATGTCGGAGAACCCTCAACGACTCAATCTGATAAATGCACGACCATGGCTGAGTCGGGAAACCTCCACGACTCGATCTGCCAGAACCCCAAGATCCTCAAAGCTAGGTGGGAGAACCACCTCCACCACTAAATCAGAAAAACAACCTCTAGATCACACTCTACCCACTCATAGCACAAAGTCGCATCCACTGCGAGAAACTGCCTCAACAGGCCAACATCGCATCCACTGCGAACAACTGCCTCAACAGGCCAATATCGCATCCACTGCGAACAACTGCCTCAACAGGCCAACATCGCATCCACTGACACGAGGAAGGGTCCGGGAACCCCGAAAGACTAGAACCTACAATCCAAATCAAACAAGAACAGGCTCTAGGCATAGCCTCTCGTTGTTCTCGTCCCAAGAAGAAGGCAGACCTTAGAACCCAGACCACTCGAATCATCTCGGGTGGTTAATTTATAGGAAAAGGTGACATTTCTTACTGAAGCCCTTTGATCTGTAAGAAATCCATATTTAATGATTTTTAGTTCTTTTTAGGAAAACAGTTGAAACCAAGTTTTATATCCAAGCCTCGAAGGGCTAATGCCTTCGTCCAATCAAACAAGAACAGACTCCGGCGACCCTACGATGCTTGGAAGAAACCATTTGGTTGATAAAAATCATATGTGTGTCCAAAAAGGTTCTGGGTTTAAGGTCCTGCTAACACTGATATACCGCTGCCACTAACACAGCGGCGACAGATAAAACAAGAGAATAAAACATCTCGGGACCGCCGTCTACCCAAACGGCTCCCGCTACAGATGAACAACCAACTACATCTACCAGACTCCACTCTGCCCCCAAGCACGAGTGTAACATGCATCCCACACTAAAAGATAACTCCTGACCACTCGGCCCACTACCCGGGCGAGGAAGAACACTATGTCCAGGAAAGTAGAAGTGTGGATGTCTAAAGCAGAAATAACCCTAGCCCAAGTGAGGGTTTTCTACTAGTCTGGTTACACATGCAACATATGACGGGGTGCTAGGTCAAGTTCCAAGATAACAATAATCAACAGCTTGTAGGGAAGGACCATAAACACATGATCATCTGACAGCATCAGGAACATCAATTTCTAAATTCTAGCATGCTATACAAAATACATCTACAACATGCAAGTCCCTACACTGATAGAATTAATGTACAGTCCATAGGTCATGAAGACAAGGCCACCCACCTGAAAATGCTGACTGTCCGGAGTTCCACAGCTGAAAATACCCAGAATCCCAAATCTCCAACTCCAACGGGTCCAGCAATACCCGCAAACTCTCCTGGGTACAACATACAGTCCAAAGTTACACTTAAACCCCATAAATTACCCAAATAATCACACTCTGAAATCCAGCCTCAAAGATGTCCATTTTTCACCTGCAGATAAGGCTCCAAAAATTCTGAAATAAATATCACAGCGATCGTCTCGTCGAGACCTTCGAAACGGGTACCTGCACGTTCAATTCCGAGCCCCGTAGGCCGAGTTACAAATTCCACAGTACAGGTGCGCAAACACTCACAACCACACAACTGTAAAACTCTGCACAGTAAAAGGGGAAACAGTATACCTTCGGGCAAGCCTCAGAAAAATCCCAAAAAAATACGATGATAATCCTCGCGACGAGTAGATCCAAAAAGTGTATAGGCTCGTCTCGATCTGATGCTCGAGTGCGGAGATAAAATTCCGGCAAGCCTCCGCTGTCCAGAATTCCACCAGCAAAACAGTGGCTCAGAAATGCCTCGTAAACCGTGCCAAGAACTCAGAATCAATCAAGGTGATCAACACGGAAATCGAAGGCGTACCTCTCGTGATTCCAAAGCCGCAGAAATCGTCCAAAAATACTGACGGAGTAGCTCTGTGGACCTCTCAGATCGAACTGCGATGATAACGGGCCTCCGATGAAAGATCGCCACACTGCGCTCCGATGCCGAAGTCGTCGACGCCGCGGCTTCCAAAAAATCCGGGCCTCTGCCAGAAGATGCGCAGCACAAAGTTCTACAACTTTCCTAAAGGGGCCATGGGCAGGGGAGCTCGGGAAAGGGGGCAAAAAGCCTTAGCCAACTGCCTATTTATAGGCCCAGCCCGAAAAATCCAGATTTTGGACTTTTGGCCCAAAGTTCGGGCGCCCGGGGTATTCGGGCTGCTACAGTAACGGGCCCGGCCCTTTACTGTGCGCGCCCGAATCCCTCACGGGCCGCCACGTGGCCCAGACGCGCTCCCCGCGCCCGGCGCACGTGCGCCCGCGAACCGCGCGACGCCACGTGTCCCGACACGTGGACGTGCGCGGCTGCGCCCGACCAACCACGGGGCGCCACGTGGCGCCCCCACGTCGCCCCCGACCGCGCCCACGCCGCGCCCACGTGCGCGACCGCGCCTCCCGCTGCCGCACGTCGGGCACGCGCCCCGAGGCACCTGCCTCCCGCCGCGTGGACCGCGCGCACCAGAACCCGCCAACCAAAGTCCGCCACGCGTCCGCACCCGGTCCACCGTGCACCCGCGCCACTGCGTGGACCGCGCGTGCTGCGCCGGCCAACCGGAGCTCGCCACGTGGCCCGCGCCCGGTGCACGACTCCCGCGGTGGACCGACCGGCCTCTCCTCGGCCCGCCGCCGCGCTCCGCCGTCCGCCGCCGCCGCCGGCGCAACTCCGGCCGCCGGAACAGTAACCCCACGCCTCGAAATCCGTGCCGGGTCATCCGAGCTCCGAAAAATATAAGTAAATAGTCCATCTTGACCGTTTCCGCGCGCTGAATCCAAATCCGATGTCCGATTTGCCAAATTCCACTTCTAAAATTTACCAAAAATTCCCGGAAGAGCAAACTTGATCCGTTTTTCATGCCGGGTCCAATCCTTGAGTCCAATATGCGCACAAACACCTCTAACACCCAACATGGGTCTCCAGAAGCCGCAGATCCAACAGTAATCCAAACGTGGGAATTTCCGGGTCCTCACACCCTCCCCCACTAAAAGAAAGTTTCGTCCTCGAAACAAACACGGCTCAAAAGGGAGTTCGAAGCCAAGGGTAAGCATCCAACCACACAGTCTCCAACTCCCCAGTCGCTACTCACTCCCCGTGATTACTCCTCAACAAAATAATAATCAGTACGGCATGGCCCGGTTGCGTAATTCTCTCATCTCACGAGCCAGAATTCGCAACGGGCGTCCCTCGTACCACAAGTACTAGCAGATCTCATAGGAAACGAGTCCATCACGGGCGAGGAATCCACAAGCCTAACACTCCTGAGCTGAGATGTGGAAGGACCAACACGCACGCCAACAAAAGGCTGGGGGACAAGAGAGGACAACCAATGTAGCACGCACCAACACCGCTCCCTGGTGCCAGCTCAACCAGGCGATCCGAGACATACCCATACGGTCAGCCAAAGAAGAGAAGCCCTAATCGGCTAGGGTCCTCGCTCAATCACTCTAGGATCCTGACCATCCGCAGGGACTGCTTCACCGCGGTCTACCGTCAAAAGGGACCCTCAGGGACACAACCACGAGCCCTGTTCCTCAACAGTCTACACCGCGCCAGCTGTGGAATCATTAAACTCAACCCCGAAAAGCTAATCCGGCTCCAGGTATCCGCCACCACAGTGGCCCTGTCGGGGTGATACAGAATGCTCAACAATAATCTACTGTAACTCCAAAGCCCCAATGGGAGGCATCACTGTAACACGCAAATCCATCTCCCATCACTGGCGATGCTAAAAACGGCGCTGGTATCAGCCTAATCATCCATTCGTCCAGGTCTGCTGGCACTGTCCAGTCCAGGAAGCTTCTCGTCTCGACAATAGATGTCAGTCTCGGCCAATCCCAGATAGCATCCATCTTGGCCGGATTTCACCGCCACCCTAACGGCTAGAATAAGGTGACCAAAGAAGGCATGCACTTGGAGCTAAAACTTGTATCACAATAACTTGGCATACAGCTTCGTCCACACAGGCCTGGTAGCACATCCACAAGTGCTCCTCGTGCTCCAAGTCGCTCTGGGAGTAAACCATAAAATTCCTGAAGAATCTTGCTACCAGTTCATCAAGTACAGCTGGAGCACAATTCCTCAATTCATAAGAGCGGCAGGGCATTAATCAATCCAATTGGCCTCACTGAGAGCTCATAATGCCCCTACCGTGTCCTAAACGCCGTCTTGGCAAAATACTCAGCTGTATGATTCCATATAGGTACTCGCATCATACAATGACTGTCAGAGTAGGACTCCCCCAAAATGTCCTAAATAATATCCGGACCTGCAAGTGCTCAAGTCACAAAGAACCCCCATCGTCGTGTATCAACGACGTGGCAAGTGATCAACTCACCAAAAGAACCCTCAATCCATCAGATCCTGTAACTCCGCCATCAGCTCTCTAACTGCTCCACTGGCGATATCCAATGAGGTGTTGTCGAGGGTGGCGCGGTTCCCCGAACCACGTCAACCGCAATCTCTGTCTCCCTAACCGGTGGCATCATCAACAGCTTAGGTGAAATCTCACCTGGGATCCCGTGGGCAACAGGGATATCCTTGAGTCCCAGGGCCGCCGTAAGCACCTCTCACACTGTCACTATAACCTGTGTGCTCTAGCAATCTCGACAACCAAGCCTCCTCTCGTCTGCCTTATAGAAGGTCAAAATCCTCTCTCTCCGCAGCCAAACATCCTGTGACACTGTGCTAACCAATCCCAAGCACTGGGTCAAAACACTGAACTGCCACAATTACCAATTCAGACTGCTGTAAGGAAATCATGCCGGTGACAACCCGGTCCGCTGCTGTGGCGCCCTCCAACCGGGCGGCACAGACTCATCCGCTCGATGTAGGTGGTCGTCGCTCAGTCTACCTCGACGTCAATGTCCAGTCTGTCGAAAAATATCTAGACTATCCACATAGGAGCACGACCTCTGCCTCTGCTCACACAGGGATCACAAATGCGGTCCTCCGCAGACAGCCAATCCATGCTACTATCGCGCCCCTCTAGTGTAGATGCTGATGCTGCTATCGGGACCCGCCCAAACTCTGGCATCTCGGGAACCCGTTATCCAGGAAAAGAATATCAGAAATGCCTCCGCCGTCCGATCTGTCCTCCATCACCCGGCGCGAAACACCAAAATCCAGAACTCGCTTCTGGCAGCAGATCCCTATCCAAAGGAACTGCAACATCACGCTCCATACACCACGCCTCCTCCATCGAAGCGCCAATAATCCGAAATGGAGGGACCAACTAAACTGAAAGGTATCCTGGTGCAAACCATTCCCCGCCAAACATATCCTATGCGCCTCGTCCCTCGAAACCTGGAGCGTGCAGTTCAACAACTGTATAAACTCCCTAGCACATGAAGGCTCTCAGATAGTCTCTCAATCACCACCAACCCCAATTTTGCCTACAAAGGCTCCAACTCAAACCTGTGAATCGGGAGGGTTCAGACTGCTGGGACTGGCTCCATCGGCCAATGACGTCCCGAAGCTTAGCTACTATCCACTATCCACCCTGCCTCGGTGCCTCGGCACAGCTCGTCGGCACGGAGGGGGCTGCTCGCTCCATCGGCGCCACTGGTACAACTGAAGATACCACTGCAAAGGAAGAAGGTACTGGATGACACTCAAGAGGTACTGCAATTAACTACGCTCTCTGCTCCACAAACGCATCGAACGTTCCATGGCCTCCTCCTGGCATCGGACAGCCTCCGACATCTGTGCCATCTGGATCCATTGCTCTTGGGTCTCGCTCTGCTCTGATAGCTCTGCCTCCCGCTGCTCGGGTTACTAATCAGATGCGGAAAGCGCATTCCTCACAGCACGACGTCTCACAAGCATCGTAGACCACTGCACAATAACAAACATCAGGACACAACAACCATACGACCCAATCCAGCGAAAGTCTAAGACATGTTATCAATTCCACAGCATTATGTCGTCTGCAGCCAACATAATCGCTTAGGAGCACAAACATGCCAATCACTCATCCCGTCTCATGGGAGAGGTACAAAACTCGATCAGGACTCTCGCTAAAAGTCACGACTCTCACGTAGTCATCCTAATGTCCAACCACAAGCCTAGGGTTTCTAAGTCCTCAATGACCTACAACCTAGGCTCTGATACCACTCTAATCTGTCACGCCCCGGCGTCGAAACTGCGACCCGGGCTCGCCAACAGATCCGCCGCCCATACGGTGAACCCCGTATAGACGAAGCGTCAAACCTGCAAAAGATAGATACTAAACTAACCAGATATCAGAGCTGAAAATAACCTGCTAGAAATAGAATAAATTAATACAAGGTCCTCACCAAAGTACAAGTCACTCAACTCTGAAAGAAAAGTACAACTCTATACCTCACTACAAAGTCTCTCAACAAGAAACTCTCAAAATAATAAGGGTACATCTACTCACTGGACGACGACTGGTAGGGATCTAGCTCGCGACTCCCTCACCTCGATCTGAAGAAGCAGCAACAGGAGCAGCAGGAACAGGAGTAGAAGTCCCTGTGGGAAAATACACCACGACGGGTGTGAGAACTACGTCCCAAGTAGTTCTCAGTGGGTGCCGCCAACAAGCCCAACGGTCTGCCCACTAAGTCTACTAGAGGCATAAAGCAACAAATGCAGTGCTGTAAGGAAAGCTGGGAAAAGTAAACTCTACAGCTACTATGCCTCTATCTAGATGCTCAAAGAGTGGAACAGAAAGAACATGATGCCACAACTAACTCTCATCTCTGATCACCCAATCTGAACTGACTGCCTCCTCGGGTCCAGTCAAACCTGCGCCAACCTACTGCCGTTACGTCCCGGAGGAGCGGACTTACGTAGGGCGTCCATGGCTGCCAACAAAAGCACAGCCAGAGGGACAAATGCAACAACAAGTCGCGAAGAACATCTCAACTCACGCGGGTACAACAACCCGGTCTCGCCTACTCCGGAGTGGCCCTCGAGGGGAGCGACCCGCTCGAGTCAAAGTAACCCATAAGTATCACTGTAAAGTATCTCAGTAAAGTATCTCTGTCAAGCTCAAATGTGGCTCATGCAGGCTATGATCCACGATCAAACAGATCGGTAACTCCAAGCTCAAAGCACAACTCAGTCGGAAAAAGAACCTCGACTCAAACAGGAATAGCCCAAAACACTCTCACAGCTATGTCGGAGAACCCTCAACGACTCAATCTGATAAATGCACGACCATGGCTGAGTCGGGAAACCTCCACGACTCGATCTGCCAGAACCCCAAGATCCTCAAAGCTAGGTGGGAGAACCACCTCCACCACTAAATCAGAAAAACAACCTCTAGATCACACTCTACCCACTCATAGCACAAAGTCGCATCCACTGCGAGAAACTGCCTCAACAGGCCAACATCGCATCCACTGCGAACAACTGCCTCAACAGGCCAATATCGCATCCACTGCGAACAACTGCCTCAACAGGCCAACATCGCATCCACTGACACGAGGAAGGGTCCGGGAACCCCGAAAGACTAGAACCTACAATCCAAATCAAACAAGAACAGGCTCTAGGCATAGCCTCTCGTTGTTCTCGTCCCAAGAAGAAGGCAGACCTTAGAACCCAGACCACTCGAATCATCTCGGGTGGTTAATTTATAGGAAAAGGTGACATTTCTTACTGAAGCCCTTTGATCTGTAAGAAATCCATATTTAATGATTTTTAGTTCTTTTTAGGAAAACAGTTGAAACCAAGTTTTATATCCAAGCCTCGAAGGGCTAATGCCTTCGTCCAATCAAACAAGAACAGACTCCGGCGACCCTACGATGCTTGGAAGAAACCATTTGGTTGATAAAAATCATATGTGTGTCCAAAAAGGTTCTGGGTTTAAGGTCCTGCTAACACTGATATACCGCTGCCACTAACACAGCGGCGACAGATAAAACAAGAGAATAAAACATCTTGGGACCGCCGTCTACCCAAACGGCTCCCGCTACAGATGAACAACCAACTACATCTACCAGACTCCACTCTGCCCCCAAGCACGAGTGTAACATGCATCCCACACTAAAAGATAACTCCTGACCACTCGGCCCACTACCCGGGCGAGGAAGAACACTATGTCCAGGAAAGTAGAAGTGTGGATGTCTAAAGCAGAAATAACCCTAGCCCAAGTGAGGGTTTTCTACTAGTCTGGTTACACATGCAACATATGACGGGGTGCTAGGTCAAGTTCCAAGATAACAATAATCAACAGCTTGTAGGGAAGGACCATAAACACATGATCATCTGACAGCATCAGGAACATCAATTTCTAAATTCTAGCATGCTATACAAAATACATCTACAACATGCAAGTCCCTACACTGATAGAATTAATGTACAGTCCATAGGTCATGAAGACAAGGCCACCCACCTGAAAATGCTGACTGTCCAGAGTTCCACAGCTGAAAATACCCAGAATCCCAAATCTCCAACTCCAACGGGTCCAGCAATACCCGCAAACTCTCCTGGGTACAACATACAGTCCAAAGTTACACTTAAACCCCATAAATTACCCAAATAATCACACTCTAAAATCCAGCCTCAAAGATGTCCATTTTTCACCTGCAGATAAGGCTCCAAAAATTCTGAAATAAATATCACAGCGATCGTCTCGTCGAGACCTTCGAAACGGGTACCTGCACGTTCAATTCCGAGCCCCGTAGGCCGAGTTAAAAATTCCACAGTACAGGTGCGCAAACACTCACAACCACACAACTGTAAAACTCTGCACAGTAAAAGGGGAAACAGTATACCTTCGGGCAAGCCTCAGAAAAATCCCAAAAAAATACGATGATAATCCTCGCGACGAGTAGATCCAAAAAGTGTATAGGCTCGTCTCGATCTGATGCTCGAGTGCGGAGATAAAATTCCGGCAAGCCTCCGCTGTCCAGAATTCCACCAGCAAAATAGTGGCTCAGAAATGCCTCGTAAACCGTGCCAAGAACTCAGAATCAATCAAGGTGATCAACACGGAAATCGAAGGCGTACCTCTCGTGATTCCAAAGCCGCAGAAATCGTCCAAAAATACTGACGGAGTAGCTCTGTGGACCTCTCAGATCGAACTGCGACGATAACGGGCCTCCGATGAAAGATCGCCACACTGCGCTCCGATGCCGAAGTCGTCGACGCCGCGGCTTCCAAAAAATCCGGGCCTCTGCCAGAAGATGCGCAGAACAAAGTTCTACAACTTTCCTAAAGGGGCCATGGGCAGGGGAGCTCGGGAAAGGGGGCAAAAAGCCTCAGCCAACTGCCTATTTATAGGCCCAGCCCGAAAAATCCAGATTTTGGACTTTTGGCCCAAAGTTCGGGCGCCCGGGGTATTCGGGCTGCTACAGTAACGGGCCCGGCCCTTTACTGTGCGCGCCCGAATCCCTCACGGGCCGCCACGTGGCCCAGACGCGCTCCCCGCGCCCGGCGCACGTGCGCCCGCGAACCGCGCGACGGCACGTGTCCCGACACGTGGACGTGCGCGGCTGCGCCCGACCAACCACGGGGCGCCACGTGGCGCCCCCACGTCGCCCCCGACCGCGCCCACGCCGCGCCCACGTGCGCGACCGCGCCTCCCGCTGCCGCACGTCGGGCACGCGCCCCGAGGAACCTGCCTCCCGCCGCGTGGACCGCGCGCACCAGAACCCGCCAACCAAAGTCCGCCACGCGTCCGCACCCGGTCCACCGTGCACCCGCGCCACTGCGTGGACCGCGCGTGCTGCGCCGGCCAACCGGAGCTCGCCACGTGGCCCGCGCCCGGTGCACGACTCCCGCGGTGGACCGACCGGCCTCTCCTCGGCCCGCCGCCGCGCTCCGCCGTCCGCCGCCGCCGCCGGCGCAACTCCGGCCGCCGGAACAGTAACCCCATGCCTCGAAATCCGTGCCGGGTCATCCGAGCTCCGAAAAATATAAGTAAATAGTCCATCTTGACCGTTTTCGCGCGCTGAATCCAAATCCGATGTCCGATTTGCCAAATTCCACTTCTAAAATTTACCAAAAATTCCCGGAAGAGCAAACTTGATCCGTTTTTCATGCCGGGTCCAATCCTTGAGTCCAATATGCGCGCAAACACCTCTAACACCCAACATGGGTCTCCAGAAGCCGCAGATCCAACAGTAATCCAAACGTGGGAATTTCCGGGTCCTCACAATTGTAGTGAGGATATTTTGTATTGAGAGACTGTACACTGTTGTATATATATTGGAGTTACCTCCCGGTTGGGTTTAGAGCTTGTACTCGAGGATATTGTATTATTATTATTATTTTGGGGAGGCAGACAGTGTTGTTTATTTCCAGTTGTACTGTGATTGATTTTAGTTACAGCAGATTTTCATTTATAGCTCTGATATCTGTTTAGTTATAGTACTTTTCTTGCAGGTAGGACGCTTTGCCTATGCAGGTTGGCATAGGTGGCGGATCTGTTTGGCGGGCCCGGGTCGCAGTTTCGACCCCGGGGCGTGACAGATTAGAGTGGTATCAGAGCCTAGGTTGTAGGTCATGGTGGACTTAGAAACCCTAGGCTTTTGGTTTGACCCTTGGTTGACTTTGTGAGAGTCGTGATTTTTGCGAGAGTCCTGATTGAGTTTTATACCTCTCCCAAGGGACGGGAGGAGGGATTGGCATGTTTATTCTCCTAAGTAATTATGTTGGCTGCAGACAACATAATGCTGTGGAACGGGTGACATGCTTTAGACTTTCGCTGGATTGGGTCGAGTGTTGTTGTTGTGTGCTGTTTTGTTGTTTCGTCGTGGCGAGCGGTTTCTCCCCGACGCTGGGTTTTGACCCGTGTGCATCCTGTCATGGCAGTTGAGCTTGAGCAGTTCGTTTTGGGCCGGATACCCGGATTGAGGTCAGAGAACCCCGGACCCAGGTGACAGGATTGTCAGAGGCTTGTCAGCGGCTGAGGGAGCAGCTGGTCTTGGTGACACAGTTGCCGGAGCACTGAGTAGCCCCCTCTGTGCCAAGGTTTAGTGTCGAGGCACCGAGGCAGGGTGGATGGTTGACAGCTGGTGAGCTGTGGGACATGATCGACCTATGGAGCTATATTTGGCAGATGAACCGCCCCGACTCGTAAGATTGAGTTTGGAGCCTTTGGAGGCAGAGTCGTGGTTGGTGGTGAGAGCCTCCCTGTGCTAGAGAGTGTATGCAGTTGTTGAACTGCGCGCTCCGGATTCGAGGGACGAGGCGCATAGGATATATGAGATTGGGAGTGGATTGCGCCAGGACACCTTTCTGTTATTCAGTCCCTCCACTGTAGATTTAGACGCCTCGTTGGAGCAGGCATTATGTATGGAGCGTGGCATTGCAGTTCCTTTGGATAGGGATCAGCCGCCAGAGGTGAGTTCTGGATTTTGGCGCTTGGCGCCGGATGATGGAGGACAGATCGGCCGGTAGGGGCATGTCTAATTTCTTTTCCTGGATAACGAGTTCCCGAGATGTCAGAGGTCGGGTGGACCCCGAAGGCAACATCAGTATTTTTATTTGAGTGGCGCAGCGATAGCGTGGATTTGTTATCTGCGGAGGATCTTGTTCGTCGCCTCAATGTGATCAGAGACAGAGGTCGTGCTTCCTAGCGATAGCCTTGATTTTCAGGCAGATTGAGCGACAACCACTTGCTTTGAGCGGATGAATCTGTGCCGCCCGGTTGGAGGGCGCCACGGTAGTGGATTGAGTGTCGCAGGTGGGATTTCACCACGGTAGTCGGAGTTAGAGCATGTTCCACTCTTACATAGGTTAGAGGCAGATTTGTTACCACGTGCACTAGAGGTACAGGTTCCTGTTGTTGTTGTGCACGTGGAGGAGGCTTTTGGATCATGTCCAGTGCAGCCGAGACCGCGAGATACCGACAGAATTATTGGAAATTATAGCAATTAGGTGTTTTGACCTTATGCTTGAGATTGTTGGGCACTATGCCACAGGATGTTCGACTGCGGCAAGAGAGGACTTTGATCTTCGGCAAGGCGGGCAATTGGAGGCTTGCTCGTTGAGGTTGTTAGAGCACTCTGGTTTTAGCGACAGGGTGAGAGGTGCTTACGGCGGCACCGGGACTCAGGGATATCTCTGTTGCCCGCGAGATCCCGGGTGTGATTTCACCTTAGTTGTTGGTAATGCCGCCGGTTAGGGAGATAGAGATTGTGTTTGACGTGGTTCGGGAACCGCGCCACCCTCGACAGCACCTCATTGGATATCGCCGGTAGAGCTGAGAGAGAGAGCCGATGGCACTGTTGCAGGGTCCGATGGACCGAGGGGTCTGTTTGACCTAGTGCCACGTCGTTGGTATACAGTGGTGATGCCACATCGTTGATACACGAATGTGAGGGTCCTTTTATGGTATCTAGGACCTTATGATGGAGTTATACTCCGGCAGTTGGAGTATGATGCGAGTACCCACTTGGAGTTAGACAGCCGAGGACTTCGCCTAGATGGCGTTCAGGACACGGTAGGGGCATTATGGGTTTATAGCGAGGCCCAATGGAATGGCGAATGCCCTGTTGACTTCAAGATCTGAGGAATCGTATGTCCCAGTTGTACTTGGACGGACTGGGAGTGGTGTTTCCCGAGGATATATTTTGATTTACTCCCAGAGCGACTTGGAGCACGAGGAGCACTTTGTGGATGTGCTACCATGCCCGTGTGGATGAAGCGGTATGCCAAGTTATTGAGGTACAAGTTGTAGCTGCAGAAGCTTACCTTCTTGGGTCGCTTTGTTCGAGCCGTAGGGGCGGCGGTGGAACCCGACCTAATGGATGTTATTCAAGTTGGCTGAAACCGACTTTTATCCTTGAGGTGAGGAGTTTCTTAGACTTAGCAGTGCCAGAAGAGCTTGGCCAATGGATAATGAGACTGATGCCAGCGCCAATGCTAGTGTTTCCAGTGTTGGGAGACGGATTTGTGTGTTTTTAGGGATGCCTCCCATTGTGGCTGTAGAGTTACCGTGGGTCGATTTTCGGTCCACACTTCATTAGTCCAACCTTATGAGTATTATGGCAGGATGAACCGCTGTTTTGCAGGCAGCTTGGATTGTTATACCTGGGCGTAGGCCATGCCTGCTTGGCTATCAGTTTTGATTACTCAGCATCTTGAGTGGGATTTTTGCGGATTGTCGTTGCCGGTTCGGATTTTTGACCGTGGGTTTGGGCATCAGCATTATGATCGCCTTTTTGCCAGTTTTCAGTCCCGTTCACTGACGGTTTGATCCCCGTCAGGGTGTCCTTTATTAGTTGAGAGATCGACTTCGACTCGTGGGTCTGTTGGGGTTTTGTTGGCATGTTGAGTGACCAACTGTGGCATGAGATTGTGTCTCTTGAGGACCCCTTTTGAGGGTAGCCCGTGGGTGAGTAGCCCATTCGGGTGATTTTGGATCGGGAAGCAACCGAGAGAAGACCCCAGCCTATTGGATGAATGCGTGGGTATGCTTCGGGTCACCTTGTTGAGATTTACACCAGGATGTGGTTTGGTGCGTGTTGCACCGATGGTTATTTTGTTTTTCCCCCAGCTTTTGATGGAGCCTCTGTGTTGTTTTACGTCTCAGCTCAGGTGTGTTTTACTTTTGGATCCCTCGCCGTGATTGACTTGTCCATTGAGATCTGTGATTGTTGGAGTACGAGGAACGCCCGTGGCGAATTCTGGCTCGAGAGATGAGGGAATTGCGCAATCGGGCCATGCCGTACTGGGTATTGTTATTATTAGGGAGTGATCACGGGGAGTGTGTGGTGTGTGGGGAGCTGGAGGCGTGATTGATGGATACCTACCCGTGGTATTTGTGACTCCTGGTGGATCTGAGCTAGTTTCGAGGACGAAACTTTCCTTAGTGGGGGAGGATGTGAGGACCTGGATTCTCACGACGTGACTACTGTTGCATCTGCAGCTCCAGGAGGCCTATGTGGCGTGTTGGTGGGATTTGTGCCCCAATTGGACTTTAGTGTTGGGCTCAGTGTGTTAAATGGATCACGTGGGTGATCGGTGGACTCCGTCGGAGCTCCAGAAGTGGTTTCGCGCGTCATGGATATTAAAATTGAACCCAGCGCGAAGTTTGGATCAAGGAACATCTTCCCGGATGCCTTCGGCAATTTTTAGAGTTGGAATTTGGCAATTTGGACTTCGGATTTGGATTCAGCGCGCGAAAACGATGAAAATGGACTATTCACTTGCTTTTTCCGGAGTCCGGGTGATTCGGCACGTTTTTCGAGGCAAGGGTACTGTTCCGGCACCGGCGGCGGCGGCGCGCGGCGGCCGGCAGCGGCGGAGCGCGGCGGAGCAGGCTCTGGTGGGTGCGCGGTCCACCGCGGAGGCGTGCACCGGTCGCGGGCCAGGTGGCGGTTCCCGGTTGGGCCGGCGCAGCGGGCGCGGTCCACGGGAAAGGCGGGTGTACGGTGGACCGGTGGGGGGACACGTGGCACACACCGGTTGGCCGGTCCACGTGCACTCGGTCCATGGTGCACCTGCGGGCGCCTCGGGATGCGTGCGCGCAGAGGCGCAGGCGGCGGGCGCAAAGCGCACGTGGGCGTGGTCGGGCGGATTCCCGCGCTTGGGGAGGACACGTGTCGGCGTCTGGGGGGCGCGACGTGTTGCGCGGGGAGCGGCTGGGGTTGCTGTCGCCTGTTCGGCGGGCGACGTGGAGGCCCAGGGTGAATTCGGGCGGCTACAGTGTTCGCGCGCGGGGATTTCGGGCTGCTACAGTGCGCGCCCGAAAACCCCCAGCGCCCGGAAAGTGGGACATATCCGGTATTTCTCCATTTGTTTTTGCAGCCTATAAAAGCGATCCGAGCTCCCTTTCTTCCCTTTTTTTTCGCCATTTCCGAGCCTCCTCTCGCCTGGGTGCCTTCAGCAAAGTTGATCCCCGAGTTTGGCTGCATCTTTCTGCAAAGTTTTGGGATTTTTGGTGGCACTCTTATCGAGGTTTCTATTTTTACGGCGCGGCGCGACGCTCGTTCGTTTGTGGTCTTCTTCGTCGCGTTTTGGTGCGAGGACTCCCCCGGCTTACCCCGAGCACCTTTTTCAGTGATTCTTGCGCCGTTGGCTTCACGACAGGTAGGGCTATGTTTCCCATGTTTACTGGTTTTTCCCATTCCGAGCTTTTCATGGGTTTTTCGGATCATCTTGTAACCTCTTTTCTGGGGCGGAGTTGTGGGACAGCGGAGCGGTGTTTTGGTGATATCTTCGCGCACAGGCATCGGATTGGGGCGATTCAAGAGGCGATTTGCATCTACACATCACGAGGAATATGCCCAAATTTTCTTGGAATTTTCTGAATATTTCTCGAAGGTGAAGAATATCTGTGAACAGTAGTTATTGCTACAGTTTTTGAGAGTAGTTTAATTCGGGGTGGTTCCCTTGTCGGAATTGTTTCTCAGTGTAGGAAGCTCGGAATTGGACGTGCAGGTACTCGTTTCGAAGGTATCGACGCGAGGATTACTGTGGTATTTTTATTGGATTTTTCTGGGCACTTGCAGCAGGTGAAATAAGCACAGCTTTGGGACTGATTTTCAGATTATGTATACTTGGTTAATTTTGGAATAAAAGTGTAATGTTGAGCCTTATTGTTGTGCCCAGGGGTGCTTTCAGTTGTTTGGAGCCAAGGCGTGCGCGACTTGTACCGAGGGTGTTATGTTGGCAGATTTTGGACCGTGGGCGTCTACCCCCTTCACCGACTTCAGGTTTGCCTTGGTTTGAGCGCTTCAGGTGGGTAAGCTTATGATCAGTAATTGTTTAAGGCAATGAATATGCTGTGGCAAATATAAGTGCACTTGTGGGGATGTCACCCCTCTATGACTGATGCATGCATGTTTAGGATACATGGTTTATGTTGGTAAGTAGGTAAGCTTGTTAATGATATTGGTATAAATGTTTGCAAGAATAGTATTTATGAGGTATACTGAGGACTTGCATGACTTGGACATCTATGTGATGATTAGTGTAAGCTTACCTAGGATAATGTTACCCTATGAGATTATGTAACATGCCATGTTAGCACATAGCCTTTCACGTGGTTGGATTATGCTTTGGGACAGGTTTTCGTAGCTATGTGCGGATTTGTACTCTGAGGAGTTACTATGATCATTCTAGTGATGAACCCTGAGTTGTGGACAGGTCTAGTTTTGGGATTCCGGCATGTTGTTTATTCCTAAAGGAACTATTATTATGCTTTACCCCCCTTTATTTCCTTGAGGACATTTGCATGCTTGTATGGTCATGTAGTTAGGCCATCTTTTACTGCTGCACTACTTATTGGAACTTGACTTAGGAGAAACCATGCTTTTCCTTTCTCCTTCTCGTTAGTCAGGTGGTCAGTGTTGCTCGGGTTCGAGCAGGGGTCTGGGTAGTGTAGACGGGACTTTGCGCCTGGGACAGGTTGGATTAGTTGTGGGGCTTTGCGGCAACCGCGGATATTGGGCGGTTGACCGGATGCTTATCTATGCACCAGATTTGGGTATCGGTTTTCTCTAGTGGATGGAGTTTCCCACTTATCGTTTAGTTGCATCCGGCTGAGGTCGGGTCTTTCTTTAGTGGTTGAGTTTTCCCACTTTGATCAGATTGTGATCAAGTCCTGCTATACAGAGATACTTGTGACTGGGATACTTGTGACAGGGATACTTTACTCGTGTGGGTCGCTCCCCTCGAGTGCCACTCTGGAGGTAGGCTTTTCGGACCCAGCCTTGTGTGCCGGTCTGATATTGATGTTGGGATGCGAGCCGCGCGGGTCGATCCCGCGGTTTCCAGCCTTGTGTGCAGATTCCGCTGATGTTGGGATGCGAGCCGTGCGGGCCGATCCCGCGGTTTCGAGCCTTGTGTGCAGATTCCGCTGAGCAGGCAATGCCAGTTTTACTGGTGGCACTTTGGATTGGGTTTATTACAGATATTTGCCTTATTGTTGAACTCGTGTCAGGGGGACCGAGTGGGGTCTAGTAGCTATGTTTAGACCAGTACTAGTGTTGTTGGGATCCATTTGGGGACTGTGGTCCCGAGGTCTTTGTGAGTTGTTGACCGTTGTGCGAGAGGCTTGGTAATTCTTGAGTTTATCCGTTCTGGGAGAGAGCGTGGATTCTGACTATAGCTTGCATGAGCCACTACTCGATAGCGAGTTAGTCCGTTTGGACACCCTACGTAATTCCTGCCTGTCAGCGGGAGGTGGTTGTAGGTGGGCACAGGTTTGACTGGACCAGATGTGGCAGTCAGCTCGATTGGGTCGATTTTGCACTTCATGTGCTAGTGGTTGCATACCACTGTTTGGTTCTCCCCTTTTAGCCTTTAGTTAGGGGCAGGGTAGCTGTTGAGAGTCTCCAGCTTACTCATTTCAGTCTTATGACTTGGGTTAGTTATTGTCTCTTGAGGACTTGGTGGGCAGACCGTCGGGTCTGGCGGTGGTACCCACTGAGAACTCCCTTTTTGGTGTTGTTCTCACACCCTTTGGGGGTTCCCCCCCCCTTTTCCTCTCCTCTCCTTTGTTTTGCAGAGTCTTAGCGGGTGTTGCCGACTCTGCGGATGTTGATCGTGCGAGGGAGTCGCGAGCTAGATCCCTACCCGTCGTTGGAGAGTAGCGGTACCCTTCAGAGGAGATCATCAGTAGATTAGTTGTTTCTTTTTCCTCTTTTGAGAGACTATTGTAGTGAGGATATTTTGTATTGAGAGACTGTACACTGTTGTATATATATTGGAGTTACCTCCCGGTTGGGTTTAGAGCTTGTACTCGAGGATATTGTATTATTATTATTATTTTGGGGAGGCAGACAGTGTTGTTTATTTCCAGTTGTACTGTGATTGATTTTAGTTACAGCAGATTTTCATTTATAGCTCTGATATCTGTTTAGTTATAGTACTTTTCTTGCAGGTAGGACGCTTTGCCTATGCAGGTTGGCATAGGTGGCGGATCTGTTTGGCGGGCCCGGGTCGCAGTTTCGACCCCGGGGCGTGACAGCACGGCTGTCCGCTGTTCGTGGGGCGACGTGGAGGCCCGAGGGAGTTTCGGGCCCGCACAGTGTTGGGCCGGGCCCAACACTGTAGCCGCCCGAAAACCCTGAGCGCCCGGAAGTGGGGACCCAATGGGAATTTTTGGATTTGTTTCCAGCTTGTATTTGAAGGCCCTGTTCAAGTCTGAATATCTTTTTCCCTGTTCATCCTTTCACTGTGCAACCTTCACGAGATTCCCTCCTCTCCCAGAGCTGGATTCTACTACAGACTCCAGGATTTTTCTGCGGCACGTATCCCATGGTTTCTATTTTTACGGCGCGGCACGACGCTCATTCGTTTTTGGTCTTCTTCGTCGCGTTTCGGTGCGTGGACTATCCCGAGCTACCCCTACAGTATTTTCCTGTGATTTTTGCGCCGTTGGCTTCAGGACAGGTAGGGCTACGATCTTTGTGATTTGAGTTTTCCCTCATTTCGAGTTTTTCTTGGAGTTTCCCGAGCTTTCTTTTCACCCATTTTCTTGGGCGGAGTTTTGGACAGCGCCACAGTGTTTCGGCAATATCTTCGCGCACATGCATCGGATTGGGGTAATTCAAAAGGCGGTTTGGATCTACACATTACTAGGAATACTCCCAAATTTTCTTGGAATTTTCTGAATATTTTTCGAAGGTGAAAAATCTCTGTGAACAGGAATTAGTGCTACAGTTTTTGGAGAGCAGTTTATTTTGAGGTGGTTCCCTTGTCGGATTTGTTTCTCAGCGTAGGAAACTCGGTTTTGAGCGTGCAGGTACTATTTTCGACGGGTTCGTCGCGAAGATCGTGACAGTATTTTTTTTGGAATTTTCCGGGCATTTCTCGCAGGTAAAAACAGGGAAACACTGGACTGTGGTTTTTGGACAGATTTTATTGGGCCATTGTATGATTAATTATGTATGTTCTTTTTGGAATTTTGTACAGTAATCGCGGTGGCATATTTGTTTGGGCGAGAGCACTATTTGGACTTGAAATTAGCGATCGAGGTGGGTGGTTGCTATATCCCTCATTTTTCTAGGAATATTACAAAGATTTTATTGGAACCTTGTGATTGATAAATGCTAATCTTATGAGCCTATCATGTGAGACATATCATGTCAGGAATGCTTTTAGAAAACTGCTATGTTGGAACCATGATCGTATTTGGAACTTAGACATGTTGGCATGGATTTAATAGTAGTACATAAACTTACATGTGGTAAATAGTGGCTTGTTTGGAAAATGTGTGAAATATTTTGTTGGTGGGTGCTACTTGGGGTTCTTTTGGGTATGTATAGGCGGATGGTTTATTTGAGAGTAGTCAGTGGATTTTAGACATGTGTAAATATTTAATGACTTTAGCATGATGGTTATATCTATGCGGAATTGTTACCTAATACACATGTGGGATTATTAGTTGTTATACTTCTTTCATTTTTGCATGAGGACAATTACATGCTTGTATGGACATATAGGTAGGCCATCTTTTATCGCTACACTTTCATGCTGGAACTTGACTTAGGAGAAACCATCTTTGTTTCTTTTCTCCTTTCGTTAGTCAGGTGGTATTTGTTGCTCGGGTTTGAGCAGGGGTTTGGGATAGTGTAGCCCGGGCCTGGATTATGGATTACGGGTTTTGGCGGCGACCGCGGATATTGGGCGGTTGACCGGATGTCGGTGATAGGACATCGGTGATAGGGCATGATTATGGACTAGAGGGTTTTGTGGCAACCGCGGATAGTAGGCGGTTGACCAGATGTCGGATGTGGGACATGATTGTGATTGTGGGTTATTCCGGCGACCGCGGATATTGGGCGGTTGACCGGAGGTCGGTTGTGAGACCTGGTCGTGGATTTTGGGGTATTGCGGCAATCGCGGATATTGGGCGATTGACCGGATGGTTACTTTTGCATCTGATTGGGAATCAGTTTTCTTTTAGTGGAGGGTTGTGTTCCACTAGGGCTTTATAGTTGTGATCCAGTCCTGCTTTTGTTACTTATCACACCAGCGCGGTTATTGCCCGGTGATGCTTTACTCGTGTGGGTCGCTCCCCTCGAGATCCCCTCCGGAGGCCGGGGCCAGACAGTTATTGACAGTTTTGCTATCACATCGGCGCGGCATTTTTGCCCGATGATGAGGGCGGCAGCAGGAGTTTTGCTATCACATCGGCGCGGCTTACTTGCCCGATGATGAGGACGGTACAGATTGGGTTCATCTGGGACGGTTCGTTATTGTTGCATACGGTTATTCCAGTCTAGGACTGTATTTTAGAGGCATGGTAGTGGTAGATTTCCCTTTTTCAGCAGTTTCATTTCTTACCACTCTTCTTTCTTTTTTGCCTCTGGTAGACCTAGTGGGTGTGTCAGAGTTTGAGGTTTTACCCACTAGGGGAGGCTACTGGTTCACTAGTAGTTCTCACCCCCATTCTTCTTTTTCTTTTCTTCTCCTTTATTTTGCAGAGCCTTCTGCGGGTGCTGCTGGACATACAGCGGCGGGTCGAGGAGAGAGGACGGCTGAGTAGCTAGACAGTGGGCCCGACAGTGAGTAGCTAGACTGGTACCTCTTATGTATCGTATCTCAGACGGTTGTACTTTTACTTTTGGGGTCTGGCTTTAGCCAGCTGGTTGTATATTTGTGGTGAGCTGGGAGAGAGACTTGTACTTTATTTTACTGTCATTTTGTTTTTTTTTTTTACTTCCAGTTCAGCCTGAGATGTAGTATTTTCAGTTCAGCTCTGTTTCATTGCTCTATTATTGTATCTGTTTATTTGAGCAGGTTACCGGCGCTTCGTGTATGCAGAAAATTCCGTGTGCATGGCGGATCTGTAGACGAGCCCGAGTTCTGGTTTACACTCGGGGCGTGACAGATTAGTTGGTATCAGAGCTTAGGGATAGGTCAGTTGGACTTAGGAAACCCTAGGCTTTTGGTTAGCCCTAGGATGATAGGGCGTGAGGGACGTGACACTTTGCGAAAGTCGGTGATTTAGTTTTTGACTCTTCCAGAGAGTGAAGAGGGATCGACATGTCCTATTTCTGTGGGACAGTTTTGTTGGCTGCAGACAACATAAAGCTACAGGAATAGGGGGATGTCCTTGACTTTCGCTAGATTGGGTCGTGTGTGGTTGTGTGGCTGACTTGTGGTTTCTTGTGGCAGATGCCTCCCCGACGTCGGATTCCTACCTGGGGTGCCCCTACACCCCCTGTTGAGCCAGGACAGGCTGGACCTTCTGAGATTGCTGAGTTGAGAGCCTTGGTGGCCCAATTGGCCGAGAACAGCCGCCGGCAGGAGCAGCGGATTGAGAAGCTACTGGCGCAAAGAGAGGCGCCGCCTCCGACAGTTTTAGTGGCCCCGGTACCACCTGTGGTACCACTTGTGCCGACGGCGCCATCATCGAGTAGCGGGGCTCGGGGAGTGGCCCAGCCTTTGACCCTGGCCGAGGAGCAGGATATTGCTGACAAACTTGACAAGTTTTGTCGGCACGGACCGCCTAGATTCTCGGGGCGGGATGTGCAGCCGTGGGAGGTTGGAACATGGCTATCAGCGATGGAGAAGATTTTCAGGGATTTCTTTATCGACCCGAAGTACAGAGTTCATATACACTGCCTAGATGGAGATGTAGATATTTGGTGGCATCGAGTGGAGCCACGGGAGTTTCAGATTTCTCGACAGTTACCCTGGTCCGAGTTTCGGCGTATGGTATTGGATACCTATTTTTCGACAAGCGTGAAGAGAAAACTGCAGGATGATTTGAAGAACCTTCTGCAGGGTGATCGGCCAGTTCAGGATTACTATCAGGAGTTCATGCTGTTGCTTAACTGCGTGCCCTTTGTCGCCCGTGATGGGCCAAACCAGGTCGAGTTATTCGAGGCAGGCCTCCGCAGCGAGATTTATACCCTAGTGCATGCCCAGCGACCCCAGACTCTTAAGGAGGCCGTCGAGCATGCCGAATGGGTGGAGAGAGGCGACACAGTGGTGGCGAGGCGAGGCGGGATGGTCTTACAGAGTTCCGTTAGGAAACGACCAGTACCCGAGGACGAGGGATAGGCTAGCGTGTGGAGACCGCCGCAGTCTCAGTTACCTAGCCGTGGGCGTGCGGATCAGCGAGAGCCTATTGGATCTCAGAGGCCATCGCAGCAGCAGCCGGAGTCTCAGCATCAGACACAGGGACAGCATCAGCCGGGACAGCCACGGCTTCGCGACAGAGACAGATGTATATTCTGCGGGGGACCTCATTTGTCGCACACCTGCGATCAGAGGTGGGGTCGTTGTTACAGGTGTGGACAGCCAGGCCAAATTCGGGCTTCGTGCCCCTTTTCGACTTCAGCGGCACCTTCATCAACATCGGCTCCTTTTCCGCCTCAGCAGCAGTTGTCAGCTCAGCGGCTTTATGCTCCAGCGAGCGGATAACCTTCTTTTTATCCGGTGGATCACCGGCCGCCGGCTCAAAGCGGTCGGGTCTACGCCGCTCAGGTGGAGGACTTTACGGCAGCCGACCTTGTGGTGATATGTATTATTTTTTTGTTATTTTATTTTATTTACCGGCATTGGTTCTGCATTGTCTAGCACTTGAGCATCCTAGTCATTGGTTAGGGGTGCATGTACTTCTTCCTTGGGTTTGGGGTAGGAACGTTACCTGGTGTTCGGGAGGTTTATATTCTCGATCCTCGGCACGTAGGGGAGTGTTGTTGGTCCTGCCCGGTGCAGTTGAGTCCTTGATAGTACCGGTAGACCTGATGGTCTTTATCTAGCTATGGGACTTGGATTTGGTACTTTGGACGGTTTGACTGGCTCGGTTTTCTTCTTTTTGCCGCGGTTGATTGTGCCGCGAGGACGGTCCTCTTAGGAGGGGCTTGGCCAGGAGTAGATGGTGTGTTCGGGGGTTACTCGGGGGCTATCTTGGCCTCTATGGTTTCGACTTTGTGAGCGGGGCAGGTGTCCCGCCGTGGGTGCACAGCCTTTTTGGCTAGCGTGGTTGTGGGATACCCCGGGAGTGCGGAGGTACTCGCGTTGAGCTTTTTGCCTTTGGACTTGGCGGTTGGATTATCGGGGCCCTGGGAGGAGCGGATGCTTGCACCGATACAGACTACTTGGTAGCTCGAGCGGTTAGCCCGGCTGTACTTGGATGAGGTGGTGCGGTTTCCTGGAATGCCCGCCTCTACTTTGTTCTAGTTAGAGATCCGAGGGTTGTACCGCGTCTCTGGAGGAGGTATTAGACAGCCTTGGGAGCATGAGTGGTGGATGATTGGATATTTACCCCCTCTATTTGGTTGAGGTTCCGGCTTGAGGATTGATTTTAGTTTCTAGGACGAAACTTTCTTTTAGTGGGGGAGGATGTGATGACCTGAATCTCTGCAGAGCTGTGGTGGAGTCATTGGTGGCTTCTGGGAGCCTGTTTTGTGTGTCGGAGGTTTTTGTGCACAATTTGGACACGAGTGTTGGACTTTGGACTTAAATGGATCACGCGGGTGATCAGTGGACTCCGTCGGATCTTCGGAAGTGGTTTCGCGCAAAATGGATATTAAAATTGGGCTCGGGGCGAAGTTTGGACAAAAGAATACCTTTCCAGGTGCCTTCGGCAAATTTTGGAGTTAGAATTTGGCAAATCGGACAGCAAATTCGGATTCAGCGCGCGAAAACGGTTAAAATGGACTATCTACTTGATATTTTGCGCAACGGTTACTGTTCATGCCGTAACAGTGATTCCGGCGGCGGCGGCGGGCAGCGGCGGAGCGCGGCGGACGGGCTCGGGCAGGCGGCGGAGCGGCCGCGGGCAGCGCGCGGGCGCGGGCAGCGCGCGGGCAGGCGCGCGGGCAGGCGCGCGGTTCACGGGCCAGCGTGCACCAGGGGGGGGGGCACGTGGCATCACTGGATTGGACGGTGTTGTGGGCGCGGTTCACGGGTGGCGCGGGGTGTACGGTGGACCGGGTGGGGCCACGTGGCGACCGGTGGTTGGCCGGTCCACGTGTTCCCGGTCCACGGAACTGGAGTGGCGGCCTCGGGATTTGCGCCTGGCAGGGGCGCAGGCGACGGGCGCAGTCAGCACGTGGGCGCGCTGACCGGGTTTTCCAGCGCTCGGGCCCGCCACGTGTCGTCGCCGCGTTGGGCCACTTGTCGCGCGGTGGTTGGCCCGCGCGGCTGTCCGCTGTTCGCTGGGCGACGTGGAGGCCCGAGGGAGTTTCGGGCCCGCACAGTGTTGGGCCGGGCGCAACACTGTAGCCGCCCGAAAACCCTGAGCGCCCGGAAGTGGGGACCCAATGGGAATTTTTGGATTTGTTTCCAGCTTGTATTTGAAGGCCCTGTTCAAGTTCGAATATCTTTTTCCCTGTTCATCCTTTTGTTGGGTTATATGTAATAAGGATCTAAATAGGGGAAAAAACACCTAGAGGGGGGTGAATAGGTGTAAACGTATAAATACTCAAAAATCGTTGCGATAAAAACCCAATGCGGAAATAAAAAATAATACGCAAGATTTTTACGTGGAAAACTCCATCACCGGAGTAAAAAACCACGGGACCGATAACACGGCAGAAATCCACTAGAATTAAAACACGTACAAGGTGATTTACCGTACACAATTACGACTCAACCTTTTCCATACGCTCCTAGAGGATCTTCTCCGCTCGCTCCGCGACGCTTCTCGAATCCACGATCTGCGCCCAACGCCGAATCCACGGCGTCCAACGTCGAATCCACGACGTCCGACCGAATCCACGGTCTTCACCCAATAGCACCCTTCGAATCCACGAACGTGCCTCGCTCCAAATCCACGAGAGCGGTTGAACCTTGAATCCACAAGGACACGCGAATCCACGCGCCGATTTTTGGGGTAAATCATTGTTTTTGGGTGGTGATGATCCGCCGAATACTTAGATCAAAGATAGATCGGAAATACCATCTAAGTATTCATTAGTTTGATTCAACTCAAGATGTGAGTATGAAAACCTAGAATCAAACTAATCAATATAGATGAAGAAACATAGAGTATTCTCTAATGATTTCCTTTCTTCTCTATATGTGGATCTAGAGCCGTATAAGATGATATATGAAAATGATGGCTATTTGGATTAACCCTAGAAAAAGAGTCATAGGGTCTATTTATAGGTTAGAAACCCTAGGAAGGAGATAAGAATCAAAAACCTAACATTTCTGGAGATTTTACGGACGGCGATCCGGATCGGATTAGTTGTGATCCGGATCGTCGTAACGAGTCAGGTAATTCCAGAAAAACGAAGGTTCGGGATCCGGATCGAAGTGCTTGATCCGGATCGTTCATACAGTTCACCAAACATCAGCGTTCGGGATCCGGATTGCGAAGCCTGATCCGGATCGTTCAAGGAAGATGGTAAACTCAGTGTTCGGGATCCAGATCAAGAGAGGCTACGATCCGGATTGAACTGGTGTAAGAACGAACCACCTTCGGGATCCGGATCGAACAACCTGATCCGGATCCTGAACATGTCCCAAGTCCAGTTTTTGATTTTTATGCAATGAAAGATTCTTCCAAGTGTTTCTACACTACAAGAAGTATTCGGATCACACAAAATCTTTAGTAAAACATACCTGATCCTTTTGAATTCTTCTTTCTTGAGATTGAGTTAAATGATCCAACTTTCTTCACCTTCAATCTTCAAGACTTGAGACTTTCACGAAACTACGCCAACTCAAATTCCGTAACAATCTCCCCCTTTGGCGGTTTCGTGACAAAACACAGATCCACTAAAGAAAATTCAAAAAGATATTTTTGTTGCTATCACCATACAACAAAAATTTACAATGGAGATCCAAAAATTTAAAAACATGAGATAAACTCCTAAAACAGACTCTAGACTTAGACATCTGTACTCTCTGCACAAAGAAATCATTCTTGACAAAAAGAGATCGTTAGATACCTCAAGAATATTTAGTATACAAAACCTAGTACAGAGATAGAGTTTATCTGATCATCATGACATTTGAGAATTCATATATGTAAGAGAATCATAGTCAAAACCAACATATCTTCTATGCAATTAAAAACCAAATGTCACAAAAAGTTAGTCCAATATCAACTTGTTAGTCATATTACATGCCCAAATAGTTAGTCGAATAGTTAGTCGAGACATGCAAACAATCACAAGATGAAAACCAAAGTTGAAGTTGAAGTGATACTTACCTTGATGTATACAAAATCTTCATCAGCAAGATTTTCACAATCATTGTTCAAGTTCCCTTGATGTTCACTTACCTTGATGTTCATTCACATCATCATTGTACCTTGATGCAGTCATCATTGTTCATCATTGTTGTATACAAGATCACAATTTTCACAATATCATTGTTCAAGTTCTCTAAACTCTCTCCCCCTTTTTGTCACAAACAAAGCCAAAGTTACCAAAAAATTGAAGGAGAGTTAAAAAATATCAACGAAAATGTTCCGAAATTTAAGAACTAGAACTAAAAGTAAGTCCTAAAAACTGAAAAACCTGCACAAAAAGATTAAAAATCTGCAAAAGAATAAAAAGTTCCTGCATAAGAGAATTGTTAATCAGACGATTCAGGCATCTGAATCTGAGTCAACCGAGGCGGAGTCTTCAGAGCTCGTACAACCCAGCTTTTTCAAAATTCCTTTAAGCATTCCCGAGATCGTAGTACACTCTTGCTTCATCTGATGTATGTCCTTGGACATCTTTCTGAGTTCTAGAGCCATTTTATCTTGTTCTTGTTTTATGGAAGACTCTAGATTTCCCTTTTGCTCAGTTCTTCTGGAAGTTGAAGAACGTTGAGTGACGATTGACGGAGCAGTCTGACCTTCATTCCGAGGAGATCGTCTTGGCAAAAAGGGTGGATTGCTTGGCACATTCTTTTTCATGGCTTGCTGCTTAAGTATTGAGGAAGGCTTCGGTAGCTTCTTTTTCTTTAGGTAAACCTTTTTTTCTTCATCAATGCCTTGTTGTACTTCGTCAAGAAATGTGTCCCAATCTTCTTCGTCTTCTGATTCAGTGTCAATTTGAGAAATATTCCTTGGGTTCTCTTGACATGGTTCATTTATTTCAATACCTCGAGCTCGTCCAGGTCGTCGAGCAAGTCTTTTTCTTTTTAGGAAAATGGATGAAGAAGTCATTGGTGCTTTTCCTTTTTCCGCAGCAGTAAGCGGGGACTTTTCCGTTGATGTTTCTGCATGGGCTTTCCCTTTCGATGCAACAGAGGTTTTCTGTGGCGATTCTTCAGGATGTGTTTCATCATCTGATAACTCATCCCAGTTAACTTCATCCCTTTTAGCTCTCTTGGCAGTGTCTCTCGTATGTACCATAGCAGTAAGTAGGAAAAAAATCCAAGTGATCACCATTGCTAATGGTTTCTTGAGAAAAGGAATCCTGTGTGGAACGACTCAAGAACACATGAGAAAATTGTTAATTTTCAAAGATTGAAAAATTGTACCCAAACAATCATAATCATGTAGAGAGACTAAGAATCAAATTAGTTTTGCAAAAGGACTTTTAAAAATAGATCAATTGCATGATTTTCGAAAATCCTTATTATATGCCCTAAAACCGAAATTTTAGAAATCGAAGCCTAAAAATCCGTTAATCAGGAGAATACCTAGCATATAATCAAAACTAATCTACCCAGAGTTCTTATTTCAAAAGAAATTTGATCAAAAACCATCCACAAACAAAGTTGATCCAAGAAATTCATGACGTTTGAGGAGGAAAAGAGAAAAACGGTGAAAAAACCGAGATTTTGATCAATAAAACTTACTTGGAGTTGAAGAACTTGAGTTTGAAAGCTTCCAGGAAGGATGAAATCTAGAGAGAGAGACTCTGGAAACTTTGGAACAAAAGATTGGAGTAAAAGAAATCAAAACCCTTTTGTTCTTTATAAAACCTAGCCGCGATCCGGATCAGTCCATAACTGCGATCCGGATCGGCTACCCGCAGTGAGAAACTGCGTTCGGGATCCGGATCGGCAGATACAATCCGGATCGTCAGCCCGCAGAAGAATTCCTGCGTTCGGGATCCGGATCATCTAGCCCGATCCGGATCGGCTCGAACTTTTTCTTTAGAAAATTTCAGAGAAATTCAAGAAAAAACAGAAAAAGATTGTAAGCACAAATGTGTATCAACTTTAAACAAAAATCATCGTTTCATACAACAAGAATTAGATTATGCCAAATCTATCAATAATATCCAAAAATGAAACGAAAATTTACAAAAATTAAATCCCTTAAAGTTGAACACCTTCAATTACATCTAACTTGATCTTATGAGTAATGCCTTTATCAAATCATCAATTCAGTAAAGAAAATGAAATACAAAGATCAATAGATGTTTGAAATCCCAAATATAATAGATAATGTATCTAGACAATCTGTTGAAGAGAGTGGCTCTTAGAGCATCTTTCTTTAAAAAACCCACCTTATACCAACCTTGAAATTTGACGGAGTCAAGTATTTCAACATGCATTTTACTTAATCAAAAATTTGAACAACCATGCTTGGTATACATGTGGTAGCTGCACACAATACTCGGACGACCGAGGTGGTAGCTCTTTCCTCCATGTGGTGGTAGTTTTCACACTCCTCATTGGGATGTAACTCTTTCCACATCTTTTGAGCATTTTACTTTTCTATGACTCCCCCTCAATTGGCTATCAATTATTTAAGATATAAAGTATTCAACCAAATATTGATCTCGATTTCATACTCGACTAAGCAGTCAAATAAGATAATGACTATACCAAGAGATCATAGAGAGAGAGAAATTGACTTTGATCACTTAGAAGATGATTTAATTAACATAAATGATCATTGCAACAGTGAAATATTATGATGGCAAAAGCATAATAAATTTCTAAATGTGCGAAAAGATGCAATTAAAGTCAATTATGATCTATGCTCAATTAATGTCCTATGTACAAACATAGATAATGAACAAAACAAAAACAAATACAAAACCTATCCTAAGCAAAGGTTTCAAAAAGAAGTTTATTTCAAGGAAAGCATTCCAATTGCTTTTCGTAAATGAATAAAACGTTTTGATCCAAAGGTTTTGTTAGAATGTCAGCTAATTGATCCTCAGTTGAAATATATGAAAGTTGAAGAGTATTTGATTCAACTAGCTCTCTAAGAAAATGATATCTAAGTTCAATATGTTTTGTTCTAGAGTGCAACACAGGATTTTTAGAAATGTTAATTGCACTTGTGTTGTCACAAAGAATTGTTACCGAAGATGCTGAAATGCGGAAATCGCTCAATACGCTTTTCATCCAAATGAGTTGAGTTGAGCAACTTCCAGCTGAAATGTATTCCGCTTCGGCAGTCGAGAGTGCTATGCAGTTCTGCTTTTTACTGTGCCATGCAACAAGGCAATGGCCAAGATAGAAGCATGCACCACTCGTGCTTTTCCGATCATCCACTGATCCTGCCCAATCGGCATCTGAGTATCCAACAATATCCAAACTTGTTCCCATAGGATACCAAATTCCGAAATTAATTGATCCTTTGATGTACCGGATGATCCTTTTCACCGCTTTAAGGTGAACCTCCTTTGGTGCTGATTGATATCTCGCGCAAATCCCAACACTAAAGGATATATCCGGGCGACTAGCCGTGAGGTAAAGTAGACTTCCAATCATACTTCGATACAGTTTCTCGTCTACATTCTCACTTTGTGAATCACTTCCAAGTCCCTTGTGGCTAGTTCCCATTGGAGTCGGAAAATCCTTCGAATTTTCTAAGTCATACTTTTTAACCAACTCCATTGCATACTTGGATTGACTCAAGTGAATACCTTCATCATTTTGTTTAATTTGCAATCCAAGGAAGTAAGTCAATTCGCCCATCATGGACATCTCAAATTCGCTTTCCATGGTCTCCGCGAATTTAGAAGCATCATTATCTCTTGTTGCGCCAAATACAATGTCATCGACATAGATTTGTGCTACAATGAAATTGCTTTGATAATGCTTCACAAAGAGAGTCCTGTCAGCTCCCCCTCGAGTATAGCCCTTCTCCAAAAAGTGCTTTGTCAGCCTTTCGTACCATGCTCGCGGTGCTTGTTTCAGACCGTAAAGAGCCTTTTTCAAACGAAAAACATGGTTAGGTTGTTTATGATCTACAAAACCTTTCGGTTGAGCCACATAAACTTCCTCATTTAAAAACCCATTTAGAAATGCGCTCTTAACGTCCATTTGAAATAATTTGATTTTAAAATGACAAGCAATAGCAAATAGTATACGAATGGACTCGAGTCTAGCTACAGGGGCGAATGTTTCGTCAAAGTCTATACCTTCTACTTGAGAGTAGCCTTGAGCAACTAATCGTGCCTTGTTCCTGATGATAGTACCATCCTCATTTTTCTTGTTCTTGAAGATCCATTTGGTACCTATCACATTGTGTTGCTTTGGAGGCTTCGTTAATTCCCAGACTTTGTTTCGCTCAAATTGATGGAGCTCTTCCTGCATTGCTTTAATCCAGTAGTCATCCTGAAGAGCTTCATCTATGTTCTTTGGTTCGATTAAAGATACGTAGCAAGCGAATCCACAAACCAACTGCCTCCGAGTTCTGACTCCTTCTTGTGGATCTTCAATAATATTCGATTCCGGATGATCCTTGGAGATTCGTAACGTTTGTTGAAACGGAGTACTCGGAGATACATGAGATGATTCCTGCACATCAGATAAACTTGAAGAACCATTAGATGCATCATTAATATTGGAAGTATTATTATGAGAAGATGCATTAGTAGGAGAATCATCATCTAGAGAGATATCGAGGGTAGATTTCCAGATCCAAAGTGAAAAGCTTCATCTACTTTAACATTTATAGATTCTACGATCGTCTTAGATTCAATGTTAAATACTCGATATGCTCTGCTATTCGTAGAATAACCCAAAAAGATCCCTTCATCACTTCGAGAGTCGAACTTTCCAAGATTTTCACGGTCACGTAAAATGTAACATCGACTCCCGAAGACACGAAAATATTTGATGTTGGGTTTTCTACTAAACCACAGCTCATATGGTGTATTTAAAGTTCCTGGGCGCAAGTAAACTCTATTAATGACATAGACAGCGGTGTTCACGGCTTCAGCCCAAAAATGTAGCGGTAAATTCCGGCTATGAAGCATCACACGCGCCATCTCTTGAACAACCCTGTTCTTGCGCTCAACAACACCATTCTGCTGAGGTGTATAGGGTGCCGAGAATTCATGTTTAATGCCATTTGAAGTGCAAAAATCAATGAATTTTGAATTTGTGAATTCTCCACCTCTATCACTTCTAACACGAATGATCTTTTCATTCTTTTCAATCATAATACGATGGCAAATCTCATGAAAAGAGTCAAACGTATCAGCTTTCTCTTTTAAAAATGCTACCCAAGAAAACCGAGAGAAATCATCAACCAATAAAAAAATGTACCATTTACCTCCCAAAGATGGTTGACGGGTCGGCCCCATTAAGTCCATGTGCAAAAGTTCCAAGGGCCGTTTTGTACCAACGTGGTTCAAGTTCTTGTGTGCAGTCCTAGACTGTTTTCCCTTTTGGCAACCACCACACACAACGTTGTGTTTAAATAAAAGCTTTGGAACCCCCTTGACCACGTCCTTGTTTGAAATTCTAGTAAGTTCCTTAAAATTTAAGTGACCTAGCCTTTCATGCCAAAGAGTTTCATTATTCAAAGCGGCTAAGTTACAATTTTCAGAAATTTATTAGGAACAACATAACAATTGTTTTCAGATCTAACCCCTTTTAAAAAGAAGACATGGTCCTTATCAGTTACAACGCATTCAACAGATGAAAAGTTAACTGAAAAACCATTGTCGCAAAGTTGACTTATGCTTATGAGGTTAGTCTTAAGGCCATCAACAAATAAGACGTTTTTCAAAATCGGGCCATCTGGAATAGCTACCCGACCCTTTTCCAACAATTTTGGAAGATCGACCGTCTCCGAAAACTACGTGTCCTCCGGAGATTTTCTCAAGATTTTGAAAACTATTTTGTCACCGGTCATGTGACGGGAAACACCCGCTATCCAGATACCAAGACGAACTATCATATGCATGCAAGGAAACATTGGAAACAAGACAAGGGAAAATTTCACCTTTGCGCACCCAAACCCTTTTGGAGTGCGTCGGTAATGGTCGTGAAGTTATATGCCTAGGTGAAGGCGTCTTGTTATAGCGATTGTTGTTCCTTGATGAAATCGTCTTGCGCGATGAACTACCAGTCTCTTTTCATTTGAAAAGTTTTGCTTTGATTTTCGGGGAGGAGCCTTTGTGGTAGTTGTTGCAAGAGGTCCTTGAGATGAGCGTTCGACTCCCGTCTTGCAATATCTTCTTATGTGCCCTGAAACACCACAACGAAAACATACCTTAGATCTTGACGATCCCGAAGAGGATGAAGTAGGTTTGTTGTCGTTGTTTGTCTTGAATTCCGGTGTCGGAGGAGGAGATACCGACTGAGGCACAAAAACTGTCTCACTCGAACTTGGACTGTTTCCAGTTTGAGTGTATCCGAGGCCGAACCGATTTGATTGACCAACACCAAGAAGTCTATCCAACTTACTCCTTCCTGAAGAGAATCGCTGTAAGTCATTCTTGAGTTGGAAAATGGTCTTTGTCATTTCCAGGTTATCCTGTCGAGCCTCGTTGTAGAGCTTTGAGAAGTGATTCGCGTTATCCACCAGATTTGTATGTTCCTTCTCAAGTTGCTCATTGGACTCTTGAAGGGAAACATTTGCCTTTATCAGGTTTTCCTCCCTTTCCACTTCAAGAGCGTTTGAGAGAGAAGGTCGCTCTTTTTGCTTCTTCTTCGAGATCATGCACTCTCCCTCTCAAACTCTTGTTTTGCTTAGCCACTTTCTTTGAGTCCCTCAAAAGTCTGTGGTAGGCTAGAGCAAAATCTTCACCTTCCGAATCATCCGATTCGTTGTCCGTTGCATTCTTTTCAACAGTGGAGTTGGACAACGACTCGGATGTACTTGCCATAAAGCACATGAAGGGTGAAGATACGGACGCGTGGAATGCGGTGGAGCTCTTTTCTTCATCACTCGAAGACGACTCATTTGACGTTGAGTTGTCATCCCAAGTGACGACTTGCATCGCCTTCTTCTTTGCCGGATACTTGTTAGGACACTCCGTTGCAATGTGGCCGTAGCCTCGACATTTGAAGCATTGTAGTTGTCCTTCTGAACTTTTCTTATCCTTTGAGAAGTTCTCTTGCTTTCTTGACTTGTAACTTGAAGTACCCTTGCCTTTGTTCGACTTTCCGAAGGATGGAGATTTGCTTGAATTACCCCTTCGAAAGTTGCGGCGAAACTTCCTTGTCAAGAGAGCGAGCTGCTTCTCAAATTCCTCCATAGAAAGGTTCTCGTCATCGTCTGAGGAGGATGTATCCGCGTCTTCTTCCTTAGTTGTTTTCAACGCATAACCTGAAGACTTAGAAGTGGATGCCTTTCCAGAAGAATTGTTAGTAGTAAATGTCATTTCATAAGTTTGTAATGAACCAACTAATTCTTCTACACGTATTTCGTCCGGGTGTTTAATAGTTTCAATGGCAGTAACCTTTGGGCGAAATCGTTCAGGAAGAGTTCTTAAGATCTTTCTTACAATCTTAAATTCTGGAATCTTCTCTCCCAGATTAGCACATGAGTTTACGATGTCTTGCAATCGTGTATAGTAGTCCGTGAAAGATTCATTTTCTGCCATCAAGATAGAGTCAAACTTGCTCGTAAGCATTTGCAGTTTCTGAATCTTCACGAGGTTAGTTCCCTCATGTGTAACCTGAAGAACATCCCAGATTTCTTTCGCAGTCTCACATGCCGAGACGCGAGAGAATTCAGTTTGAGATAAGGCATTAAAAATAGCATTAATTCCCTTGCCATTGTAAGAAGATGAATCTAACTCTTCCTTGGTCCATTTCGACCTAGGTTTTAAGGTGCGAACATCACCAATAAATTCAGTTGGATTAGACCATCCTAATTCAATTGATTGCCACACCCGTTCGTCGATGGAAATTAAAAAGGCTTTCATCCGTACTTTCCAGTACGCATAATTTGTTCCATCGAAGAACGGGGGTCGGTTGATGTTTCCACCTTCAACCATTGTTTACAACCCTATTCCCGCTCTGATACCACTTGTTGGGTTATATGTAATAAGGATCTAAATAGGGGAAAAAACACCTAGAGGGGGGTGAATAGGTGTAAACGTATAAACACTCAAAAATCGTTGCGATAAAAACCCAATGCGGAAATAAAAATAATACGCAAGATTTTTACGTGGAAAACTCCATCACCGGAGTAAAAAACCACGGGACCGATAACACGGCAGAAATCCACTAGAATTAAAACACGTACAAGGTGATTTACCGTACACACTTACGACTCAACCTTTTCCATACGCTCCTAGAGGATCTTCTCCGCTCGCTCCGCGACGCTTCTCGAATCCACGATCTGCGCCCAACGCCGAATCCACGGCGTCCAACGTCGAATCCACGACGTCCGACCGAATCCACGGTCTTCACCCAATAGCACCCTTCGAATCCACGAACGTGCCTCGCTCCGAATCCACGAGAGCGGTTGAACCTTGAATCCACAAGGACACGCGAATCCACGCGCCGATTTTTGGGGTAAATCGTTGTTTTTGGGTGGTGATGATCCGCCGAATACTTAGATCAAAGATAGATCGGAAATACCATCTAAGTATTCATTAGTTTGATTCAACTCAAGATGTGAGTATGAAAACCTAGAATCAAACTAATCAATATAGATGAAGAAACATAGAGTATTCTCTAATGATTTCCTTTCTTCTCTATATGTGGATCTAGAGCCGTATAAGATGATATATGAAAATGACGGCTATTTGGATTAACCCTAGAAAAAGAGTCATAGGGTCTATTTATAGGTTAGAAACCCTAGGAAGGAGATAAGAATCAAAAACCTAACATTTCTGGAAATTTTACGGACGGCGATCCGGATCGGATTAGCTGTGATCCGGATCGTCGTAACGAGTCAGCCAATTCCAGAAAAACGAAGGTTCGGGATCCGGATCGAAGTGCTTGATCCGGATCGTTCATACAGTTCACCAAACATCAACGTTCGGGATCCGGATTGCGAAGCCTGATCCGGATCGTTCAAGGAAGATGGTAAACTCAGTGTTCGGGATCCGGATCAAGAGAGGCTACGATCCGGATTGAACTGGTGTATGAACGAACCACCTTCGGGATCCGGATCGAACAACCTGATCCGGATCCTGAACATGTCCCAAGTCCAGTTTTTGATTTTTATGCAATGAAAGATTCTTCCAAGTGTTTCTACACTACAAGAAGTATTCGGATCACACAAAATCTTTAGTTAAACATACCTGATCCTTTTGAATTCTTCTTTCTTGAGATTGAGTTAAATGATCCAACTTTCTTCACCTTCAATCTTCAAGACTTGAGACTTTCACGAAACTACGCCAACTCAAATTCCGTAACACCTTTCACTGTTTCACCTTTTCGAGTTTCCTCCTCTCCCAGAGCTGTATCCTTCTGCAGACTCCGATTTTTTTGCGCAACGCATCCCAAGGTTTCTATTTTTACGGGCGGCTCGGCACGCGCTCGTCATCGTTTGTGGTCTTCTTCGTCGCGTTTCGGTGCGTGGACTCTCCCGAGCTAACCGCAGTATTTTCCTGCGATTTTTGCGCCGGTAGCTTCACCACAGGTAGGGGTACGATCTTTGTGATTTGAGTTTTCCCTCATTTCGAGTTTTTCTTGGAGTTTCCCGAGCTTTCTGTGTGACCCATTGTCTTGGGCGGAGTTTTGGACAGCGCCCAGTGTTTCGGCAATATCTTCGCACACAGGAATAGATTGGGGTGATACAAATGGGTGCTTTGCATCTACACATCACGAGGAATATCCCAAAATTTTTCTTGGAATTTTCTTGATAATTTCGAAGAGTGAAAAATCTTCGCGTGAACAGAAATAGTGCTACACTGTTTGGAGAGCAGTTTATTTCGAGGTGGTTCCTTGTCAGATTTGTTTCTCAGCGTAGGAAACTCGGTTTTGAGCGTGCAGGTACTCGTTTCGACGTGTTCGTCGCGAGGATCATGATAGTATTTTCTTGGATTTTCCGAGAATTCTCGCAGGTAAAAAACTGGGAAACACTGGACTGGGTTTTTTGGCAGATTTATTGGGGTATTGTATGATTAATAGTAGTTCTTTTTGGGAATTGTTGTAGCGTAATCGCGGGCGGCGGGCGGCTTATTGTTTGGGCGAGAGCACTATTTGACTGGAATAAGCGATCGAGGTGGTGGTGGCTATATCCCTCATTTTTCTGACATACCCACTAGGAATTTACAGATTTTTTTGGAACTTGTGATTGATAAGTGCTAACCTTATGAGCCTATCATGTGGGGCTATCATGTCGGGAATGCTTTTAGAAAACTGCTATGTTGGAACCATGATCGTATTTGGAACTTAGACTGTTGGCATGGATTTATAGTAGTACATAAACTTACATGTGGTAAATAGTGGCATGTTTGGAAAATGTGTGAAATATCTTGTTGTGGGTGCTACTTGGGGTTCTTTTGGGCATGTATAGGCAGATGGTTTATGTAGAGTAGTAGTGGATTGGTAGACATGTGTATATTTATGACTTTAGCATGATGTGAATCTATGCGGAATTGTTACCTAATACACATGGGGATTATTAGTGTTGACTCTTTCATTTTTGCATGAGGACAATTCATGCTATATGGACGTATAGGTAGGCCATCTTTTATCGCTACACTTTCATGCTCGAACTTGACTTAGGAAAACCGCTTTGTTTCTTTTCTCCTTTCGTTATCAGGTGGTATTGTTGCTCGGTTTGAGCAGGGCTTTGGGATAGTGTAGCCGGGGCCTGGATTATAGATATGGGTTTGGCGGCGACCGCGGATATTGGTGCGGTTGACCGGATGTCGGTTATAGGACATCGGTGAATAGGGCATGATATGGACTAGAGGGTTTGGTGCAACCGCGGATAGTAGGCGGTTGACCAGATGTCGGATGTGGGACAAGATGTGATTGTGGGTTATTCCGGAAGCCGCGGGGATATTGGGCGGTTGACCGGAGGTCGGTTGTGAGACCTGGTCGTCAATTTTGGGGTATTGCGGCAATCGCGGATATTGGCGATTGACCGGATGGTTACTTTTGCATTGATTGGAATCAGTTGTCTTTTATGGAGGGTTGTGTTCCACTAGGGCTTTATAGTTGTGATCCAGTCCTGTCTTTTGTTACTTATCACACCGCGCGCTTTATTGCCCGGTATGCTTTACTCTAGGGTCGCTCCCCTCGGAGCCCCTCCGGAGGCCGGGGCCAGACAGTTTTGACAGTTTTGCTATCACATCGCGCGTGCGTATTTGCCAGATGATGAGGGCGGCAGCAGGAGTTTTGCTATCACTATCGCGCCGCTTACTTGCCCGATGATGAGGGCGGTACAGATTGGTTCATCTGGACGTTGGTATTGTTGCATACGGTTATTCCAGTCTAGGACTGTATTTTGAGATGCAATGGTAGTGGTAGATTTCCCCTTTTTCAGCAGTTTCATTTCTTACCACTCTTCTTTCCTTTTTGCTCTGGTAGATAGTGGGTGTGTCAGAGTTTGAGGTTTAACCCACTAGGGGAGGCCACTTTTCACTAGTATTCTCACCCCCATTCTTCTTTTTCTTGTCTCGCCTTGGTTTGCAGAGCCGTCTGCGGGTGCTGCTAGGACATACAGCGGCGGGTCGAGGAGAGAGGACGGCTGAGTAGCTAGACAGTGGGCCCCGACATGAGTAGCGAACGGGTACTCTTATGTATCCTATCTCAGACGGTTGTACTTTTACTTTTGGGGTCTGGCTTAGCAGCTGGTTGTATAGTTGTGGTGAGCTTGGAGAGAGACGTGTACTTTATTTACAGTCATTTTGTTTTTTTTTTACTTCCAGTTCAGTTCTGAGATGTAGTCTTTTCAGTCACTCTGTTTCATTGCTCTATTATTTTATTGTTTATTTGAGCAGGTTACCGGGCGCGTAGTGTATGCGGAAAATTCCGTGTGCACGGCGGATCTGTAGACGAGCCCGAGTTCTGGTTTACAACTCGGGCGTGACATTGAGTATGGAGCTTTGGAGGAAAGTCGTGTTTGGTGGTGGATGGAGAGATTTTTGAGACCCTCCTGTGTTAAAGAGTTTTGCAGTTTCTGACTGCGCGCCTCCATGTGTAAAGGGACAAGGGGCCATAGGACATGGTGTTTCTGGAGTGGTTTGCGCCCGGAGACCTTTAGAGCTCATGGGTCCCTCCATTCGGATTTAGGACGCCTCAATG
>CM055068.1:21708745-21995793 GCA_029204045.2 Tillandsia leiboldiana
GGCGAAGTTTGGACAAAGAATACCTTTCCAGCGCCTTCGGGAAATTTTGGTTTGAATTTCCAAAGCGACAGCAAATTCGATTCAGCGCGCGAAAACGGTTAAAATGGACTATCTATTGATATTGTGCGCAACGGTTTACTGTTCATGCCGTAACAGTGATTCCGTCGGCAGGCGGCGGGCAGTCGCGAGCGCGGCGGACGGGCTTCGGCACACGGCGGAGCGGCCCTCGGGCAGCGCGAGGGCGCTGGCCGCGCGCTGGGAGCGCGCGGGCCGGCGCGCTTTCAAACGGGGCCCCGGCTCCAGGGGGGGGGGGGCCTGGCATCACTGGATTGGACTTGTGTTGTGGGCGCGGTTTCAAACGTGTTGGCGCGGGGTGTACGTTGCCCGGTGGGGCCACGTTCGACCGGTGGTTGTGCCGGTCCACGGGTTCCACGGTGCCCGGAACTGGAGTGGCGGCCTCGTGCTTTGCGCCTTGCAGGGGCGCATCGACGGGCGCCAGTCCGCACGTGGTGCGCTGACACCGGTTTTCCAGCTTGCTCTGGCCCCGCAGCGTGTCGTCGCCGCTTTTGGCCACTTGTTCGCGCGGTGGTTGGCCCGCGCGGCTCCACTGTTCGCTGGGCGACGTGGAGGCCCGAGGGAGTTTCGTGCCCGCAAGTGTATGGCCAAGCGCACACTGTAGCCGCCCGAAAACCCTTAGCGCCCGGAAGTCGGGACGCAATGGAATTTTTTGATTTGTTTCCAGCTTGTAGTTGAATTCCATCTGTTCAGGTTCGAATATCTTTTCCTGTTCATTCCTTTGTTGGGTTATATGTAATAAGGATCTAAATAGGGGAAAAAACACCTAGAGGGGGTGAATAGGTGTAAACGTATAACACTCAAAAATCGTTGCGATAAAAACCCAATGCGGAAATAAAAATAATACGCAAGATTTTTACGTGGAAAACTCCATCACCGGAGTAAAAAAACCACGGGACCGATAACACGGCAGAAATCCACTAGAATTAAACACGTACAAGGTGATTTACCGTACACACTTACGACTCAACCTTTTCCATACGCTCCTAGAGGATCTTCTCCGCTCGCTCCGCGACGCTTCTCGAATCCACGATCTGCGCCCAACGCCGAATCCACGGCGTCCAACGTCGAATCCACGACGTCCGACCGAATCCACGGTCTTCACCCAATAGCACCCTTCGAATCCACGAACGTGCCTCGCTCCGAATCCACGAGAGCGGTTGAACCTTGAATCCACAAGGACACGCGAATCCACGCGCCGATTTTTGGGGTAAATCGTTGTTTTGGGTGGTGATGATCCGCCGAATACTTAGATCAAAGATAGATCGGAAATACCATCTAAGTATTCATTAGTTTGATTCAACTCAAGATGTGAGTATGAAAACCTAGAATCAAACTAATCAATATAGATGAAGAAACATAGAGTATTCTCTAATGATTTCCTTTCTTCTCTATATGTGGATCTAGAGCCGTATAAAGATGATATATGAAAATGACGGCTATTTGGATTAACCCTAGAAAAAGAGTCATAGGGTCTATTTATAGGTTAGAAACCCTAGGAAGGAGATAAGAATCAAAAACCTAACATTTCTGGAGATTTTACGGACGGCGATCCGGATCGGATTAGCTGTGATCCGGATCGTCGTAACGAGTCAGGCAATTCCAGAAAACGAAGGTTCGGGATCCGGATCGAAGTGCTTGATCCGGATCGTTCATACAGTTCACCAAACATCAACGTTCGGGATCCGGATTGCGAAGCCTGATCCGGATCGTTCAAGGAAGATGGTAAACTCAGTGTTCGGGATCCGGATCAAGAGGGCTACGATCCGGATTGAACTGGTGTATGAACGAACCACCTTCGGGATCCGGATCGAACAACTCTGATCCGGATCCTGAACATGTCCCAAGTCCAGTTTTTGATTTTTATGCAATGAAAGATTCTTCCAAGTGTTTCTACACTACAAGAAGTATTCGGATCACACAAAATCTTTAGTTAAACATACCTGATCCTTTTGAATTCTTCTTTCTTGAGATTGAGTTAAATGATCCAACTTTCTTCACCTTCAATCTTCAAGACTTGAGACTTTCACACGAAACTACGCCAACTCAAATTCCGTAACAATCTCCCCCTTTGGCGGTTTCGTGACAAAACACAGATCCACTAAAGAAAATTCAAAAAGATATTTTTGTTGCTATCACCATACAACAAAAATTTACAATGGAGATCCAAAAATTTAAAAACATGAGATAAACTCCTAAAACAGACTCTAGACTTAGACATCTGTACTCTCTGCACAAAGAAATCATTCTTGACAAAAAGAGATCGTTAGATACCTCAAGAATATTTAGCATACAAAACCTAGTACAGAGATAGAGTTTATCTGATCATCATGACATTTGAGAATTCAGATATGTAAGAGAATCATAGTCAAAAACCAACATATCTTCTATGCAATTAAAAAACCAAATGTCACAAAAGTTAGTCCAACATCAACTTGTTAGTCATATTACATGCCAAATAGTTAGTCGAATAGTTAGTCGAGACATGCAAACAATCACAAGATGAAAACCAAAGTTGAAGTTGAAGTGATACTTACCTTGATGTATACAAATCTTCATCAGCAAGATTTTCACAATCATTGTTCAGTTCCATGATGTTCACTTACCTTGATGTTCATTCATCATCATGTACCTTGATGCGTCATCATTGTTCATCATTGTTGTATACAAGATCACAATTTTCACATATCATTGTTCAAGTTCTCTAAACTCTCTCCCCCTTTTTGTCACAAACAAGCCAAAGTTACCAAAATTGAAGGAGAGTTAAAAATATCAACGAAATGTTCCAAATTTAAGAACTAGAACTAAAGTAAGTCCTAAAAACTGAAACCTGCACAAAAGATTAAAAATCTGCAAAAGAATTTTAAAAGTTCCTGCATAAGAGAATTGTTAACAGACGATTCAGGCATCTGAATCTAGTCAACCGAGCGGAGTCTTCAGAGCTCGTACAACCCAGCTTTTTCAAAATTCCTTTAAGCATTCCGAGATGTAGACACTCTTGCTTCATCTGATGTATGTCCTTGGACATCTTTCTGAGTTCTAGAGCCTTTTATCTTGTTCTTGTTTTATGGAAGACTCTAGATTTCCCTTTTGTTGTCGTTCTTCTGGAAGTTGAAGAACGTTGAGTGACGATTGACGAGCAGTCTGACCTTCATTCCGAGGAGATCGTCTTGGCAAAAAGGTTGGATTCTTGGCACATTCTTTTTCATGGCTTGCTGCTTAAGTATTGAGGAAGGCTCGTAGCTTCTTTTTCTTTAGGTAAACCTTATTTTCTTCATCATGCCTTGTTGTACTTCGTCAAGAAATGTGTCCCAATCTTCTTCGTCTTCTGATTCAGTGTCATTTGAGAAATATTCTTGGTTCTCTTGACATGGTTCATTTATTTCAATACCTCGAGCTCGTCCAGGTCTCGAGCAAGTCTTTTTCTTTTTAGGAAATGGATGAAGAAGTCATTGGTGCTTTTCCTTTTTCCGCAGCAGTAGCGGGCCTTTTCCTTGATGTTTCTGCATGGGCTTTCCCTTCGATGCAACAGAGGTTTTCTGTGGCGATTCTTCAGGTGTGTTTTCATCATCTGATACTCATCCCAGTTAACTTCATCCTTTTTAGCTCTCTTGCATGTCTCTCGATGTACCATAGCAGCAAGTAGGAAAAAATCCAAGTGATCACCATTGCTAATGGTTTCTTGAGAAAAGAATCCTGTGTGGAACAACTCAAGAACACATGAAAAATTGTTAATTTTCAAAGATTGAAAAATTGTACCCAAACAATCATAATCATGTAGAGAGACTAAGAATCAAATTAGTTTTGCAAAAGGACTTTTAAAATAGATCAATTGCATGATTTTCGAAAATCCTTATTATATGCCCTAAAACCGAAATTTTAGAAATCGAAGCCTAAAAATCCGTTAATCAGGAGAATACCTAGCATATAATCAAAACTAATCTACCCAGAGTTCTTATTTCAAAAGAAATTTGATCAAAAACCATCCACAAACAAAGTTGATCCAAGAAATTCATCACGTTTGAGGAGGAAAAGAGAAAAACGGTGAAAAACCGAGATTTTGATCAATAAAACTTACTTGGAGTTGAAGAACTTGAGTTTGAAAGCTTCCAGGAAGGATGAAATCTAGAGAGAGAGGCTCTGGAAACTTTGGAACAAAAGATTGGAGTAAAAGAAATCAAAACCCTTTTGTTCTTTATAAAACCTAGCCGCGATCCGGATCAGTTCATAACTGCGATCCGGATCGGCTACCCGCAGTGAGAAACTGCGTTCGGGATCCGGATCGGCAGATACAATCCGGATCGTCAGCCCGCAGAAGAATTCCTGCGTTCGGGATCCGGATCATCTAGCCCGATCCGGATCGCTCGAACTTTTTCTTTAGAAAATTTCAGAGAAATTCAAGAAAAAACAGAAAAAGATTGTAAGCACAAATGTGATCAACTTTAAACAAAAATCATCGTTTCATACAACAAGAATTAGATTATGCCAAATCTATCAATAATATCCAAAATGAAACGAAAATTTACAAAAATTAAATCCCTTAAAGTTGAACACCTTCAATTACATCTAACTTGATCTTATGAGTAATGCCTTTATCAAATCATCAATTCAGTAAAGAAAATGAAATACAAAGATCAATAGATGTTTGAAATCCCAAATATAATAGATAATGTATCTAGACAATCTGTTGAAGAGAGTGGCTCTTAGAGCATCTTTCTTTAAAAACCCACCTTATACCAACCTTGAAATTGACGGAGTCAAGTATTTCAACATGCATTTTACTTAATCAAAAATTTGAACAACCATGCTTGGTATACATGTGGTAGCTGCACACAATACTCGGACGACCGAGGTGGTAGCTCTTTCCTCCATGTGGTGGTAGTTTTCACACTCCTCATTGGGATGTAACTCTTTCCACATCTTTTGAGCATTTTACTTTTTCTATGACTCCCCCTCAATTGGCTATCAATTATTTAAGATATAAAGTATTCAACCAAATATTGATCTCGATTTCATACTCGACTAAGCAGTCAAATAAGATAATGACTATACCAAGAGATCATAGAGAGAGAGAAATTGACTTTGATCACTTAGAAGATGATTTAATTAACATAAATGATCATTGCAACAGTGAAATATTATGATGGCAAAAGCATAATAAATTTCTAAATGTGCGAAAAGATGCAATTAAAGTCAATTATGATCTATGCTCAATTAATGTCCTATGTACAAACATAGATAATGAACAAAACAAAAACAAATACAAAACCTATCCTAAGCAAAGGTTTCAAAAAGAAGTTTATTTCAAGGAAAGCATTCCAATTGCTTTTCGTAAATGAATAAAACGTTTTTGATCCAAAGGTTTTGTTAGAATGTCAGCTAATTGATCCTCAGTTGAAATATATGAAAGTTGAAGAGTATTTGATTCAACTAGCTCTCTAAGAAAATGATATCTAAGTTCAATATGTTTTGTTCTAGAGTGCAACACAGGATTTTTAGAAATGTTAATTGCACTTGTGTTGTCACAAAGAATTGTTACCGAAGATGCTGAAATGCGGAAATCGCTCAATACGCTTTTCATCCAAATGAGTTGAGTTGAGCAACTTCCAGCTGAAATGTATTCCGCTTCGGCAGTCGAGAGTGCTATGCAGTTCTGCTTTTTACTGTGCCATGCAACAAGGCAATGGCCAAGATAGAAGCATGCACCACTCGTGCTTTTCCGATCATCCACTGATCCTGCCCAATCGGCATCTGAGTATCCAACAATATCCAAACTTGTTCCCATAGGATACCAAATTCCGAAATTAATTGATCCTTTGATGTACCGGATGATCCTTTTCACCGCTTTAAGGTGAACCTCCTTTGGTGCTGATTGATATCTCGCGCAAATCCCAACACTAAAGGATATATCCGGGCGACTAGCCGTGAGGTAAAGTAGACTTCCAATCATACTTCGATACAGTTTCTCGTCTACATTCTCACTTTGTGAATCACTTCCAAGTCCCTTGTGGCTAGTTCCCATTGGAGTCGGAAAATCCTTCGAATTTTCTAAGTCATACTTTTTAACCAACTCCATTGCATACTTGGATTGACTCAAGTGAATACCTTCATCATTTTGTTTAATTTGCAATCCAAGGAAGTAAGTCAATTCGCCCATCATGGACATCTCAAATTCGCTTTCCATGGTCTCCGCGAATTTAGAAGCATCATTATCTCTTGTTGCGCCAAATACAATGTCATCGACATAGATTTGTGCTACAATGAAATTGCTTTGATAATGCTTCACAAAGAGAGTCCTGTCAGCTCCCCCTCGAGTATAGCCCTTCTCCAAAAAGTGCTTTGTCAGCCTTTCGTACCATGCTCGCGGTGCTTGTTTCAGACCGTAAAGAGCCTTTTTCAAACGAAAAACATGGTTAGGTTGTTTATGATCTACAAAACCTTTCGGTTGAGCCACATAAACTTCCTCATTTAAAAACCCATTTAGAAATGCGCTCTTAACGTCCATTTGAAATAATTTGATTTTAAAATGACAAGCAATAGCAAATAGTATACGAATGGACTCGAGTCTAGCTACAGGGGCGAATGTTTCGTCAAAGTCTATACCTTCTACTTGAGAGTAGCCTTGAGCAACTAATCGTGCCTTGTTCCTGATGATAGTACCATCCTCATTTTTCTTGTTCTTGAAGATCCATTTGGTACCTATCACATTGTGTTGCTTTGGAGGCTTCGTTAATTCCCAGACTTTGTTTCGCTCAAATTGATGGAGCTCTTCCTGCATTGCTTTAATCCAGTAGTCATCCTGAAGAGCTTCATCTATGTTCTTTGGTTCGATTAAAGATACGTAGCAAGCGAATCCACAAACCAACTGCCTCCGAGTTCTGACTCCTTCTTGTGGATCTTCAATAATATTCGATTCCGGATGATCCTTGGAGATTCGTAACGTTTGTTGAAACGGAGTACTCGGAGATACATGAGATGATTCCTGCACATCAGATAAACTTGAAGAACCATTAGATGCATCATTAATATTGGAAGTATTATTATGAGAAGATGCATTAGTAGGAGAATCATCATCTAGAGAGATATCGAGGGTAGATTTTCCAGATCCAAAGTGAAAAGCTTCATCTACTTTAACATTTATAGATTCTACGATCGTCTTAGATTCAATGTTAAATACTCGATATGCTCTGCTATTCGTAGAATAACCCAAAAAGATCCCTTCATCACTTCGAGAGTCGAACTTTCCAAGATTTTCACGGTCACGTAAATGTAACATCGACTCCCGAAGACACGAAAATATTTGATGTTGGGTTTTCTACTAAACCACAGCTCATATGGTGTATTTAAAGTTCCTGGGCGCAAGTAAACTCTATTAATGACATAGACAGCGGTGTTCACGGCTTCAGCCCAAAAATGTAGCGGTAAATTCCGGCTATGAAGCATCACACGCGCCATCTCTTGAACAACCCTGTTCTTGCGCTCAACAACACCATTCTGCTGAGGTGTATAGGGTGCCGAGAATTCATGTTTAATGCCATTTGAAGTGCAAAAATCAATGAATTTTGAATTTGTGAATTCTCCACCTCTATCACTTCTAACACGAATGATCTTTTCATTCTTTTCAATCATAATACGATGGCAAATCTCATGAAAAGAGTCAAACGTATCAGCTTTCTCTTTTAAAAATGCTACCCAAGAAAACCGAGAGAAATCATCAACCAATAAAAAAATGTACCATTTACCTCCCAAAGATGGTTGACGGGTCGGCCCCATTAAGTCCATGTGCAAAAGTTCCAAGGGCCGTTTTGTACCAACGTGGTTCAAGTTCTTGTGTGCAGTCCTAGACTGTTTTCCCTTTTGGCAACCACCACACACAACGTTGTGTTTAAATAAAAGCTTTGGAACCCCCTTGACCACGTCCTTGTTTGAAATTCTAGTAAGTTCCTTAAAATTTAAGTGACCTAGCCTTTCATGCCAAAGAGTTTCATTATTCAAAGCGGCTAAGTTACAATTTTCAGAAAATTTATTAGGAACAACATAACAATTGTTTTCAGATCTAACCCCTTTTAAAAAGAAGACATGGTCCTTATCAGTTACAACGCATTCAACAGATGAAAAGTTAACTGAAAAACCATTGTCGCAAAGTTGACTTATGCTTATGAGGTTAGTCTTAAGGCCATCAACAAATAAGACGTTTTTCAAAATCGGGCCATCTGGAATAGCTACCGACCCTTTTCCAACAATTTTGGAAGATCGACCGTCTCCGAAAACTACGTGTCCTCCGGAGATTTTCTCAAGATTTTGAAAACTATTTTTGTCACCGGTCATGTGACGGGAACACCCGCTATCCAGATACCAAGACGAACTATCATATGCATGCAAGGAAACATTGGAAACAAGACAAGGGAAAATTTCACCTTTGCGCACCCAAACCCTTTTGGAGTGCGTCGGTAATGGTCGTGAAGTTATATGCCTAGGTGAAGGCGTCTTGTTATAGCGATTGTTGTTCCTTGATGAAATCGTCTTGCGCGATGAACTACCAAGTCTCTTTTCATTTGAAAAGTTTTGCTTTGATTTTCGGGGAGGAGCCTTTGTGGTAGTTGTTGCAAGAGGTCCTTGAGATGAGCGTTCGACTCCCGTCTTGCAATATCTTCTTATGTGCCCTGAAACACCACAACGAAAACATACCTTAGATCTTGACGATCCCGAAGAGGATGAAGTAGGTTTGTTGTCGTTGTTTGTCTTGAATTCCGGTGTCGGAGGAGGAGATACCGACTGAGGCACAAAAACTGTCTCACTCGAACTTGGACTGTTTCCAGTTTGAGTGTATCCGAGGCCGAACCGATTTGATTGACCAACACCAAGAAGTCTATCCAACTTACTCCTTCCTGAAGAGAATCGCTGTAAGTCATTCTTGAGTTGGAAAATGGTCTTTGTCATTTCCAGGTTATCCTGTCGAGCCTCGTTGTAGAGCTTTGAGAAGTGATTCGCGTTATCCACCAGATTTGTATGTTCCTTCTCAAGTTGCTCATTGGACTCTTGAAGGGAAACATTTGCCTTTATCAGGTTTTCCCTTTCCACTTCAAGAGCGTTTGAGAGAGAAGTCGCTCTTTTTGCTTCTTCTTCGAGATCATGCACTCTTCCTCTCAAACTCTTGTTTTGCTTAGCCACTTTCTTTGAGTCCCTCAAAAGTCTGTGGTAGGCTAGAGCAAAATCTTCACCTTCCGAATCATCCGATTCGTTGTCCGTTGCATTCTTTTCAACAGTGGAGTTGGACAACGACTCGGATGTACTTGCCATAAAGCACATGAAGGGTGAAGATACGGACGCGTGGAATGCGGTGGAGCTCTTTTCTTCATCACTCGAAGACGACTCATTTGACGTTGAGTTGTCATCCCAAGTGACGACTTGCATCGCCTTCTTCTTTGCCGGATACTTGTTAGGACACTCTGTTGCAATGTGGCCGTAGCCTCGACATTTGAAGCATTGAAGTTGTCCTTCTGAACTTTTCTTATCCTTTGAGAAGTTCTCTTGCTTTCTTGACTTGTAACTTGAAGTACCCTTGCCTTTGTTCGACTTTCCGAAGGATGGAGATTTGCTTGAATTACCCCTTCGAAAGTTGCGGCGAAACTTCCTTGTCAAGAGAGCGAGCTGCTTCTCAAATTCCTCCATAGAAAGGTTCTCGTCATTGTCTGAGGAGGATGTATCCGCGTCTTCTTCCTTAGTTGTTTTCAACGCATAACCTGAAGACTTAGAAGTGGATGCCTTTCCAGAAGAATTGTTAGTAGTAAATGTCATTTCATAAGTTTGTAATGAACCAACTAATTCTTCTACACGTATTTCGTCCGGGTGTTTAATCGTTTCAATGGCAGTAACCTTTGGGCGAAATCGTTCAGGAAGAGTTCTTAAGATCTTTCTTACAATCTTAAATTCTGGAATCTTCTCTCCCAGATTAGCACATGAGTTTACGATGTCTTGCAATCGTGTATAGTAGTCCGTGAAAGATTCATTTTCTGCCATTAAGATAGAGTCAAACTTGCTCGTAAGCATTTGCAGTTTCTGAATCTTCACGAGGTTAGTTCCCTCATGTGTAACCTGAAGAACATCCCAGATTTCTTTCGCAGTCTCACATGCCGAGACGCGAGAGAATTCAGTTTGAGATAAGGCATTAAAGATAGCATTAATTCCCTTGCCATTGTAAGAAGATGAATCTAACTCTTCCTTGGTCCATTTCGACCTAGGTTTTAAGGTGCGAACATCACCAGTAAATTCAGTTGGATTAGACCATCCTAATTCAATTGATTGCCACACCCGTTCGTCGATGGAAATTAAAAAGGCTTTCATCCGTACTTTCCAGTACGCATAATTTGTTCCATCGAAGAACGGGGGTCGGTTGATGTTTCCACCTTCAACCATTGTTTACAACCCTATTCCCGCTCTGATACCACTTGTTGGGTTATATGTAATAAGGATCTAAATAGGGGAAAAAACACCTAGAGGGGGGTGAATAGGTGTAAACGTATAAACACTCAAAAATCGTTGCGATAAAAACCCAATGCGGAAATAAAAAATAATACGCAAGATTTTTACGTGGAAAACTCCATCACCGGAGTAAAAAACCACGGAACCGATAACACGGCAGAAATCCACTAGAATTAAAACACGTACAAGGTGATTTACCGTACACAATTACGACTCAACCTTTTCCATACGCTCCTAGAGGATCTTCTCCGCTCGCTCCGCGACGCTTCTCGAATCCACGATCTGCGCCCAACGCCGAATCCACGGCGTCCAACGTCGAATCCACGACGTCCGACCGAATCCACGGTCTTCACCCAATAGCACCCTTCGAATCCACGAACGTGCCTCGCTCCGAATCCACGAGAGCGGTTGAACCTTGAATCCACAAGGACACGCGAATCCACGCGCCGATTTTTGGGGTAAATCGTTGTTTTTGGGTGGTGATGATCCGCCGAATACTTAGATCAAAGATAGATCGGAAATACCATCTAAGTATTCATTAGTTTGATTCAACTCAAGATGTGAGTATGAAAACCTAGAATCAAACTAATCAATATAGATGAAGAAACATAGAGTATTCTCTAATGATTTCCTTTCTTCTCTATATGTGGATCTAGAGCCGTATAAGATGATATATGAAAATGACGGCTATTTGGATTAACCCTAGAAAAAGAGTCATAGGGTCTATTTATAGGTTAGAAACCCTAGGAAGGAGATAAGAATCAAAAACCTAACATTTCTGGAGATTTTACGGACGGCGATCCGGATCGGATTAGCTGTGATCCGGATCGTCGTAACGAGTCAGGTAATTCCAGAAAAACGAAGGTTCGGGATCCGGATCGAAGTGCTTGATCCGGATCGTTCATACAGTTCACCAAACATCAACGTTCGGGATCCGGATTGCGAAGCCTGATCCGGATCGTTCAAGGAAGATGGTAAACTCAGTGTTCGGGATCCGGATCAAGAGAGGCTACGATCCGGATTGAACTGGTGTATGAACGAACCACCTTCGCGATCCGGATCGAACAACCTGATCCGGATCCTGAACATGTCCCAAGTCCAGTTTTTGATTTTTATGCAATGAAAGATTCTTCCAAGTGTTTCTACACTACAAGAAGTATTCGGATCACACAAAATCTTTAGTAAAACATACCTGATCCTTTTGAATTCTTCTTTCTTGAGATTGAGTTAAATGATCCAACTTTCTTCACCTTCAATCTTCAAGACTTGAGACTTTCACGAAACTACGCCAACTCAAATTCCGTAACACCTTTCACTGTTCAACCTTTTCGAGATTCCCTCCTCTCCCAGAGCTGGATCCTTCTGCAGACTCCGGGATTTTTCTGCGGCACGCATCCCAAGGTTTCTATTTTTACGGCGCGGCACGACGCTCGTTCGTTTGTGGTCTTCTTCGTCGCGTTTCGGTGCGTGGACTCTCCCGAGCTAACCCGACAGTATTTTCCTGCGATTTTTGCGCCGGTAGCTTCACCACAGGTAGGGGTACGATCTTTGTGATTTGAGTTTTCCCTCATTTCGAGTTTTTCTTGGAGTTTCCCGAGCTTTCTTTTGACCCATTTTCTTGGGCGGAGTTTTGGACAGCGCCACAGTGTTTCGGCAATATCTTCGCACACAGGAATAGGATTGGGGTGATACAAATGGTGCTTTGCATCTACACATCACGAGGAATATCCCAAAATTTTCTTGGAATTTTCTGAATAATTTCGAAGGTGAAAAATCTCTGTGAACAGAAATTAGTGCTACAGTTTTTGGAGAGCAGTTTATTTCGAGGTGGTTCCCTTGTCAGATTTGTTTCTCAGCGTAGGAAACTCGGTTTTGAGCGTGCAGGTACTCGTTTCGACGGGTTCGTCGCGAGGATCATGATAGTATTTTTCTTGGAATTTTCCGAGAATTTCTCGCAGGTAAAAACTGGGAAACACTGGACTGTGGTTTTTGGACAGATTTTATTGGGGTATTGTATGATTAATTATGTATGTTCTTTTGGGAATTTTGTACAGTAATCGCGGCGGCTTATTTGTTTGGGCGAGAGCACTATTTGGACTTGGAATTAGCGATCGAGGTGGGTGGTTGCTATATCCCTCATTTTTCTGACATACCCACTAGGAATATTACAGAGATTTTTTTGGAACCTTGTGATTGATAATTGCTAACCTTATGAGCCTATCATGTGAGGCATATCATGTCGGGAATGCTTTTAGAAAACTGCTATGTTGGAACCATGATCGTATTTGGAACTTAGACATGTTGGCATGGATTTAATAGTAGTACATAAACTTACATGTGGTAAATAGTGGCATGTTTGGAAAATGTGTGAAATATCTTGTTGGTGGGTGCTACTTGGGGTTCTTTTGGGCATGTATAGGCAGATGGTTTATGTGAGAGTAGTCAGTGGATTTTAGACATGTGTAAATATTTAATGACTTTAGCATGATGGTTATATCTATGCGGAATTGTTACCTAATACACATGTGGGATTATTAGTTGTTATACTTCTTTCATTTTTGCATGAGGACAATTACATGCTTATATGGACGTATAGGTAGGCCATCTTTTATCGCTACACTTTCATGCTCGAACTTGACTTAGGAGAAACCTTCTTTGTTTCTTTTCTCCTTTCGTTAGTCAGGTGGTATTTGTTGCTCGGGTTTGAGCAGGGCTTTGGGATAGTGTAGCCGGGGCCTGGATTATAGATTATGGGTTTTGGCGGCGACCGCGGATATTGGGCGGTTGACCGGATGTCGGTTATAGGACATCGGTGATAGGGCATGATTATGGACTAGAGGGTTTTGTGGCAACCGCGGATAGTAGGCGGTTGACCAGATGTCGGATGTGGGACAAGATTGTGATTGTGGGTTATTCCGGAGACCGCGGATATTGGGCGGTTGACCGGAGGTCGGTTGTGAGACCTGGTCGTCAATTTTGGGGTATTGCGGCAATCGCGGATATTGGGCGATTGACCGGATGGTTACTTTTGCATCTGATTGGGAATCAGTTTTCTTTTAGTGGAGGGTTGTGTTCCACTAGGGCTTTATAGTTGTGATCCAGTCCTGCTTTTGTTACTTATCACACCGGCGCGGTTATTGCCCGGTGATGCTTTACTCGTGAGGGTCGCTCCCCTCGAGATCCCCTCCGGAGGCCGGGGCCAGACAGTTATTGACAGTTTTGCTATCACATCGGCGCGACTTATTTGCCCGATGATGAGGGCGGCAGCAGGAGTTTTGCTATCACATCGGCGCGGCTTACTTGCCCGATGATGAGGGCGGTACAGATTGGGTTCATCTGGGACGGTTGGTTATTGTTGCATACGGTTATTCCAGTCTAGGACTGTATTTTAGAGGCATGGTAGTGGTAGATTTCCCTTTTTCAGCAGTTTCATTTCTTACCACTCTTCTTTCCTTTTTGCCTCTGGTAGACCTAGTGGGTGTGTCAGAGTTTGAGGTTTTACCCACTAGGGGAGGCTACTTGTTCACTAGTAGTTCTCACCCCCATTCTTCTTTTTCTTTTCTTCTCCTTTGTTTTGCAGAGCCTTCTGCGGGTGCTGCTGGACATACAGCGGCGGGTCGAGGAGAGAGGACGGCTGAGTAGCTAGACAGTGGGCCCGACAATGAGTAGCTAGACTGGTACCTCTTATGTATCCTATCTCAGACGGTTGTACTTTTACTTTTGGGGTCTGGCTTTAGCCAGCTGGTTGTATATTTGTGGTGAGCTTGGAGAGAGACTTGTACTTTATTTTACAGTCATTTTGTTTTTTTTTTACTTCCAGTTCAGTCTGAGATGTAGTATTTTCAGTTCAGCTCTGTTTCATTGCTCTATTATTGTATCTGTTTATTTGAGCAGGTTACCGGCGCTTCGTGTATGCGGAAAATTCCGTGTGCACGGCGGATCTGTAGACGAGCCCGAGTTCTGGTTTACACTCAGGGCGTGACATTGAGTATGGAGCCTTTGGAGGAAAGGTCGTGTTTGGTGGTGATGGAGAGATTATTTGAGAGCCTCCTTGTGTTAAAGAGTTTATGCAGTTGCTGAACTGCGCGCTCCATGTGTAAAGGGACAAGGCGCATAGGACATGTGTGTCTGGGAGTGGTTTGCGCCAGGATACCTTTTAGCTCATTGGGTCCCTCCATTTCGGATTTAGGACGCCTCAATGGGGTAGGCGTCGTGTATGGAGCGTGGCGCTACAGTTCCTTTGGATTGGGATCTGCCGCCAGAGGCGAGTTCTGATAGAGGCGCTTGGCGCCGGGTGATGGAGGACAGATCAGTCGGTAGAGGTGTTCCCAATTTCTTTTTCCAGGGTAGTGGATTTCTAAGACGCCAGAGGTCGGGCGGAACCCGAGGGCAACATCAGCATCAGTATCGGCAGCAGCGGTGGCATGGATGTGTTACCTGCAGAGGGCCACTTTTGTCGCCCAGTGTGAGCAGAGGCAGAGGTCGTGCTCCCTTTGTGTGGTTTGTTGTGATTTTGCAGGCAGACTGAGCGACGACCACCTGCATCGAGCGGATGAGTCTGTCCCGCCCGATTGAAGGGCGCCACGGCAGTGGTTTTGGTTATCGCAGGTTTGGTTACATTGCAGCGACATGAGTTATGGGTAGGATGGTTACTACGTGCACGGGTGGTTCAGATTCCCGATCACACTTTGCAGATTGAGTCCTGGATTTTGCCAGCAGACCTGATGGTCTTGACTCTGCTGCGAGACTTTGTTGTGGTACTTGATGTACTGGTTGGCTCAGTATTTCTTTTCGCGGCGGTTGATTGTGCCGCGAGGACGATTTTCTTGGGGAGCCAGGCCAGGAGGTGTTTGTGTACCGGGGAGGACGGAGGGCTTTCTTCGCCTCTGTGGTTTGGACTTCGCAAGCGTAGCGGGTGATTCGCAGTGAGTGCGTAGCCTTTTTGGCTGGTGTAGTTGAGGGACCTACGGCGGCGCCGGGACTCGGGGATACCCCCTTTGGTTGCGAGTTCCCGGATGTTCTCCTATCGGATTTGTCTAGCATGCCACCAGTTTGGGAGTTGAGGACACAACTCCAGGATTCGATGGATAGGGGATTTTGTCAGACCAAGTGTGTCGCCTTTGGGGGCGCTGGTGCTATTCGTGATTTGAAAGGATGGTTCACTTCGGCTTTGTGTGGATTACTGGGAATTGGATGAAGTGACCATCAAGAACAAGTACCCTTTGCTGAGCATGGAGGATTTGTTGACCAGCTGCAAGGGTCTTGTATCTTCACGAAGATTGATTTGCAATCTGGTTATCACCAATTGAAGGTGAAGGCTGAAGATTTCTCGAAGACATCTTTCGGGTCACGGTACGGGCAATATGAGTTCACAGTCATGCCTTTTTGGATTGACTAATGCCCCTGCTGCAGTTATGGATTTAATGAACTAGATTCTTCGGCCTTATTTGGATGCGTGTTGATGCAGGAGAGTAGGGTAATTGCTTATGCATCCCGACGGCTCAAGGATTGGTCATCTACCCCCCTACTTGTTCGAGGTTCCGGCTTGAGGGATGACTTTAGTTTCGAGGACGAAACTTTCTTTTAGTGGGGGAGGATGTGTCACACCCCGGAGGTTTAAAATAAGCAGAAAACGTGTACTTTTTTTTTTTTTTTATAAGTACCCCCGCCGGGTATGTGCGCAGATCCGCCACATCTACAAGTTCACCCCGCAAACGGACGGAGTCTCCTTTGTATATGCACGGCGTCGCAAGCATAAATCGTACTTTAACCACACTAGCCAAAAAGTTACGTTGAGGGAAAAGATATCATCAATCGCCATAACCAAGCCGGCCACCCACATTTTGAAATGATAAATCCACGGGTTGTAAAACGGTGCCCACACGACACCCAAATTTTATCAAATATTTTCGCAATCTTTTACTGGATTTGAAAAGAGTGGCTGAAACAACTAGTAAGGGAAACATTCATCCACGGTAAAACACAGTTCGAATCCAACATCTACACCACAAAGTATCACACGCACATAAGCTAACTAAACAAAAGTAAACAAACGTAAGTAAAAGAAAAGTCACCAGCCCCTAATCAGGGCTAAGGTCCTCGAGTCGCGGCCTCACTGTCGTCCTGGACCCCACCCTTGACCGAAACTGTCACAGTGTGGGAAGTCAGTGACCAAAGAGTAAGAGGTAGATGTAAAACATAAAAGATGCTAAAAGTACTTAGTGGAAAGCAAACCGATAAACCAGAGCATACAAAACTCCCCCTCATGAATTCACAATATCCCTGTAAGTCAAAACGGAACACCTGCCAGAAGGTCTAAAGACCTCCAGCGTACAGAGTCACCTTGCTCTCACCTTGGAGTTTTTAACCCCTCTACGGTACTTGTGCGGCACCTAAAGTATCCGTAAGGGGTCCCCCACCACGTCACCTTGTGGAGTACACGGGTCAACGTACCACCTCTCCGAAAAAGTACACCGATGCGGTGGCCAAACCGCTAGTGTGCGTGTCAGCAGCCATGAGCATAAAAACCGAAGATGGTGTGCGATGTAGAGCACCGCGACTCCCACCGTAACAGATAGTAATAAAGGGATACTCATGCGAAAAGGGGTTAGTTGTAAACCATTAACACATCTACTTTACTCTTACATAACACATGTTGAGACCTTTCTTTAAAAAGGATGCACGATAAGGTTACCCACCTTGAATCGCGTTGAACAGAACACCTGAAACCGTCCTGCGCCCTTGCACGATTGCAAGACCTAAAAAGGGAAAACCCCAACAAAACATAACATCGATAAGCTAAACCGAGACCTGCGAAAAACCGTAGCCCCGAACTCTGTCCAAAACAAGACAGAGAACGCCAAGACCCACCCAGACGCGGCGCAAGAACGGCATGGCGCAGAGATAACGCGGCGCGGCGGCGTAGTGTATGCGGAGCATCCCTGCGCGGGCGCGCGCTGCGGCGGTGCGGCCCCGCGCAGGCACCAGCCCCGCGCGGGCGCGCTGTGTGCAGCGCAGCCCCGCACGGGCGCGCTGCGTGCAGCGCAGCCCCGCGCTGGGCGGGGCTCCAGCCCCGCGCGGGCGCGCTGCGTGTGGCGCAACCCCGCGCGGGCGCGCTGCAGGCGGCGGAGCCCCGCGCGGCGCGCGCAAGGAGCGCGGGCGCGCTGCAGGCGGCGGAGCCCCGCGCGGCGGGCGCAAGGAGCGCGGGCGCGCTGCAGGCGGCGGAGCCCCGCGCGGCGGGGGCAAGGAGCGCGGGCGCGCTGCAGGCGGCGGAGCCCCGCGCGGCGCGCGCAAGGAGCGCGGCAGCGGCGGTTGCCCCGCGCGGGCACAACCCCGCGCGGCTGCCCCGCGCGGGCGCGCAAGCAGAACGGCGGCGGCGGCGGCGCGACGGTGGCGGCGGAGCCACGGCGGCGGCGGCGGCGGCTAGGCGGCGGCGGCGCGGCGACGGCTAGGGCATCCTAGGTCGCCCAAACGACAAACCAAGAACACAAAAACTCAAAACCAAAAACACGAAACTCAGAACGACGAAAACGCGAGAGAGGTAAACGCCGCTAACCTCGCTCAAACGGAGAAGACAACCCGATCTCATTCTGGCGGTAGTTAGAATCCGGATCCGCTCCCCGTTGGCGATGACGCTCCGATCCCGGCTTCCGGCACGTTGATCGAATAAGATGGAAGATGCGATCTCTTTTTCCTCTCCGAAGTAGGGTTTCCTTTTTCTCTCTTTTCTTTCCGATTAGGGTTTCCGCTTTCTTGAAAATAATGATTAGATATTTTATTTTCCCTCTCGTACGTATAAAATAAAACCCTTAATCGGAAGATATAACAGAAAGATTCACATCTCCTCAAAAAGCGTGCCGATCACGTGGCATGGGTTTCGGTGCATCCTACGAGTACTGAAACCCTCAAAATCCCATTCCGGGAGATCCGCAAATCGGATTTCAGATCCTATCGCTTTGTCGTTCCCCGTTTTTCGAGCTCTAACACCGAAAAATACCCGCACGCACCGATGCGGGATCCAAGAAATCCCTCTAATTGATCCCTTTAACAACTAATTTATTCAAAAGCGGTTAAAAAATAAACACAAGATAGTTCGTGATATTACATCGCACACCCCTTAAAAGAAGTTTCATCCTCGAAACTTAACCTCAACCCACGCTAAACAAGTTTGGAAAATACTCTCTCATCTTCGACTCCAATTCCCAGGTCGCCTCGCGCTCTTCATGATTACCCCATAGCACCTTCACATAGGGAATAGTCCGGCTGCTAACTTTTTGTCTTCACGTGCCAGGATTCGGACCGGTGTTTCATCAAAGCTCAAATCCTCACGAAGTTCTATAGTAGAAACGTCGAGAACATGCGACGGGTCAGGGACGTATTTCCGAAGCATCGAGACATGAAATACGTTGTGCACGCGGTCGAGATTTGGTGTCAATGCTAAGCGATAAGCCCCTGGGCCAATGCGCTCCAAGATCTCAAATGGTCCCACAAACCGCGGGCTCAATTTGCCTCTTAAACCGAACCATTTAATCCCCTAGGATGGGGAAACCCAGAGCAACACGTGTTCCCCCACTTGAAACTCCAAGTCGCGTCGTCTCTGGTCTGCATAGCTTTTCTGCCGACTCTGGGCGGTCAATAACCGCTGCCTGATAAGGCGCACCTTTGTCTAGGTCTCCTCCACTAAGTCCAGGCCCAGAAACTTCCGCTCCCCTAAGTCATCCCAACAGATAGGCGACCGACATCGACGCCCGTACAATGCTTCGTACGGCGCCATCTGGATGTCGGCCTGGTAACTGTTATTGTAGGCAAATTCCACTAGGGGCAGATGGCGGGACCATCCTTCTCCCAATTCGAGCACGCAAGGTCGAAGCATATCTTCGAGGATCTGGATCACCCGTTATGATTGTCCGTCGGTCTGGGGGTGAAAAGCCGTGCTGAAGTGCAGTTTGGTTCCCAAAGCCCGCTGCAAACTCTGCCAAAAGTTTGACACGAACCGCGTGTCTCTATCCGAAGTAATCGATGGCGGTACCCCGTGCAATCTCACCACCTCGTTGATGTAAACCTACGCCAAGCGGTCACGTGTTCACGTCGTATGAACAGGTAGGAAATGAGCCGTCTTCGTCAGTCGATCCACTATGACCCAGATTGCATCGTGACCCTGCTGCGATCGCGGGAATCCAGTGACGAAATCCATGGTTAATCGCTCCCACTTCCACTCTAGCACTGGTAGTGGTTGCAGTTTTTTCGCCGGGCACTGGTGTTCGCCCTTTATCTGTTGGCATACCAAACAGTGTGCCACGAACTGCGCTACATCCCCCTTTAATTTAGGCCACCAAAAAGTCTGCTTAAGGCCTTTGTACATCTTTGTGCCACCCGGTTGCGCCGAATAGGGAGCATAGTGCGCATCTGATAGTATCTCATCCTTCAACTCTGGCAGATCGGGCACTCAAATTCATCCTCGGAACTGTATTGCATTGTACGCGCCAATCGAAAAGTCGTCCTCCTAGTCTGAAGGAATCTTGTCCCATACAAGCTGTAGTCGAGTGTCAGACTTTTAACCTTCCAGGATTTTCTCAAACAAGGTAGGCTTGGCCATCAGGGACAAAAGTCGCGAAATTGCACCCGCCGGTACAACCTCTAATCTCATCCATGAGAAATCTGCAATTAGACGGTATTGTGAGTGATAGGGTTCACTGGTAACTTTTCTGTCTGACCCTTCCTGCTCAAGGCATCGGCTACTACGTTTGCCTTTCCAGGGTGATACTGAATGGTCAGGTCATAATCCTTCAACAATTCCAACCAACGTCTCTGCCGTAAGTTCAATTCTTTTTGTATGAAAATGTATTTAAGGCTCTGGTGATCAGAAAACACGTTGCAATGAGCTCCGTAAGGTAGTGCCTCCAAAGTTTTAAAGCGCAAACGACCGCTGCGAGTTCCAGATCGTGCGTAGGGTAGTTTCGCTCATAATCCTTGAGTTGTCTTCATGCGTAGGCTATGACTTTTCCCTGTTGCATCAGCACACTTCCAAGACCGCTCCGTGATGCATCACAATAAACCTCGAAGTCCTCACCGGGTGTCGGTAATGTAAGCACGGGTGCCCGTGTTAGCCTGTCCTTGAGTTCCTCGAAGCTCTCCTGGCATTGAGTCGTCCACAGAAATTTCTCCCCTTTCCGGGTTAAACGACTCAGAGGGGTGGCAATTTTCGAGAAACCTTCCACGAAGCATCTATAATACCCCGCCAAACCTAAGAAGCTTTGGACTTCCGTTACAGTAGTCGGTCGGGGCCAGTTAGTTACTGACTCCACCTTCTTAGGATCCACCGCAATTCCCGTTGCGGAAACTATGTCTCCCAAAAAGCTCACCTCAAGAAGCCAGAACTCACACTTCTTGAGTTTAGCAAACAACTTCTGATCCCTAAGAGTCTGAAGGATTACTCGCAGATGCTCCTTATGTTCCTCATCTATTCGCGAGTAGACCAAAATGTCATCAATAAAGACCACTACAAATTGGTCCAAGAAGGGTTTGAATATCCTATTCATCATATCCATGAACACCGCTGGGGCGTTCATAAGTCCAAACGGCATAACCGTAAACTCGTAATGACCATATCGAGTTCGAAAGGCCCTTTTAGGTATATCCTCACCTCGAACCCTAAGCTGATGGTAGCCGGACTGCAAATCTATCTTCGAGAATACTGTCGCTCCTTGTAGTTGGTCAAACAGGTCATCAATCCGAGGCAAGGGATACTTGTTTTTCACCGTAACCTTGTTTATCTCCCGGTAGTCGATGCAAAGACGCAAACTCCCGTCCTTTTTCCGCACGAAGAGAACGGGTGCGCCCCATGGCGACACACTTGGCCTGATAAACCCCTTATCCAAAAGATCTTCTAGTTGTGCCTTGAGCTCTCTTAATTCTGCAAACACCATTCGATACGGTGCCTTGGTGATAGGTTGCGTACTCGGGAGAAGCTCGATAGTGAATTCGGTTTCTCGCTCGGGGGGCATCCCGGATAGCTCGGTCGGAAAAACGTCTGAAAAATCCCTTACGATAGGGATATCCGATAGTAGTGCCGAGAGTCGAGTCGCTAAGTCCACCGAGACCACGTATGCTACACATCCACTCTCCATCAGTTTGCTAGCCCGCGACGCAGAAAAGAAAGACGAGAAAGGAGTACTCCTATATGATAAACCTACGGATTCCAAGATGCCAGGTTCCTGAGGATGCACCTGGTGCTCCTCGCACTCGATTACCGCCTAGAGTTTAGTAAACCAAACCATCCCGAGTACAACATCGGAATCCCCTAGCGGGATTTCCATCGGTTCCAAGGGTATAAAGGCCTGCCCAACCTTACCGGGCAGGAAGGAACAAAGCTTCCTACCACGAAGGGTTGCCCAGGGTCTGAACGGGCCCATTACTACGAAGGGTGTCACCTCTAGAAACTATGGGTAAGGGTGAAAGAAATAAAAGAGTGAGATGCTCCGGGGTGTCAAACACGGCCCTATATCGAAAAAGAGAACTAAGGGTTGGTTAATACTTGCTACTACGTCCTCCGGGGCAGCCCGTCTCGAGCTGAGCTGTCACGTAAATCCTCCCGCGGGGCGGTGGCGGCGCCCCTCTCCACGTGTCGTGATGCTGAAGGTACTGTTCTGGGGTTCAGGGGGCAGAAAGAGCGGAAGTGTCCCGGCTTGCCACATCCGAAGCAATGATCGTGCCTCCAGGAACAATCGATCACCTGGTGTGCTCCTCTGCGGATGATGCAAGGCTTCTCCCCCGGTTCTGGTTCTCTTATCGGCGTACTCTTGGTCCCTTGCTTTGTCTTCGGACGCTGGCGCGGTCGGCGTCCATTGGGAAAGCCATCCCTAGGATGAATCTGGGTTCGCTTTTGTCCCCGGTTGCGCTCAAGGTCCTGCTGCCTGTCACGCCCCGGGAGCAATTTAAAAGCGGAAAGCATCCCTTTTTTCTTTTTTTTTTCAAAACAGGCTCCCGCATGGCACGTGCACAGACCCGCCACATATACAAGATCTCCCTTATATATGCACGGCGTCCTATAGCCCGAATAAGAACATCAACCCCCAAGCCTTAACAGTTACAAAATTTCCAGAGTATGAATTTGAAAACGCTAACATCTTATTTCATCAAACGGCGCACGCCCGGCACATCATTAGATTTCAAAGGATAAATCCATAATTTTTTAAAGCAGTGCCCACGCGAGACTTAATTTCTAAAACCATTTTCGCAATTCCTTTTTAAGTACGAAAACCCGCGTCCACACGACGCGTCCATAAACCCTATATTGAAAGCAGAGTTCTATAAAATAAGTTCGTTTAGCAAAACCTAAGACCTGTCTCAACATCCACATAATACACGTCCACATGCATAGAAAACGACCATAAAGGAAATAACCAACTATAATGAAAGAAGAAAAAGGAACCTGACCGAGGTAATCTCACACCTCACCACGTAGCGTCCTCACTATCGTCCTGATCCCCAGACCCGACCAAACTTGTCACATAGTGGGAGTCAGTGACAAGAAGAGTAGAGATAAAACACAACTATAAGTACGATGCTAAAAGGGGCGGATACTAAATCAAACCATAAAACCAGGGCATCCATAACCCCACCTCGAAATCAATCAAATCCTCCCCGAGGAACTGAACTGAGCACCTTGCCATGTCGGTCTGGGGACCTCAGGCAAAAGAAATCCGTATCTCTCCTGTGAACCGAACTAAGCACCTGCCATGTCGGTCCGGGGACCTCATACAAAAGAAAACTGCCCCGCTCTCACCTTGGTGCATATAAACCCCCCACTGCACAAGTGCAGCACCGCAAATAACCACAAGGGGCCCCTAGTAACGTCACCTCGTAGGGTTCACGGGTCCTCAGACCACCTCTACGGAAAAGTACACTGACGCGGTGGGCAAACCACTGGTGTGCGTGCAAGCGCCATGAGCATAGTAACCAAAGTAGAACGAGTGTCCACCTGCGACACTCATTGCTCCAAACAGTATAAGTGCCAATACCCATGCAAAACACTGGGTTAGTCATCAACTCACAAGTAACATAACTATAAACCAATGTCAATAACGAAGAAGGGGAAAGCTCGGTACGTTCCAACCGACAGCCTCCCCCTTTCGGATAAAGGTACCCACCTTCCGACTTCTGAATGGTCGCACCGATCACCGTCCCCATCGCTAGTATGCCCCGAACAACCATAGCGTTGTTCGGAGAGGGCGAACTGCCCGTCCAGTCTCCAACCGCGACATTCATTAATCCGGAGGTCCACGTCACCCACAATACCCCTTAAAATGATAAACATAACAATAACGAAATTATGCACAAAGAGGTTCTAAGGGTGTACCCACATAAAACGGCGATAAACGACCGCGCCCGTGACCCTCCTAAGCATTCAATGCCACGCGCGGGCCTAATAAAATATTCAAAAATACAAATCAACATTTTACCCCCAAACTGGCAAATTCAGTGGTCCCGACAACTGTACCAAAAACCCCTTCAATCCCCAAAACAAAAACCGACGAAAGACTCCGTGTCCAAAAATCCCTTCGGTTGCCAAAAATCGTACTTCCGACGCGATCCGACTGTTGACGAGGCAATTGACGGAAAACGGGTTCCAATCGTTACCTTGACGAAGTCCGCGACAAAAACAACCGAGCGGAGGCTCATCAGACGAAAAACAAAAACAACTGCGTCAAGCGAACTGCACCATCAACCGGACTACACCGTCAAGCGGACTGCACCGTCAAGCGGACTGCACCGTCAAGCGGACTGCACCGTCAAGCAGACTGCACCGTCAGGCGGAATGCACCGTCAGGCGGACTGCACCGTCAGGCGGACTGCACCGTCAGGCGGACTGCACCGTCAGGCGGACTGCACCGTCAGGCTGACTGCACCGTCAGGCTGACTGCACCGTCAAGCAGACTGCACCGTCAGGCAGACTGCACCGTCAGGCGGACTGCACCGTCAAGCAGACTGCACCGTCAAGCGGACTGCACCGTCAGGCAGACTGCACCGTCAAGCGGACTGCACCGTCAAGCAGACTGCACCGTCAAGCAGACTGCACCGTCAGGCAGACTGCACCGTCAAGCCAAAAACCGTCGACGAAAACGCCAAATAAAAACCGTCAAACCGAAAACCGTGAAGGCGAAAATCGTCGAACCAAAAACCGTCAAGCCAAACAGAGTGGCGGCAGCAACCTGACCCGTGCGGGCATAGCGGCGGCGCGGCAGTCCCGTGCGGCCCAGCCTCGCGCGGGCTATCACGCCCCGGAGGTTCTAAAAGAACGGAAAACATACCCATTTTTTTTTCTTTGTATTTAAAATGAACCTCGCCTCCGGTGCGTACCAGACCCGCCGCATATACAAATTCACTCCCCAAACGGGCAGAGTCTCGTTTGTATATGCACGGCGTTCCCAGCAAGACAAACACTTTAACCATTCCAACCATGACAGACAAAGAGGAGAAATTACATTTAATCATATAGTCACCGCTATCACATACAGACTATAGCATAAACCCAGGGGTTTGAAAACCGGTGTCCACTCGACACCCAGTTTTTCCAAAACGTTTTCGCAAACTCTTTTAAGCGGCCATTAACTTGAAAGGATAAATCCACGGGTTTTGAAATCAGTGCCCACACCTGTTTGGAAAACACTTTTGAAACCAGGTTTGCATTTGAAAACGAGCTGCAATTACACATCTTAACAATTACTGATTGTAGAACATAGTCCCACACGAAATCCTCATTCCAACATCCATTAGAAACCACACAAGTAAATCACAGTTTAACTAACCAACAGTATAAAGAAATAACCAAAGAAAGACATATCGTTTACTAGCCCTCATGGCTAGGGTCCTCTAACTGATGCCTCACCGTCGTCCCGGTTCCCACCCCTGCTCGGACCTGTCACAGTGTGGGTAGTCAGTGACTGATAAAGTAGAAAACATACAAGTAAATGCAATAACTGAAGAGAACACACCGAATCACCGGTGCATTTACTTCCCCCTCATGTACCGCTAAATCCCTGTCGAATGTCACACTGGGCACCTGCCCCAGCTTTCAGAATACTTTGGGCCCCAACCCCAATTACCGTCCTCATCTTCTTGGTGCCACCAACCCCTCGACTGCCCAAGTAGCAGCCGCCTCTCCTTGAGGGGTCCCCACCATCACAAGTATGGGGTACACGGCTAAAAACTTACCATTTTTCCGAAAAAATACACCTTGTGAGGTGGCCAAACCGCCGGTGTGCGTGTAAGCAATATGAGTGTAAGAACATTATTGCGACCTCAGCCGCTCTGGTCAGAATAATAGAACGATCTTGCGACCGCAGCCGCCTCGAATAAAACAGTAAATAGGATTCACATGCTATGGGGTTAGTCAATTTACCAAAAACATCTACTTTATCAAACCGAATATTCGGGAACGACACTACACCGGTAATAACCAAAAGTACCCACCTCGATTGTGCGGACCTGAACACCGGAGACCGAACCTTTCTCCCTGTCGGCACTCGGACCTAAAAATAGTCCCCAAAAGAGCCGCAGTCAGATCAAAAATATAACGGCAGATAAACCGAGCCCAAAAACTCAAAAACACTAATGACAACTCGACATGGCGGTGGCGCCGGCGCGCAACGAGCGACGCGGCCACCCCCGCGGCGTTGCGGGCCATGCGGTCGCGCGGGCACCCGCCCCGCGCGGCACTTGCTGCGACCGCGCAGGCCCTAGCCCCGCGCGGCGCAAGCTGCGATCGCGCGGGCACCAGCCCTTCACGGCACCCGCCGCGACCGCGCGGACCCCAGCACCGCACGGCGCGAGCCGCGGCCGCGCGTACACCGGCCCCGCGCGGCGTGTGCCGCAGTCGCGCGGGCGCCCGCCCGCACGGCGCAAGCTGCGGCCGTGCGGGCCTTAGCCCCCGCGCGGCGCGTGCCACAGCAGCGCGGGCACCGGCCCCGCGCGGGGCTTGCCGCGGCCGCGCGGCCTTAGCCCACGCGGCGCAAGCTGCGGGCACCGGCCCCCTGCGCGGCACAAGCCGCAGCCGCGCGGGCACCGACCCCCGCGCGGCGCTTGCCGCAGCCGCGCGGGCACCGGCCCCGCACGGCGCGTGCCCTAGCGCGGCACTAGCCGCGCGGGCGCCCGCCCGCGCGGCACTAGCCGCAGCCGCACGGGGGCCCTAGCCCCGCGCGACGCAAGCCGCGGCCGCGCGGGCATCAGCCCCGCGCGGCGCGTACCGCAGCCACGCGGGCCCCGGCCCCGCGCGACGCGTGCCCTAGCCGTGCGGGCACCGGCCCCGCGCGGCGCGTGCCCTAGCCGCGGCCGCGCGGGGGCCCTGGCCCCGCGCGGCGCAAGCCGCGGTCGCGCGGGCACCGTCCCCACGCGGCGCGGCCATGACGCGGCGGCGATGCCCTAGGGCCGTGCGGCCGTGCCCTAGGGTTCCGCGGTGGCGGTGATGATGCCCTAGGCTTCGCGGCGGCGGTGCCCTAGGGTTTCGCGGCGGCGGCGACGGGTAAAGTAGCAAAATCGGCATCCCAAAAACGACACGAAAATCCGAAACAAAAAACCGCAAGAAACATCGCTTGCCACGATTCGTCGGAGAAGGAGATCCGTTCACGCTCCCGGCTTCGGCACGTTCGTCGGAGATGATCGGGTCCCTCCGCTTTCTCCTTCTCTCTTCTCTTTTTCTTCCGGTTAGGGTTTCGCCTTTTTCCTCTTTCTTTCTTTTCTCTCCGGTTAGGGTTTCTTCTTTCTTTTCTTTTTCTCTCTTTTCTTTCCGGTTAGGGTTTCCTCTTTTCTCTCCGGAAAAGCAGATTTTCCCCTTGTACGTACAATAAAGCCCATATCCGGATCATAATCAATTAATAATTATTAATTCATAAGAGATAATTCCTTATCTCTTCGAAAAGCGTGCCCGATCTTTTGCACGGATTCCGATGCACACTACGGTGACCGCGATCCTCAAAACCCTATTCCGGAGAATCCATACGTCGGATTTCAATCTCTAATTAATTAATTATTTAATTCATCCTTGGAGATAATTCCTTAGAGATAATTCCTTAAAGATAATTCCTTAAAGATAATTCCTTAAAGGTAATTCTTTTAAGATAATTCCTTAATGATAATTCCTTAAAGATAATTCCTTTAAGGTAATTCCTTTAAGATAATTCCTTAAAGATAATTCCTTAAAGATAATTCCTTTAAGATAATTCCCCATAGATAATCCCTTATCTTCTTGAAAAGCGTGCACGATCACTTGCACGGATTTCGATCCACATCTCGGTTTCCGCGATCCTAACAACCCTGTTCTGGGGGATCCGTAAGTCAGAATTCGGATCTGGTCGCACCGCTGTTCACCGTTTTTCGAGCTCTATCACAGAAAAATACCTGCACCTCAAGATCATCAACTTTAGTAAACCCATTAATTTAGTTTCCCATTACTTGAGCTTTATTAGCAGGAGGGTAAATGTTACACGAAAAGTTGTGATATTACACCACACACCCCTTAAAAGAAGTTTCGTCCTCGAAACTTAACCTCAACCCTCGCTAAATAACTCAGGGAAACACTCCCTCATCTTTGTCTCAAGTTCCCAGGTCGCCTCGCGCTCCTCATGGTTCCTCCCTTGCACCTTTACGTAGGGGATCGTCCGGTTGCAAAGCTTCCTTTCTTCTCGAGCCAAGATCCGTATCGGCGTTTCCTCGAAGCTCAAATCCTCCCGCAGTTCAACGGCCGAGGCGTCGAGGACGTGCGACGGGTCGGGAAGATACTTTCGGAGCGTTGAGACGTGGAATACATTATGCACCCGTTCCAAATTTGGCGGTAAAGCCAACCGGTATGCCACCACGCAGCGGCGGCCTGGCAGGGAGCGACGCGCGCATGCGGCAGCACCACGCGGTGGCGGCCTGGCAGGGCGCGACACTGTGCGGCGCGCAAAGGCGGCGCGCGGGCGGCAGCGCGTAAGGCTGCGCGCGGGCCGCAGCGAGCCTGGCTGTGCGCGGCGGCAACGCGCTTGGCTGCGCGCGGCAACAGCGCGCAAGGCTGCGCGCGGCGACAGCGAGCCTAGCTGCGCACGGCGGCAGCGCGCAAGGCTGCGCACGGGCGGCAGTGAGCCTGGCTGCGCGCGGCGGCATCGCATCGGCGGTGCGCGGCCTGCGGTGGCAGCGCGTGGCGGTGGGCCGCCTAGGGCGTCGAGCGGCGGCGGCGGCGGCGGCTCGGCTAGGGCATCGAGCGGTGGCGGAGCCACCGTCGACTTTCCTTAAGCAATCCCGCCGAGAACCCAAACACTCCTACAAAAACCTCGTCGAACAAAACCCAAGAACGAAGTCAACCGAAAACATCAATGAACGCCTATCAAAACGAAACCCAACAATCAAAACCAACGAACGAACACCGACGATCAAAACCAACAAACGAAAACCGACGATCAAAACCAACGAACGAAAACTGACGATAAAAACCAACGAACGAACCAGCGATCAAAACGATAAAAGAGGCCTAACGATCGCTAACCTTGCTTCGACGGAAAAGACAATGCGATCCCGTTCCCCGCAAACGGTGGTGTTTCTGGATCCGCTCCCCGGTGTTGGCGACGCTTCCGGTCTCGGTCTTCGGCACGCACAGCGAGGAAGAAGGAGGAGGCGGTCCTTTTTCCCAAAACAATTAATGTTATTTATTATGTAATTATTTAATTTAATTTCCTCTTCTTTCGTACAAAACACCCAAAAATCAATCTTTAAAAACAAAAGTGATTCCTCGATAAGCGTGCCGATCCTCCGGAACGTCCCTTACCCGCTAGCACGGATCCTGATGCACCAATACACTTAACAGGTTCCGAGGATGTCGGAACTTACCTTTTTGGACCCATTAATATCGAAAACCTTATTCCGAAAGATCCGTAAGTCGGATTTCCGATCCGATCGCATCGTCATTCTCCGTTTAACGAGCTCTAACGCAATATGGCAACCACCACCCAAAAACCAAGCGAACCAAAGCCAAGAAAAATCCACCAAAAACAAACTTAAATCCAAAAGACAATGTTTAGGAAATAATAAAAATCAGCGTCATTACATGCCGGGCGCGGGCGACGGCCAAATCCTGCTTCACCAAGGCGGCTGTCACGCCCCGAGTCCGCCAATTTGTACGGTTCGGGCACGCCAACAGACCCGCCAATCGGGTAAGGCCTTTTTCCTACCCGAAAGGAACGGTAACATCCATAATAACACAACAAGTGTATGCGGAAGCTCAATATCAGAGTATTAAAAATCACTATAAATTAAAAACTTTCATTCAATAACATCCAGTTAATGCGGAAATGAAAACATACAAGAGTGAACCATGCGTTACATTATTACACTTTACATTTCTGAACTTGCAAATAAAATCATTACAATTCCTTTACATAAATTCCTCACCATACAAGGTTCACTCAAGGAATATATAAATGGGATACCTCTGCTAGACCCTCTAGGTCTCTATGCTGCTGGGCCCTTGCCCCTGTCGTATACCTCGCCGTCTGCCTCTGAACCGTCGCGATAGCTGCATCCATACCTGAACCTGTGGGGGGGGAGTCACCCAAGGGGTGTGAGAACTACGACATAATTCCCAGTGGGTTCAACCACCGAGAAAAAGTGTCCTACACCACTTGGTCCAATGGAAGCAATAATAATAGTGCTAGGAAACTAAAATCCTCGAAATCAAAATGCAGCTATGCAAAATAATATATCACTGTCTGTATGTACACATCGACCCAGCACTACTCTGTCTAGTCATACTAGGCTACTAAGCACCAACTCGGCCACTATGCCGCTGCATACAGGGTTCAACTAACCCGGCCCTCTTGGCCACTCTACTTTCTCTTTATTCTTTAAATTCTGGTGCTTTAGTTCAAGTTAACCCTCGAAAATTCTTATCCAACGGGCCCAAGCCCGGTAGTCCTGCTACCATAAGATAAGATTTCCAAGGTTGCCGATAACACCCGCAAGTGTTACCCCGTCCTACGGAAGAAACGTCACGAACGGGTCACTGCCCGGGAGAGGGATTACTGCCCGTACCTCCAACCTGGGCTGGTTTCACCGTAGGCCCGCCCGTTTTATTTTTATATTTTCGTTACTCCGTCCTACGGAAGAAACGTCCCGAACGGGTCACTGCCCGGGAGTGGGATTACTGCCCGTACCTCCAACCTGGGCTGGTTTCACCGTAGAATCTTTATATTTTCTTTCTTTTCTTTTTACTTTAGTTCTTAGCCTCTTTGCCTTTGAACACTTGCTTTCCTTTCTTATTCGAGCTTATAGCTCCTATTTTGCCACTGGCAAATCTCTTTCTCTTTTCTTTGAGCATTTAGCTCTTTACTTTCACTATAAGCCTTTCGAAAGTACCTCGTCCGACGGGTCACTGCCCAGGGAGCCCTGCTCCACTTGACGAGTCTCAAATTCGAAGGCGCCATTTACATTCTCTTTATGCTTTTTAGCCACTTTTAGCTTGCTTTTAACTTTAAGCCTTTCGAAAGTACCTCGTCCGACGGGTCACTGCCCAGGGAGTCCTGCTCCACTTGACGAATCTCAAATTCGAAGGCGTCATTTATATCTTCTTTTCATTCTCTTTATCTTAAGCAATTTGCTTGTCTTGCTTATTAACCACTTTTTCATCCCTTATCCTAGGTCTTGCCACACGGGTAACCAGAGAGTCTCCTGGACTCTTACACATTTCACTTTCTTTGTTTAACTCAAGTTAAAGTTAAAGTTATTGTTCATTTGCCCAGACACCCTATGACTCTCTAGGGTTATATTTGTTTAATTCTTTAACCTTGGGATCTTATCCCGCTTTCCTGATTCCTTACTGAATCCTAGAGTTAACTTAACTCTATTTTCCTGTTCCACTTTATCTTAGAGTTACACTGACTCTAATATCCTGTCTGTGAATTCAAACTCCACTGGTTCACCTTAGGTTCCCTTTACCTAAGTTCCATGTCATACTTGTCCTAGAGTTCCCTGACTCTATGCTGATCACTAGTTCACCTTAGGTTTTCTTTACCTAAGTTCCATGTCATGCTTGTCCTAGAGTTCCTTGACTCTATATTGATCACTCTATCCGGTGTCCTTAGGTTATTACCTAAGACCATGCCACTCATCCACCCTAGGATAACTCCTAAGTTGATGTCACTCGTCAAACCCCTATACTAGGTTTTCTCCTAGTCTTACTACCAACGAATGTTGTTCCCTTATGTCACGTGATTCCTAGGGTTATACCCTAACATGATCACAATCATAATAGCTAATCCTTTTTCATGCATGCAATTATTTTCATCTTATTCATAAAATAATAATTATCTCTACGCATGCATAATCATCATATATCTTTGGCAACCAACAGTTGCACTTTTCCTCTGTGTCCCTTTGCACATGCACATCTATTCCTCTATCTCTGGCAACCAACAGTTGCACCTTTTTCATCTGAATCCATCTACACATGCAATCTTAATCATAATTACCTAACGCCTCTAACAGGCTACTATCATGCTTCGAATCAAAAGCAAAGGAGCAAGGGGAGAGGTCACCAATTTTCGGCAGAATTCCCCACCTTGTAGTGTCCCCAATTGCTTGTAGACACTTGCAATTGGTCTCCACGCGATTCCACTTGTTTCCTAGAGCTTGCACGTAAAACGATGCACATCCCTCGAGTCCGCACGCAAAACGGTGCACGTCCACCGAACCTGCACGCAAAACGGTGCATGTCATTAAAAACCCATACGTAAAATGGTGTGCGCCACTTCAGCCGGCACGCAAAGCGATGCACGGCAACACGATCTGCACGCGAAACGGTGCACGTACCTCAAATCTGCACGCAAAACGGTGCACGTCTGACTGTAGGGTTGCACGCAAAACGGTGCATATTTTTCCTAGCCCAGCACGAAAAACGATGTAAATTATTAGAATCTACACGTAAAACGGTGCGCATTGGTCCAACCCGCACGCAAAACGGAGCACGTACCCCGTATTGGCACGGAAAACGGTGCACTTTCTACTGTGGGGTTGCACGCAAAACGGTGCACACTTTTCCCGTCCTGCACGAAAAATGAGATACAATGTTAGAGTCTGCACGTAAAACGGTGCTCATTAGTCCAACCTGCACGCAAAACGGAGCACGTACCTCGGGTCGGCACGCAAAACGGTGCACGTTCCTTTTTCAACTTTGCACGCAAAACGGTGCACGTTTTCCGAGTTCGCGTCCAAAACTGCGCGCATTTACCGAATCCGCACGCAAAACGGTGCTCACCTCTACGAGCTTGCACGCAAAACGAGGCGCGTCCAAAACGCCCGCGAAACTCGCGCAGTAAAACGGCACAGAAAAGTTGGGTCCCTAACATGCACGTGGGCAAAGGGGGTTAAATCCAAAATCCAAAAGGAAACCTTAAAACTGTGCAAAAATACCGCAAGGGGGGTCAAATCCAAAATCCAAAAGGAAACCTTAAAACTGTGCAAAAATACCGCAAGATGGTATACGGGACCTACCTCAACATCGTCGCGTCGTCCAACGCGTCCACTAGGCTCTTTGGAACATCTTGCGCGCTCCACGGAGTCCACGGCGCGCTCGTGCGCCCTCGAAAACCCCGGCGAAAATCGCCCGGCTCCCCTCCTGGTACGCTCGGGTGAAGCAAGAAAGAGGAAAAGAGGAAAAATGGAGTCATTTCGGGCCTTTATAGGCCGTTTTCCGGATTTCGGGCGCACCCTTTCAGGCGCCCGAAAATTTCCGAGCGGCTACAGTAACCGGCCCGCCGCGGTCCACGCGCCCACGCAGCGCCAGCTGGGCGCCACGTCAGCACCGCTCGGCCAACCCGAGCGTGCCACGTGTCCCTGGACCCGTGCACCGCGACCACGGGATTGCGGCGGCCAATCGTTGGCCGCCACGTGGACCGCACTACCCCCGTGGTGGTTGCGTCTTGTCCCGTCAGCGCGTCACATCGCGCTGACCATCCAACGGGAGGTCGACACGTGGCCTGTCCTCGCTGACCCGCTACAGTGCCCGCACGCCTTCCCCGTGCACGCCCGCTCCCTCGGTCAGGGCGTCCAATGGGGAGACGCCACGTGGCGCTTCCCCCACCTACCACACGCCTCGGGCCGCGTGCCCCCGCGCCTCGCGCGGGAAAGGCTTGCCTCGGGATTCGCGCCCATGCCACGGGTTCCGTTCCAACTGCCTCAGGATCCGTGCCAGCTGCCTCGGGATCCGTGCCAGCTGCCTCGGGATCCGTGCCACCGCCTCGGGATCCGTGCCAACTGCCTCGGGATCCGTGCCACTGCCTCGGGATCCGGGCCGCTACAGTAACTTTCGGGCGCATATCTTTCGGACCGGGTTGCTACAGTGAACCGGGTTCGCTACAGTGCAGCCCGGTTCACTGCAGCCCCCAAAACCGGGTTTGCTATAGTGCTTTCCGGGCACCCGGTTCCCACTTTCGGGCGCCCGAAACTTGGGCCCAAGCCCAGTTTCGCCCGTTTTCGTCCGTTCTTGCCCGTTTCTCGCCCGTTTTTGCTCAAATTTGACGGGCAGCCACAGTTTAACTTAATTTACCTCCTGGCACTTAAACTTTTCAGTATAGGCCCTCTCTGGGTTGCCAAAAGTCCCACTGTATTCGAATTCACTGGCGGAGCCCGTTCTCTCTATCCGGGTGTCCGATCAACGCGAAACTTTTACTGTGGCCATAAAAGACATTTACGGAGCTCCCGTAATTTTCTCGGAATTTTCCGAGACTGTGGATTTTCCACTTACAATCTGGGCCCACTTTCTCAGGTAAGATTCAAGATCTCACATTCTAATCCCGATTTGGCCCCAATTCGTTTCCAGGTCATCCTTTACCCCAATAAATTCAATAAAATAGCATTTCATACCATTTTATTCACATTTATTTATATACCAAAGTTCCGCTTCACTACAGCGGCCCAGTCGACTACTTCTCGATAAGTGGGCCATCCTACTGTTGGCATTACTTGAAAAGTGTCACCCCATAGACCATCCACGAAGAAACGGGCTGTATAGGGTTCGTCCTTCACTGCAAAGGGGACGCAGTCGGCCACGCCGGCGGTTTGCGTCAACAGGTATGTGCGTTCTGAGAGCGTTAACAGTTGCCCGGCCATGTCGTGCAACTGTTGTAGGAGTAGCCGGTTCTCCGCAGCTGTCGAAGCCGTCGCATCCATTTCTGCGCCGTTGATTGAAGACCAAGTTCGGGCTATTATCTTGAATACAAATAAACCAAGGCAACCCTAGACCTAAATGGTCTAATACCATGACCTGCGAACAAACCGGAACTCTATCCCCTTTCCCCCAAACACACTCGCGCTCTACGCACCTATTCCTTGACTATCTCGTTGGTCGATTGCTAGTGGTGATGTACTTCTGTGGATGTTGGTCACCGACTACCGTGGTGAAAGTTGTTTTTCTAATACCACAAAATCTGTCATGCCCCGGGGGTTTAAAATAAGCGGAAAATGTGTACATTTTTTTTTTTTTATAAGTACCCCCGCCGGGCACGTGCGCAGATCCGCCACATATACAAATTCACCCCGCAAACGGACGGAGTCTCCTTTGTATATGCACGGCGTCGCAAGCATAAATCGTACTTTAACCACACTAGCCAAAAAGTTACGTTGAGGGAAAAGATATCATCAATCGGCATAACCAAGCTGGCCACGCACATTTTGAAAGGATTAATCCACGGGTTGTAAAACGGTGCCAACACGACACCCAAATTTTATTAATATTTTTGCAATCTTTTACTGGATTTGAAAAGAGTGGCCGAAACAACAACTAGTAAGGGAAACATTCATCCACGGTAAAACACAGTTCGAATCCAACATCCACAGGACAAAGTATCACACGCACATAAGCTAACTAACCAAAAGTAAACAAACGTAAGTAAAAGAAAAGTCACCAGCCCCTAATCGGGCTAAGGTCCTCGAGTCGTGGCCTCACTGTCGTCCCGGACCCCAGCCTTGACCGAACCTGTCACAGTGTGGGGAGTCAGTGACGAAAGAGTAAGAGGTAGATGTAAAACATAAAAGATGCTAAAAGTACTGAAAGGAAAGCAAACCGATAAACCAGAGCATCCAAAACTCCCCCTTATGAATTCACAATATCCCTGTAAGTCAAAACGGAACACCTGCCAGAAGGTCTAAAGACCTCCAGCGTACAGAGTCACCTTGCTCTCACCTTGGAGCTTTTAACCCCTCTACGGTACTTGTGCGGCACCTAAAGTACCCGTAAGGGGCCCCCACCACGTCACCTTATGGAGTACACGGATCAACGTACCACCTCTCCGGAAAAGTACAACGATGCGGTGGCCAAACCGCTGGTGTGCGTGTCAGCAGCCATGAGCATAAAAAACGAAGACGGTGTGCGATGTAGAGCACCGCGACACCTGTCGTAACAGATAGTAATAAAGGGATACTCATGCGAAATGGGGTTAGTTGTAAACCATTAACACATCTACTTTACTCTTACATAACACATGTTGAGACCTCTCTTTAAAAAGGACGCACGATAAGGGTACCCACCTTGAATCGTGTTGAACAGAACACCTGAAACCGTCCTGCGCCCTTGCACGATTCCCAGACCTAGAAAGGGAAAACCCCAACAAAACATAACATCGGTAAGCTAAACCGAGACATGCGAAAAATCGTAGCCCCAAACACTGTCCAAAACAAGACAGCGAACTCCAAGACCCACCCAAACGCGGTGCAAGAACAGCGCGGCGCAGAGATAACGCGGCACGGCGGCGCGGTGTATGCAGATCAGCCCCGCGCGGGCGCGTGCTGTGGCGGTGCGGCCCCGCACGGGCACCAACCCCGCGTGGGCGCGCTGCGTGCGGCGCAGCCCCACGCGGGATCCAGCCCCGCGCAGGTGCGTGCTGTGGCGGTGCGGCCCCGCGCGGGTGCGCTGCGTTCGGCGCAGCCCCGCGCGGGCTCCAGCCCCGCTCGGGTGCGCGCTGCGGAGGTGCCGCCCCCGCGCGGGCACCAGCCCCGCGCGGGCGCGTGGCGGGCGACGCAGCCCCGCGCGGGGGCGTTGCGGGTGACGCAGCCCCGCGCGGCGCACGCAAGGGGCGCGGCAGCGGCGGTTGCCCCGCGCGGGCACAACCCCGCGCGGCCAGCAAGCGGCGCGGTGCGCGGCTGCCCCGTGCGGGCGCGCAATATGCGCGGTGGCGGCTAGGGCATCCTAGGTCGCCCAAACGACAAACCAAGAATGCAAAAACACAAAACCAAAAACACGAAACTCAGAACGATGAAAACGCGAGAGAGGTAAATGCCGCTAACCTCGCTCAAACGAAGAAGACAACCCGATCTCGTTCCTCGCGGTAGTGAGAATCCGGATCCGCTCCCTGTTGACGGTGACGCTCCGTTCCCGGCTTCCGGCACCTTGATCGAAGAAGATGGAAGATCCGATCTCTTTTTGCTCTCCGAAATAGGATTTCCTTTTTCTCTATTTTCTCTCTGATTAGGGTTTCCCCTTTCTTGAAAATAATGATTAGATATTTTACGTACAAAATAAAACCCTTAATCGAAAGATATAACAGAAAGGTTCCCATCTCCTCGAAAAGCGTGCCGATCACATGGCATGGGTTCCGGTGCATCCTACGAGTACCGAAATCCTCAAAATCCCATTTCGGGAGATCTGCAAATCGGATTTCAGATCCGATCGCTTTGCCGTTCCCTGTTTTTCGAGCTCTAACACCGAAAAATACCCGCACGCACCGATGCGGGACCCAAGAAATCCCGCTAATTAATCCCTTAAATAACTAATTTATTCAAAAGGGGTAAAAAAATAAACACAAGATAGTTCGTGATATTACAGGATGTGAGGACCCGAATTTTCGCGAGAGGATTACTGTTGGATCAGCAGCTTCAGGAGGCCTTTGTTGGGTGTTGGAGGTGTTTGGGTGCGTATCGGACTCAAGAAAGGGGCTCAGTGCGTTGAATGGATCACGAGTGTATTTGGATGCACCTGTCGAATTTTAGAAGTGGTTTCGCGCGAAACGGACATCGGATTTGGATTCAGCGCGGAAAAACGATGGAAATTGGCTACTTGGTTGTATTTTTTTGAGTCCGGACGCCCGAAAATGGACACCCGGAAGTTTTTAGTGTTTTTGGGTGCATGGTGGACCGGTGGACCGAGGGTGGTGCCGCGTGGCGGCCTCCCATTGGTGCCGTACGACACGTGGCGGAGCGGGAGGCTCGGCGCAGTGGGCTCGGCCCATGGGAGCAGGAGCGGGCAGCGCGCGAGCGCGGGCAGTGCGCGAGCGCGGGCAGTACGCGCGGGCTGGCGCGGTGCAGTGGAGTGGGTGTGCCAAGTGGCGGATTCCCATTGGTTTGTAGAGGACACGTGGCAGCTGCGGGTTGGCTGGTGCAGGAGGCGCGGTCCACGGAGAGGTGCGGGGTGGCACATGGACCAGGCGGGGACACGTGGCGGCTTCCGATTGGCGGGCTCACGAAGGTGGGGTCCACTGAGGCATGGGGGGGGGGGGGGGTACCTCGAGATGCGTGCAGGCGGCGTGGCAGGCGGCCGCATGGGCGTGGTCGGGGGCCTGTCATAGCGAGCCACGTGGCGCCCGCTGATTCGCAGACGCCACCCACCCGCGTTGACCCGACCGGGCCACGTGGCGGCGCCCGGGGGGCCTTGCACCCCTGTTCGGTGCAACGTGGCGTCGCGTAGGCGATCCGCGCGCTCCACGCGCGAACTTCTTCAGCGGATTCGGGCGCCCGAATCCGGTCCGAGCGCCCGAATCCTGGGACAAATTGGGAATTTTCTGATTTGTTCGGCTGGGCCTATAAATAGGCCCGTTTCAGCAGCGTTTCAGGCCTTTTCTGGGCTTCTTCTCTCTGGGAGTTCTATAGAAAACTTCATCCTCTACTTGTGCTGCATCTACTGGTGACTTTCTGGGATTTTAGGAGGCACCTTCTTCGAGTTCTACAGCGAATCGGCGCGTTGCGACGCTTCTTCTCCGGCGACCCTTCCCGTCGTGTTTTGGTGCGCAGACTCCCCCGGGCTACTCCGACAGTGTTTCTCGACGATTCTTGCACCGTTGTTTCCATGACAGGTAGGGCTACGATTCTCGTGTGTACAGTTTCTTTCCTTTCTGAGGGTTTCTTGGGCTTTTTGGACCTTTTTGTGACCTCATTTTCTAGGGCGGAGTTTTGGACAGCATCGGAGTTTTTGTGGGTTTTCTCCGCGCACGAGAGTCGGAACGAAAGGTGTAAGTACACGATTCGTATCTACGCGACGCAGGGAACATCATCGTGATTTTTTTGGATTTTTTTGAGGTCCCGAAGGTGAAAATCCTACTTTTTCTAGGCGGATTACTGTAGAACTGTGATTTTGGGAGTTTCGCGCTTACCGCGATGTTTATTTTGTAACTTGGCCTACAGGTGTCGGAACGAGACGTGTGAGTACTCGATCTTCATCTACTTGTCGTGAGGATCGCAACGGTTATTTTTCTAGATTTTTCCGAGATCATCTCGCAGGTACAATTTGGCCATTTTCGGGACTGGTTGTATGGACGGCGGCAGATTGTGCATTTTAGAGATTGATTGTATGCCGTTTGGGTTATCTTTGCAGTTTGCGCGGTGTGCCACGGTCACCTGGTGTGAGGGCGTATTTGGGCTGTGCTTCGCGTGCTTTGGGACCGAGGTGGGTGGTTGTTGTTTACCTTTATTTCGACATGCTCACTAGGATTATCAAAGTGATCCCCCTGTATTAGGATTATTGATTAATAATGGTGGTTGGGACTTATACATGCTTGTATGGATATAATGTTAGCACTTAACCTTGCATGTGGAATTTACTATCATATTGGGACAATGTGAGTTAACTTGTTGGTGGGTACCACTTGAGGATCTTTTGGACATGCATAGGTGGAGGGTTTATGTGAGGGTAATTAGTGGATTATAGACATGTGTAATTGGTTAGTGATTTTGGCATGATGGTTATATCTATGCAGAGCTATTATTTAATACACATGTGGAACTACTATTTGATACACTCTCTTTTATTTTCCATGAGGACAAATGCATGCTTGTATGGACATTTAGATAGGCCATCTTTTATTGCTACACTATCATGTTGGAACTTGACTTAGGAGAAACCATGTTTGCTTCTTTTCTCCTTATTCGTTAGTCAGGTGGTTCTTGTTGCTCGGGTTCGAGCAGGGGTTTGGGATAGTGTAGCCGGGGCATGGATTATGGATTGTGGGATATTGCGGCAACCGCGGATATTGGGCGGTTGACCGGATGTCGGTTATTGGATTATGGATTGTGGGATATTGCGACAACCGCGGATATTGGGCGGTTGACCGGATGTCGGTTATTGGATTATGGATTGTAGGGTATTGCGGCAATCGCCGATATTGGACGATTGACCGGATGTTCACTTATGCATCAGATTAGGGATCGGGGTTTCTTTAGTGGAGGGATTTGTTCCACTTAGGCATTGTAGTGATCCAGTCCTGCTTTTATGATACTTGTGACATGGTTACTTTCCTCGTGTGGGTAGCTCCCCTCGAGTTCCCCTCCGGAGCGTTGGGGTCAGACAGTTACTGAGTTTTTGCTATCACATCGGCGCGGCTTACTTGCCCGATGATGAGGGCGGCAGCAGGAGTTTTTGCTATCACATCGGCACGGCTTACTTGCCCGATGATGAGGGCGGCAGCAGGAGTTTTTGCTATCACATCGGCGTGGCTTACTTGCCCGATGATGAGGGCGGCAGCAGGAGTTTTTGCTATCACATCGACGTGGCTTACTTGCCCGATGATGAGGGCGGCATAGATTGGGTTTATTTGGGTCCTTTGGTTACTGATGCATACGGTTATTCCATTTTGGGATTGCATTTAGAGGCATAGTAGTGGTAGTTTCCTTTCTTCAGCAGTCTTTGTTGCTTACCACTCTTTTTTCCCTTTTGCCTTTGGTAGACCTAGTGGGTGCGTCGGAGTCTGAGAATTTACCCACTAGGGAAGGCTACTGGTTTACTAGTAGTTCTCACCCCCATTCTTCTTTTCCTATTTTTCTTCTCCTTTGTTCTGCAGTGTCTTCTGCGGGGGCTGCTGGGCTTTCAGCGGCGGGTCGAGGAGAGAGGACGGCTGAGTAGATAGATCTCCTGGCAGTATGAGAGAGTTAGCTGGACTGTTGGTGTACCCTTTTTACTCATACTGTTGTACTTTTACTTTTGGGTCTGGCTTTTGTCAGCAGGTTGTATTTATTTTTGGGTGAGCTGGGAGAGACAGATGTATTATTTTACAGATGTATTGTACTTTATTTCCAGCTTCAGTCTGAGATTTAGTAGTTTTTAGTTCAGCTCTGTTTTTATTACTCTTTTATTGTATCTCTTATATCTGAGTAGGTTACTGGCGCTTCGTGTACACGGGAAATTTCGTGTGCACGGCGGATCTGTAGACGGGCCCGGGTTCTGGTTTACACCCGGGGCGTGACAATTCCTTTAGCCTATGTTATGTGAGAGTTATTGGATAATTGATCATCAACCAACATTTAGGTGAGAATGGATGGTTCATGTGAGGGTGGTTGGATATTTATGTGAGAATAGTTACTTCATTGTTCTTGATTTTGATCATAAGCGATATTCCTTTAGCCTATGATATGTGAGAGTTATTGGGTAATTGATCATCAACCTACATTTAGGTGAGAATGGATGGTTCATGTGAGGGTGGTTGGATATTTATGTGAGAATAGTTACTTCATTGATCTTGATCTGGCTTATGTGAGATTGATCCCTACTATTGATTTTAGTTTATTCATGAAAAAGGATAGTTATGGTTATATGTTGAGATTCATTCCTTATGAAATTAAGTGTTGTTCATGACTCCTAAACCTTTCAAAATGAGAATGAATGTTGTCGGTTACTTCCAAGTTCATGTTATGTGAGAATCATGTTGGTTACTACTCTTTATTTCCTTCCAAATGAGAACAAATGCATGCTTGAATGGTCATCTAGATAATCCACCTTTTCTTGCTACACGATCATGTTGGATTTGACTTAGGATAAAACTCTTTTTGGTTTCTTTTCTCCTCTTTTATACACACGTGGAGGTGTTACATGTTGCTCTAGGTTGAGCTTGGGCACAAGGTAGTATAGTTGAGATTATCGAGTAGGGGTGGGTTTACACCGGATTTTAACTCGTGGGTTGGTTTGGCCACCGTGGATTGTGGACGGTTGCGCCAGTTATGGATTTTGCATCAGGTCGGGGCCGGGACTCCTTTTGTGGATATAATTCTCCACATTGAGTATAGTCATGATCAAGTCCTATTGATCGAGATACTTGTGACATGGTTACTTTACTCGTGCAGGTCGCTCACCTCGAGTGCCACTCCGGAGTAGGTGATTGACTGTAGTAGCCGCTGGTTTAAAATGTTTTTGGGTCTACTTTTGGTTTCGTTTATTTCGCAATTCGTTTCGAGGGCTGGAGGGTGATCGAATAATTCCTTGTTTCCGGACAGACCGTCGGGGCTCGCGGGTATTTTTAGTTAATAAAGCTCGCGAAACGGAGAACGGCGGCGCAATCGGTTTTGAATTCCGACGCCGGAATCTCCCGGAATAAATTCCGGAAGGTGGCTAGCGGTTCAGGTGGTCAGCGCAGTTTTTCAGGCAGACCGGACCCAGTTTCGCACCCGACTTATTACCCGCTTTTGACTTGAAATGGGTTCATTCCCATTCCCGATCTTAACCGCTCCCGCCATCTTAACCGCTCCCGCCTTTTCCCTGTCGTGCAACTTCCCACAACTCCCCACAACTCCCCGCAACTTCCCACAACTCCCCACAACTCCCCGTAACTTCCCACAACTCCCCACAACTCCCCTGCGTACGAAACCCCAAGTGCAATGAGAACCCACTTCCCCAACCTTTCAGTTTCCCAACCGAACCTTACTGTTTCCCAACCGATCGAGTGGAGAAGCAAGGCGGAGCGGGTGAGGAGAGGGAAGATCGCCGGCATACCCTTCGTTACCGGGCACGCAAGAACAGGACGATCATCGCCTAGATCAACCCTAGCCGACGAAACCAAGGTGAGCATAGGTTAGGGTTCTTGATTTGGGCTTTTCTTGGTTCTCTTAGGTAAAAGGGAGGAGGGGAGTCGGCACCGTCACCGGAGCCGGCACGCACGGAGCCACGCATGCGGGCGGCGCCGCAAGCGGGCGGCACCGCATGCGGGCGGCGCCGCATGAGGGCGGCGCCGCGTGCATCCGCATGCGGGCGGCGCCGCATGCGGGCGGCACCGCATGCGAGTGCGGGCGGCACCGCGTGCGGGCGGCGCCGCGTGTGGGCGGCACCGCATGCGGGCGGCGCCGCATGCGGGCGGCGCCGCATGCCCCCGCATGCGGACAGCGCCGCATGCGGGCGGCGCCGCACGCGGGCAGCACCGCATGCGGGCAGCGCCGCATGCGGGCGGCGCTGCACGCGCCCGCATGCGGGCAGCGCCGCATGTGGGCAGCGCCGCGCGCACCCACAAGCGGGCAGCGCCGCATGCGGGTGACGCCGCATGCGGACGGCGCCGCACGCAGGTAGTACGCCGCCCAGCCGCACGGGGCCGGGCGCGTACGTGTACGAATTGTGCGCAAGGGGGGGGGCGCCGGGTGTTCTAGTCTCTAATCTTGCGGAGTCTTGAATTACTGACTCCTGTATGACAGGTTCTTGTAGGTCCGGGCGGGCACCCGAGACGCGGGAGAACCTAGCATCGGTCAGGAGCGCGACAGCGAAAAGGTGGGTTTTCGGTCGAGGCTTAGTATAGTGTTAGTATTCCGAAAGGGATTTTTATTAAATGTTAATCGGTACTAACGCTGACGGTTTCTATGATGTACTATATTACCCCGTGTCTTGGTTTCTTATGCTCGAGTTGCAACACGCGCACCCGCGGTCTGGCCACCGCAAAGGGTGCTCTTTTCCGGAAAGGCGGTCTCCGACCCGTGTTACCCACGAGGGGATGTAGTGGGGCCCCCGTAGGTGTGGGGTTCGAGGCACCAAGGTGTGAGCGGTGCGACCTGTCGGGATTGGTTCCCGACGAGGTCAGGTGTGCGACCTGCCGGGATTGGTGCCCGACGAGGTCAGGTGTTACAGGTGTTACCGGGGTTACAGGTGTCACAGGTTGTACAGGTGGTTGCGAGTTACCGTTATGAGTAGTGGTTGCTCCGGCTAGTCTTACTTTTGTGGCTTGGTATTACTTTACTGCTTTAGTATTGTTATCATGATAGTGTCGCTGACTACCCACTCTGTGACAGGTACCTCCAGGGGGTAGAGGTAGGCGACGGTGAGGCCGAGGTGGGAGCAGTCGGGCTGTGGGAGCCCTAGTATGCTGTTTTCTTTACTTTCTCTGCATTTCATTTGGTATTGTAGGTTACTGTGTGGTTCTCGATACCCTTGTGGGGTCGTGTGGATGTTGATTACTTTCGTTCTGGTTATGCACTACTGTTTCCTTTATTGTTCCCGTTTGGCCGTTTTCTAAACAAACCAACTAGAAAACAAAAGAAAAAGGACTTCGAAAACCGTTTTCAAAAATCTAGGGTCGGGTGGGCCCGTTTTCCAAACCCTGTGGATTTATGCCGTTTTCCAATCTGTTTTCGAAACCTAAAGCCGTGTGGGCCTGTTTTCAAAACGGTGAGTTTATCCTTTCAACTTGACTGGCCACGGGCATTGTTTAGTCTTCATGCACCGTACTACATCGAACTGTTGTGATTAAATGGAAAATGATTGCTTGTGTTTGACTGTTGTAATAGCCGCGACGCCGTGCATATACAGAGGAGACTCTGCCCGATTTTCGAGTAAATCTGTATATGCGGTGGGTCTGGGCACGCGCCGGGGAAGGAGGTTTTAAATAAAATTTTGTACGCACCTTACGCTTACTTTTGTGTATCGTTTCCGCTAAAACAAAACCCCCGGGGCGTGACATTGACATACCGGCCAGTGAGTACCGGACAATGAGTTCAGGTCAGTGAGTGCCGATCAGTTAGCGGATACTTGAGACAGTTTTTGCAGGCAGTGTTCGAGTTTTAGCTCGGGTTGATTGGGTTATACCTCGGCGGTTATTTCTTTTACGCCGATGCATACATTTGTAGCTTTTATTATTCGTCATAACATTGGAGGCATAGTAGTAGTAGTTTTCCTTTATCAGCAGTTCTATTCACAGTTGTATCACTTACCCCTTCTTTCTTGCCTCTGGTAGACTTAGTGGGTACGTCGGACTTTGAGGATTTACCCACTGAGGGCTACTGGTTTTACTAGTAGTTCTCACACCCGTTGGGGTTCTCCCCCCCTCTCTTTCCTTTTCTTTACTTTGTTTTGCAAAGTCTTCTACGGGAGTTGCTTGTCCGTCAGCCGCTGTTCGAGGCAAGGGAGTAACGAGGTAGATCCCTACCTGTCCTTGGAGTATAGCTATACCCCCTTATTGGAGATTTCTTGTACAATCAGCTGGATTTATTATATAGTTTACTCTTTTGAGAGCTTCCTGTATTTGTGAGAGACTGATGTATTATCGTTTTAGTTTACCCCCCTTTTTGGGTTCATAGATGTTGTATCTGAGGATGATGTATGATAATTGTTCATATTTGGGAGATGGATCTTGTACTTTATTTCGGCTGTACAGTGGTTTGGATTTTATTTCACAGTAGTTTATTTTTCGCTCTGATATTTGTATAGTTGTAGTACTATCTTTTGCAGGTTAGATACTGCGCCTATGCGGGGTTTCCCGTATGGGTGGCGAATTTGTTGGCGAGCCCAGGTCCCATTTTCGACCCCGGAGCGTGACAGTTTGGGTGGACGGTGGTCCCGAACCTTCGAGTAACTTCTGATCAGTGTTGTTGGGAACCGTTTGGGTTGACGGTGGTCTCAGATCGTTGAGTGTCGTCCGACCAGTTTTGTTAGCCCTTGAGTTGCGGGTCGATCCCGGCTATGGAGTATCTCCTGCCAGTGAGTATTGCATGGCGAGTTGGGTGTTCTATTTTGGGAGCCGTTTAGGTTGACGGTGGTCCCGGCTGTTGAGTACCTCCGGCCAGTGGGTTAGTGTCGCGAGTTGGTTGAGCTCGCTAGTGTCTCGAGATTCGTGAGGGCTTTATTAGTTTGAATCGTTGAGAGTACTCCAACCTTTGTGTGAGATACTTGAGGATATTGAGTCTTTCCGTTCTGAGAGAGAGAGCGAGGATTTTGACTATAGCCTGCATGTGCTATTGCTTGATACTCTATACAGTGTCATTTTCCTCAGGTGGGGTCGCTCCCCATCAGATGCCGCAGTGGATGCGATGTTGGGCATGTTGAGGTAGTTTTGCGTGAGAGGTGAGTTAGTCCGTGTAGGACGCCTATGTAATTCCCGTCCCAGTGTGGGATGTGTGGTAGTAGGTAGGCGCAGGCTTGACTGGACCCTATGTGGCAGTCATTTCGATTGGGTCGATTGATCACCTCGTGTTTGAGTTGTTGCATATATTTTCATCTGTATCACCCATTGAGTATTTAGATAGAGGCATGGTAGTTGTAGAGTTATTTCCAGCTTTTATTCTCCAGATATACTGCATTATTATCTTATGCCTCTAGTAGACTTAGTGGGCAGACCGTTGGTCTTGGAGACAGTACCCACTAAGAACTACTATTGGATATAGTTCTCACACCCTCTGTCGATGACAGTTTTGCAAAGACATCTACTCCGGTTCCTACCCCTGCTATTGCTGCTTCTACTGATCGAGGTGAGAGAGTCGTGAGCTAGATCCCTACCTGTCTTTTTAGAGTAGCTATAATCCTTATTGGAGATTTTTAGTACAGTCAGTTGGATTATTGTATATTTTAGCCTTTTGAGAGTTTTTTCTTTATTTTGAGAGATTGATGTATTGTGGGGACCTGACTTGTATTGTGAGCCTGTACACTGTTGTATTTGTGTTTTAGTTACCTCCCTTTTTGGGTTCATAGATGTTGTATCTGAGGATGATGTATGATGATTAATTTTTGGGAGATGGATCTTGTACCTTATTTCCAGTTGTACAGTGGTTTGAATTTTATTTTACAGCTATTTATTTTTCACTCTGATGTCTTTATAGCTGTAGTACTATCTTTTGCGGGTTAGACGTTTCGCCTATGCGGGGTTTTTCGTATGGGTGGCGGATCTGTTAGCGAGCCCCGGTCGCAGTTTCGACCCCGGGGCGTGACAGCCAGTCTCTAGAAATTTTCGGACCCTTCGTTGTTGTTTGTTGGGTTATATATAATTAGATCTAAATAGGAGAAAAAATACCTAGAGGGGGTGAATAGGTGTAAACAATAAACACTCAAAAATCTTTGCGATATAAAACCCAATGCGGAAAAATAAATAACACGCAGAGATTTTTACGTGGAAAACTCCAAACCGGAGTAAAAAACCACGGGACCGATAACACGTTGAAATCCACTAGAATTATAACACGTACAAAGGTGATATACCGTACTCACAGACGACTCAACCTTTTTCCATACGCTCCTAGTTGATCTTCTCCGCTCGCTCCGCAACGCTTCTCGAATCCACGATATGCGTCCAACGCCGAATCCACGGCGTCCAACGTCGAGTCCACGACGTCCGGCCGAATCCACGGTCTTCACCCAGTAGCACGTCTCGAATCCACGAACGTACCTCGCTCCGAATCCACGAGAGCGGTAGCACCTTGAATCCACAAGGCCACGCGAGTCCACGCGCCGATTTTGGGGAAATCGTTGTTTTTGGGTGGTGATGATCCGCCGAATACTTAGATTAGAAATAGATCGGAAATACCATCTAAGTATTCATTAATTTGATTCTACTCAAAATCTGAGTTTGGAAAACCTAGAATCAAATTAATAATATAGATGAAGAAACATAGAATTAAATCTAGTATTTCCTTTCTTCTCTATATGTGGATTTTTCTATTTCGGTCATATTTTTTCCATATGCTAAAAGATGAATCATAGGGTCTATTTATAGGTTAGAAACCGCTGGAAGAAGATAAGAATCAAAAACTAACCTTTTCTGGGATTTTTCAGGACGACGATCCGGATCGGATTTCGGCGATCCGGATTGCAGTAACGAGACAGACAGTTTCCTGAAAAACAAAGGTTCGGGATCCGGATCGAAGTGCCTGATCCGGATCGTTCATACAATTCAGCAAAAACCCATGTTCGGGATCCGGATCAGAAAGGGCTTGGATCCGGATTGAATTTGCGTATGAACTAACACCCTTCGGGATCCGGATCGGATTGTCTGATCCGGATCCTGAACATGTCCCATGTCCAGTTTTTGATTTTTATGCAATTAAAAATTCATCCAAGTGTTTCTACACTATAAGAAGTATTCGGATCACCAAAAATAATTAGTTAAACATACCTGATCCTTTTGAATTCTTCTTTCTTGAGATTGAGTTACATGATCCAAACTTCTTCATCTTCAATCTTCAAGACTTAATACTTTCACGAAATGCGCCAAAACAATTTCCTTAACATTGTTAACCGTCGAGTCGGTGCGCAATCCAGGGTCGTTGAGTGTTCTCCGGCCTGTGTGTTGGGTCGTGTGTTGGTCGACTCTGATTTGTTCCCTCCAGATGTTTTATCTGTGGAGGAGCTGATTTCTCCGAACCGTAAGGGGTCGAGAACTTCGAAAGGTTGAGCCTGGAACCTATTCTTGTTTGATTGGGGTTCTAGGCACCGGCTTTTTGCGATTCTCGGACCCTTACTGTGCCGGTTGGTCCTTTATAGTCTGTGAGTTGGGAGTTCTGTTTTGGAAGCCGTTTTGGTAGACGGTGGTCCCGGCTGTTGAGTACCTCCGACCAGTTGGTTAGTGTTGTGAGTTGAGTTTTGCCGATTTGATTTATCGTGGATTTGGACTATAGCCTGCATGAGCCATATTGAGCTCGATAGAGATGCACGGATATTTACTCGGTGGGGTCGCTCCCTTCGAGTGCCGCTCCGGAGCTGGGCCTGTTATTTTGTTTTCGCGACTTGTTGATGCAGTACGTGTGGGACGCCCTACGTAATTCCTGTGACACCCCCGGAATTTGGATTACTCCTCTATATAAATGATATAATAGGACTAAAATCTCTAACCCGGCTATAGCATTTTGGATGGTAGCAAGATCCAAGAGGAACATGAGAGTTAAGCGTGCTAGAGCTAGAGTAGTTCTAGGATGGGTGACCCCCTGGGAAGTGGGGCGTCACAGTTGGTATCAGAGCCATTCACCAGCCGGAAATGTGAGATGAGTCTCGGCTGAGCCAGGGTTATAGCGGGTAGAGCGAGGCTCCCTGACTAATGACCGTTGTGAGTGGAGTGCAGCTCCTCACAAGGTCGGCTAAGGCTAGCGAGACGAGTCTCACATCGCCTGGTGCTTGTGAGTGTGCTTGAGCCTGACGTGGACGTCAGGGCTTAAAGGGGGGAAGAATGTGACACCCCCGGAATTTGGATTAGTCTTCTATATAAATGATATAATAGGACTAAAATCTCTAACCCGGCTATAGCATTTTGGATGGTAGCAAGATCCAAGAGGAACATGAGAGTTAAGCGTGCTAGAGCTAGAGTAGTTCTAGGATGGGTGACCCCCTGGGAAGTGGGGCGTCACAATTCCCGTCCCGGTGTGGATGTGTGGTAGTAGGTGGGCGCGGGTATGACTGGGCCCTTTTTGGGCAGTCATTACGATTGGGTCGATTGAGCACCTCGTGTTCGAGTGGTTGCATATCATCATCTGTTTCACCCTTTAAGCATCATAGATAGAGGCATGATAGTTGTAGATTTCTTTCCAGCTTATCCTTTCATTAATACAGTATTTCTGTTATCTTATGCCTCTAGTAGACTTAGTGGGCAGACCGTTGGGCTTGAAGACGGTACCCACTGAGAACTACTGATTGACGTCGTTCTCACATCCTCTGTTGGTGACAGTTTTGCACAGATTTTTCCTTCCATTCCTGCTCTAGCTGGCTCAACGGATCGAGAATAGGGAGTCGCGAGATAGATCCCTGCCAGTGTAGTTTATTTTGGTAAGATAGATATACTATCCCGGATTGTGGGATTTTACTGTACACTGATGTATTTTATTACTTTAATTTACCTCCCTTTTTGAATTCATAGATGCTGTATAGGAGGATTCTATTTGTACTATGATTCAGTGGACTAGATTATGTATTATTATTTTTGGGAGATGGATCTTGTACCTTTATTTTAGTTGTACAGTGGTTTGAATTTTTATTACAGCAGTTTACTTTTCCACTCTGATATCCGTATAGTTGTTAATACTATCTTTTGCATGTTAGATGCTTCGCCTATGCGGGGTTTTCCGTATGGGTGGCGGATCTGTTGGCGAGTCTGGGTCGCAGTTTCGACCCCGAGGAGTGACGCTGATAGTACTGTACAGTCTGTATTTTATTTCATTATACTCTGTTGAGAGTTGACTGTGTATTTGAGAGATGATTATGTATATGAGATGATAGTTGTACAGCGATGTGAGTTATTATTAGTTTACTTTTTAGCTCTGATATTTGTATAGATGTGGTATATTTATCTTTTGTAGTTAGACGCTTCGCCTATGCGGGGTTCCCATATGGGTGGCGGATCTGTTGGCGAGTTCGGGTCGCAGTTTCGACCCCGTGGCGTGACATAGGTACTGCCGAGTTAGTGGACAGTGTAGCCAGTATCCTTTGATTTATCGTGGAGAGTCAGTCGACAGTGAGAGACTGTGGAATTTGTCCTGATTGGTCAATAAACAATATTGTGTGATATGTGGAGTATCGCATGTGACTATAACATGCTTGAGCCTTATGATTCTTTAGTGATGTGTATTATGGAATATGGCCATTGGCACTCATTATTTGCACATGTGGTTGAGCCTTGGATTCAGGTAGTCAAGTACGTGACGCTGCAGGCTAAACTGAACTGGACTTCAAGTCGGTCCATATGATTGGGTTATTACTTATTACTCAGATATCTGGTATTCTGTTGATGCATGAGACTCGTGATTTATAGTTTTTAGTAGCTTATAGAGGTATGATAGTGGTGGATTCATTTCAACTTATTTACATCTTTCTTTTATTTCCTCATTTTCCTATTTTACCTCTAGTAGATCTAGTGGTGTATCGTCGTGGTTGGCGGTTGATATCTACTGGGGACTATTATGTATATAGTTCTCATACCCTCTTTTATCGACTTTATATTTCAGAGTTTTCAGCGCTGACAACTAAGTGAGGTAAAGAGACCGTAGGGTAGATAGCGTCTCCTACCACTAACTTCGAATCTAGGGAGACCCCAGCTGGAGAGTATTATATATAGCTCATTGCTGTCAATTTTGCAAGGTCTACGGATGTTTTAAATTTGTATACCTTGTGGATGTATATTTGTTCGATGTGGTATATAGTATAGTTGTTTTCTTGCGCCAATGCATGTGCTTATTATTTAGTTTTAACCTCCTAAAATTACTGTTATAGTTATAGACTTTTAGGATTGTTTATTTAAGGCAGATTCCTGTTTAGACGTTTCGTATGCATAGAAAAATTTTATTCATAAAAAAATTTTATACATACGACGAACCGGTTGATGTTCCCAGGAGCTTCTGTTGATGCTCCCAGGAGCTTCCCCTGTAATTCGGGATATGATAGGAAGTGTATAAATAGGCTCATAGGTAGCATTCCTCATGCAAAAAAATTTCTCAAAATTCCTTGTTTAGGCCAATAAGAAATTAGGAATCCATCTAACGGCTGATATGGCGCTGTCATAGCCAAGTCGTTATTATCCTGTCGGTTTGGAATTTTGTCTCCGTATGCGCTTTCACCCAATAAGACTTGCACATTTTAAATTTTTATTTAAAAAGTAAATACTACTAATAAAGATTTGGGATAGAAATCTTCACACAAACTCAAAAGAAGAAAAAAAAATCCATTCCCTAGAATTCTATATATTAATACAACAATCTGCTTATCCGCAAAAGAATTCTTAAAAATTCTTAAGGATTACTTAACCTTGATTTAAAGTTGATTAGTGTAATTATTATATATAATAAAAGCTAATAACTAACAATTATGAACTAATTAAGGTTTTTTTTAAAAAAAAAGCTTTAAAACATATAATTTGATGTAACTAAAAAGCATCCAAACTAAAAAGTAAAAACCATAAAACTAGCAGACTATGAAACATTGTCATAACTTCACCTATACCGCTCAATCCTTCTGCTTGAATACAAACTTAGCTTCTGAATGAAACATACAATTTCCGCTTTCTGAATTTTCATTTAAAAAAACAGTGAGAGAGTATCTGGATGGTGTCTCCTCCTCATGTCTGCTGCAACATATGTAGGAAATTGACTCAACTTCTAGCAACAGCTGATGAAGGATTAATCTACATACAAAATAGCTAAATCAATCTCTAAACAGGATATAGTGTGTTACAACACTAAATCCTAGTAAAGATTAATGATCTCATCTGGGGAACATTTAAAGAGGTACTCAATTTGCAAAGAAGTACTAAAGAACCAAACTAGTCAGATAAAGGGATAAATAATCTGGAACAACTTCCCAAAAGTTAAAGTTTACTGAAACTTTCCCAACTTGCAAATACAAAAACAAAACACTACTATATGAATAGAAACAAAAATATATCCACATGATCCAAAATAAATTAAAAAAAAAACATTTTATTGCATAGATCTATCTTGTGTCTGATAATGCATTGTTCTACCCGAAAGAAAGTATGGTGCAATGCCACCATACTTTCTGATCATGGAATCTTTCAACAGAAATTCCTCCTCATGAGGTAGTAAACCGCTTAAACAAAGAAGCAAAACAATCTTTACTAAGAAAATTGCATGAGCACTTTATTTTTCTTTTCTTCACACATGCACCATAAAACTCACGCTGACAAAAATTACATCCTTTTCTTATTATATGCTTTATGCACTTGAGAAGATGAACCAAATTCTAGCGCCTGGACTCCGGCAAATGTTCTTCTAAGTTCACCAATACAAGTCAATCTATCATTCCTGTGAAATATGATGCTGATAAAACTGCATAGAGTACTACCAATAGCGTACAAGTATAACAGATTAAAGAAGGTAAAATAAAAATGATATCCTCGACAAACAATAAATAGTACACATATATTTAAATATATATTCTGTCCCTCTAAAACATGAAAAATCCCATTGCTGCTACCTGCTCGATTAGCACAAACTAATCAGAATAGAAGGATAGACTATTTGTAGAATATAATATCACGAGTCGCAGGATAACACAGCTACTCCCTTTTGTCTTCTTCCTCCATGCCATCATGCAAGATGGGCGTGTTTATGCTTATTGTGGTTTTAGTATCCGGAGAAGCAGGAAAACTCCGGCCATCCTTTGGAGGAATTGGCCCTGGCTTTATCAAAGATAGAGTTTCTTCTCGGTCAAAGTCTTCGCTTGCATCATCAGAGTATGCATATCTGAAAGCAAGGTAACAGTTACTATTTGAACAGCGATTAAATAGCGAGGATGTGAATTTATTAACTTAAATATAGCATCGTTGTGTCAAATTTTCTATTACAGCCAAGTATGTATGCATGACAAACAAAGATAGCAGAAAACAATTTAAAGTTTTATTTAAAACATATTTTGTACTTGCATAATAACTAGGCTGGTGAGAATTTACAGTCACTTTCATCCTTAAAGTTACAATTGAGCACAAAACAATCCAAAGATGGTGCTAATGCGGCACTGTTCAGATGGCAAACAATCCGTAGGATTTAACTATTACACAGAAGAAACTTCAAAGAGTAAGCTGTCACACTTCAGACCGTGAGGATGAAATTGAAATGTTGGTCAACACTTCAGGGACCAGATGTAATTAATCCTATATTTATATATTTGTAATTTATCTTATATTTATATAATTGCAATCTTAAAAGACAATTAAATGTTCCTCTGCATAAAGTCCAGTAGTATGTGCATACTATCAAGAACATCTTTTTAAACACTACAAAGATTTGGGTGAAAATGCTCAATTAGATACCGAGGATGATTATGAATCACACTTTGTGGTTCCGAAGACCACATGCACATGCATAAGTGGCATAAAAGAACTATCTATACTCATATAAAACATGGAATTTATAAAACTTTTACCTCATTGAATTCTGAGAAGGTGCCCATAGAGCGCAAATAACGCAGAGAAGAGAAAAGGAGAGGACTTGCCAAAAGGCAGGAATTATCCAAGCACTCTGCCATCGCTCATTGAACACATCACTTGACTTGAAGTAGAGCTGCAGGAAGACAATCACCCAATTATCACTACAATTTATACACAAGTAACATAAAGCATATACATGATGATTGAAAAAATCCTAGTTATCTTAAATTGGAAGACGTGCATTCTTCCACTTACTAAACTGAATAGTACGAGTTATAGGACTTCTCATCACTGAAATAGGATTCAGCAACAGATAAGCTCAAACTAAATGCAAAACCAATAAACCGCCCCTTGCTCTTGTTCATCACACTGAACAGCAAAAATTATGGTGGCCAACAGTGAATATTACCTCATAGCAAGTCCAACCAACAGATACGATAACAGCCACAGCCAATGCATTTGTAAACTTCCTGTATATGTCAAGCTTGACCATCAATCTTCTTGCCTGTGGAAAATCTTGTTAATTCAGTTTCCTTAAAAAAGAAATTGTTTAACTGGAAAAACAACATAATCTCGAAAGCTGAACAATATGCCCTAAGTAACAAATAATGAGAAAATAAATATCAGATGCTTTGCTCACCTGAAGTTTATCCAAAGTCTTGGAGAGAGAAGTGAATATCCAAATAATGAAGAAAGCATCCAAGAGTGCCGCAGGAAGAACCAAGAACAGCCGTGCCTTTCCAGAAAGATCACTTATAGCACCAACATTCTCCACCAACTCAAGAATCTCAGATGCCAAAAAGAATGTGCCTCCAAGCATAATAACCTTGGAAGTCAGACCACCAAGAGTAGGCCTCACAACACCATAACCCATAGCAACAATAAGAATTATAACACGAGCAACCGTTCTTTTAATTGTACCAAACGACACTGCCCAAAATGTAATCCCCATTGGTCGGACTCCAGTCTCATTGAACTTGGCATACTCAAAGTACCATAGTGCCATTTCAAACATGCCCAAAGTAATGACAAAAGTGATGCAGTTCTGAAGCGGAATGACCTCTTTCCAAAACCTCGCATACTGAGAGAACCAGAAGATACCAAGTATGGCAAAGGCAAAAGACATGAATCCATAGAAATTCATGAGAGGAGCCATCCTTCCGGGTAGATAGCCAGTGGGGTTCTTCCATATAGTTTTCCCTTCAATCTCCAGTCCATTTAGTGACGGGTCACAGTATATGAAGTACATGTTGTACATTCCATTTCTGGTTATAGGTACAGTTCGAGAGGGTAGTGTTGCCGTGAGATCATTTCCAGTAAAGGAAGCAACAAGAACTTGTGGCCAATCAGGATTCTGAGTGGAAGGGCGGTAAATCACAGTGCCTTGAGTACAAGCACCTAATTTTGCCAGATCTGGGGTGCAGCAAATAGCTCTCTGACCACCATAGGCTGATCCGCCAATCATCTCTCGATCTTCTACTTCAAAAATGATAGCATACACCTTCACTGAATCAGTTGCCTTAGCTGACTCATTGGGTGTCTCCGGTCTTTTAAAAGTGAGTTTATCGAAACTGACGTTATGAGAAGGAGAATAACGAGGAAAATGAAAAGACTGTGAGAAATGGCAGGTTATGAATCTTATAATCTGAGACAATATTTGCTACCATGCAATCACTGCAACTATCTAAACTTATATCTCCATTAAACTTGAACTCAGATGCTAGAATGCATGTGTCTTAAACAAAATAGATTGGATCAGAGAGAAAGAAGAATTTACATCTTTCTATATGCACTGATGAATTTTAAGTAACAGAAAACAATGTAAATGGCACAAAAGTAGGAGAAACACCAACTATGGCAACAAAAGTAAGCTGCCTGGGGCCAACAAGACTGCCCAGAGACAAGATCTCCTTAGCTATCCTAGTATATAAAGCTAGCAAAAAAACATTCTCAATAGTTACCACAGTAAAATAGTAACACTACACAAGAAAATTCTTGTTTTCTTTACCTACTTCTTTGTAAAAGGAGTTTCTATGCACAAGACGTAGTGCCTATTTGGCCCCGCTTCCGCTTCCACTCCGAGCTGAAGTTACATCAAGCAGAGCAATCAGAAAATTAAAACTCTGGTAACTTCTTACCGTGGAAATAAAAATAAAATTATGAACCGCTAAAGTAGAAACTCCCTTTTTGGAGCTTCTAATTCTGCTGCAGAGAGAGAAACTATTCAAGGGAATTTTGTATAGTGCTCCTCGCGGTAGAACTACTCCAAAAGCACTTTATCAGACAACACTACACGTAGAGCAAGCCAAAAAAGCATCAACCAACACTACAACACTATTCACGGAACAGCTCAAAAGTTTACATTTGGGGCGATAAAATCTTCGTCAAAATCCCACAGATCTCAACTCCGCACGCTCCGATTCTCCAACAAACCCCCCACCAAAACCCTAAAAATTGGATCACACCATATAATCCCCAGATCTGAGACTACGTAAATGCCGAGTTGCATAAAGGAGCTCGGTCAGGGGGCATTACCGAATAAAGGAGTCGCCATTGCTTTCCTCGGTGGAGTTAGGGTTTGATACGGAGGCGTAGAGGCCCTCGCTCCCGCCGTGGAGGATGAAGGCGTTGCCCATGCCCGCGAACCTCTCGCCATTGTAGTCGTGCACCGAAGCATTGGAGAAGGGGGCGAAGAAGAGGAAGAGGAGGAGGAGGAGAAAGAGGAGAGGAAGAGGGAGAGGAGAAGAGGGAGTAGGATGAGAATGGTTCGTCGTCATTGGAAAAGAGCTTGTCTCTTACTCCAACAGAGAGAGAGAGAGAGAGAGAGAGAGAGAGAGAGAGAGGCGGGGAAGGGGGAAGGGGGAAGGGGGAAGGAGAGGGATAAAGCTGGATCTAAGAAGTCACTGTAAGTCAAGTGAGAGAGGTGCCGGGCACAAGAGTCTAAAGAAGCAGATTTATTATTAAGAGCGAAAAAAAATTGGGCAATATTATTTAGACACTCTTAATGTATATTTTATTCATCTAAAAATAATAATTAATATAATTAATAAAATTTATATTATTATAAAATAAGTGAGATATAAATTATATATTTTAAAAAAAGAATGCTATCGTATAATATACTCCCTATTTATCTAAAAGTGGTGTGTAATGGTTATTTCGAAATGACTATTAAAATTTACCATATTTTAAAATTAGTGGGATATAAAATGTACACCTATTTTGGAATACATGTATATCTAAAATTTTTAAATAATACTTTTTGAAAAGTATTACAGGTTTCAATTTTGGGTTAATTGCATCTCGGTCCCTACGAAACAATGAAATTTTGCAAAAAATAATAAAATTATAATTATTAAATATTACTTTTCTAAATTTTATAATTATTTTTTTATAAAATAATCATTCAAATTTTAAATAAAAATTTTTAATTTTTACTATTTTATTCTACATGAACCAAAAACTATAAATTCTAAAAAAAAAAAATTATAATATAATTTTTATAAAAAAATTTATTAGTCAATTAGCGATAGTCAATCTATACGAATAAATTTAAATATTTTTAAATATTAAAATATTTATTTGATAATTAAATTTTTGTAGCATAAATTTATAATTAAAAATTTTATAACGACAAATATAAGTTTAAAAAGTATTCTTTTTTATGTAACTATATATGGGTCTCTTGAATGTACGTACGTAATAATATAGTCGGTGAGGAGGATTAGAAAAGAAATTATTTCCTAGACCGAATGTACATGTATATATCATAGCCCGCACCCTCGCTGCCACTCTGTAGGCACCGAATTTTTTTTAAAAAAAAAATAGTAGAATTCTAATTATAAAATCTCGTTGAATTTATTTAAAAATAAAACTTTTTCTTTGGATTTTATAAGAATTTAATTAATTTTTTTTAGTTTTATTATTTGGTAAAATATGATTTTATTTCAATATGTTTATTTTTCTAGTTATATCCTTAGTTGTTTGATGAGATAAATAATAAATATTTTTAAACTGACTATTTTTGGGCTATTGATGAAATATAACTAACAAATAAATTATCACCAAATCTCTCAAAATGGAAAGCTAGAATTCTAATTCATGAGAATTCTAATAAATATAAGCCAACCAAACAGGGTGTAAAATCTTTAAGATAGGAATTTCAAAATCTAAATCTAAATTATTGAACGTATTCTATTTTATTTGAATTAAAATGTTTATATAATAAAAAATAAAAAAATTGGAGACCCTTTTTTTACAAATACCCTTTCTCAACTGTTGATTATTGCAACTAATTGATGCATTAGTAATAATTTTTCAAACCTCATGATTTTTAATACATAATTTTTTTAGGTGGTGTACAATAGTGTAAACTACAATACAATTTGCTTCTATATGGGTTTTGGTGTATTTTCAGTCTATATGATTCAACAATTACACTTAACTATTATGTGGTTTATTTTTGTTTTACCCAAGAATCTATTTATAGGATTTTCATATATGTGGACTAATTAATTATATTCAAATTTGGATTTACTATAGATAAGGGTCAATCCTACGAGATATAGAATTACTTGATATGGTATATCTTATCTCTTTTCCATCCATTTAAATTAAATAGAATCCTAATCAGAATTTTAAAGAAAGTTGATCTGGAATCTATATAAAGATGTACTGGTCCTGCCATCTACTCATGTTCATTCTGGTAAGATTATCCATTAAATTCACACCATACGGGAGAGTGCCTGAGAAAGGAGGAGAAACCAGATTACCTAGTTCGGGTGGTACTGTTGCAACCGGATTTCTTACTCCCGCTGTTTAACCATAATTTCTTCTCTATGACGCTCTGTAAGTTATTTTACAGTTTTATTTATGATCCTGAATATTGTTATGTATTCGATTTTATTTTATACCATATAAATTCCATCAATTGGTATCAGAGCCAAGGTTAGGTAAATTTAATATTATATGCTTTATTAAATTTAATTGAATAATAATGAATTTATTTTTAAAACGGATTTTGGTTTGTGCCTCTTTTGGATCCGGGGCAATATAATTTGAACGATTGTGGCTACCTTTCTTTTATTGGTCTCTAATATGTTATTACTTAAACTTATTTATCTGTTCCGAATTCATAAAAGATTACTTCTAATTATTAAGTTTATTAATTCATCTTACTTCGATTCATGAATTAATAAAGTATTGTGAACATAAAGAATATGTTCACATAAGGATTTAAATTTTGAATACAATATTAATTTATCATAAATTTATTTATCTGATATTTATGGTGAAATAAGGATATACATAAATTTTGTATTATGATTGCAATATTATATTTTAAATTATTGCATCTATACTCTTATATATCATAAAATATTATTTTGATGAGACATAACATGAAAATTAAATAATCATAATTATTGTCAGATTATTTAAGCCTAAGCACTAAGTTAAATTATTTTATTATTTCGATTGGTTAGGTGCAAGCCAAAGGGACCCTAACTAAAGAATAATAACTTAATTTACTTTAAAGTAACGTTAATTTAAATAATTTCCATGTTAATTATACGGCACTAAGTCAAATTAATTTATTATTTCAACTGTTCAGGTGCAAGCCAAAGCGGCCTCGTTTAGAAAAAATAGTGAATTAATCGCTTTAAAGAAGTGAATGTAAAAATTGCACCATATTATTTTGTTTAGTCTGATTCTAGACATAAATGTATAAGGGTGGTGTAGGATGTTCTTGTAACTCATTTGGAGAAATTTGTCTGGCCAAAGCTGACAATTTCTTCATATGGAAAACTAGAAATTATCACGATCTACAGAAAGTCTAAATTAATTTCTGATAATGAAATTGCATATTTATGCTCGTAACTCTGCTCCCAAAGGAGGTGTTATGATGTCATATAAAGTATATACATAAAGAAAGAAAGAAAAATATTTATGCTCATAATTTTGCTGCCAAATGAGGTGTTGTGATGTCATATAAAGTGTATTTTTCTAACTTTGGTGTGGAATATTATGATATGGTATTTTATTAATAAAACATGCATTTTATTTTTCAGATATGACTTCATCCTTTGTTCCTATTGGTGATTCTGTTCCTATGCTTAATGGTTCTAATTACTCGGAGTGGAAAAACCTAAGAGAGGAGAAACCTCTTTCTCTTATAGAACAAAGTATGTCAATCCAAACAATAATTTTGGAAAAGTGGGAGCGCTCTAATCGACTTAGTTTAATGTTGATGAAGGCGGTAAAAACATTCGGAACTCAATTCCTAAATGTAAGACATCCCGCGATTCCTTAAATGCTGTGGAGCAACAGTTTGTAAGCTCCAGTAAAGTTTTGGCGAGTACCCTACTGAATAAACTGTTTTCCATGAAGTACTCCGGAAAAGGCTCGATTCGCGAGCACATTATGGAAATGCGAGATATTGCAGCGCAGCTCACTGCACTTGAAGTAACCATCTCTGATTCATTCTTAGTGCACTTTATTTTGAACTCCTTACCGTGTGAATATGGACCATTTCAGATCTCTTATAACACACATAAAGATAAATGGTCAATTAATGAATTGTTGACTATGTGTGTGCAAGAGGAAGGCAAATTGATGCAAGAGAAAAAAAATACAGTTGACTTTGTTTCTCACAAGGGACAAATAAAGCGTACTAAGAATGGTAAAGGCAAGAATGACCCAAAAAAGTGTTGGGTTATATGAATGTAGATCTAAATAGGGGAAAAAACACCTAGAAGGGGGTGAATAGGTGTAAACGTATAAACACTCAAAAATCGTTGCGATAAAAACCCAATGCGGAAATAAAAATAACACGCAAGATTTTTACGTGGAAAACTCCATCACCGGAGTAAAAAACCACGGGACCGATAACACGACAGAAATCCACTAGAATTAAAACACGTACAAGGTGATTTACCGTACACACTTACGACTCAACCTTTTCCATACGCTCCTAGAGGATCTTCTCCGCTCGCTCCGCGACGCTTCTCGAATCCACGATCTGCGCCCAACGCCGAATCCACCGCGTCCAACGTCGAATCCACGACGTCCGACCGAATCCACGGTCTGCACCCAATAGCACTCTTCGAATCCACGAACGTGCCTCGCTCCGAATCCACGAGAGCGGTTGAACCTTGAATCCACAAGGACACGCGAATCCACGCGCCGATTTTGGGAAAATCGTTGTTTTTGGGTGGTAATGATCCGCCGAATACTTAGATCAAAGATAGATCGGAAATACCATCTAAGTATTCATTAGTTTGATTCAACTCAAGATGTGAGTATGAAAACCTAGAATCAAACTAATCAATATAGATGAAGAAACATAGAGTATTCTCTAATGATTTCCTTTCTTCTCTATATGTGGATCTTAGGCCGTATGAAATGATATATGAAAATGACGGCTATTTTCCTTTCCGGCCTCATTTGGATTAACCCTAGAAAAAGAGTCATAGGGTCTATTTATAGGTTAGAAACATTTGGAAAGAGATAAGAATCAAAAACCTAACATTTCTGGAATTTTGACGGACGGCGATCCGGATTGGATTTGGGCGATCCGGATTGCAGTAGCAATAAAGACGGTTTCCAGAAAACAAACGTTCGGGATCCAGATCGGAATGCCTGATCCGGATCGTTCATACATTTCAGAAAACTCAACGTTCGGGATCCGGATCGTGAGATGCTGCGATCCGGATTGAAGTAATGTATGAAACAACAACCTTCGGGATCCGGATCGCTGGCTCTGATCCGGATCCTGAACATGTCCGAACACCAGTTTTTGATTTTTATGCAGTTAAAAATTCTTCCAGGTGTTTCTACACTACAAGAAGTATTCGGATCACCAATAATCTTTAGTTAAACATACCTGATCCTTTTGAATTCTTCTTTCTTGAGATTGAGGTAAATGATCCAACTTTCTTCACCTTCAATCTTCAAGACTCGAACCTTTCACGAAACTACGCCAACTCAAATTCCGTAACAATCTCCCCCTTTGGCGGTTTCGTGACAAAACACAGATCCACTAAAGAAAATTCAAAAAGATATTTTTGTTGCTATCACCATACAACAAAAATTTACAATGGAGATCCGAAAATTTAAAAACATGAGATAAACTCCTAAAACAGACTCTAGACTTAGACATCTGTACTCTCTGCACAAAAAAATCATTCTTGACAAAAAGAGATCGTTAGATACCTCAAGAATATTTAGCATTCAAAACCTAACAGAGATAGAGTTTATGCTCACCATGACATTGAGTAATTCAGATATGTAATAAGATCACAATCAAACATTGACATATCTTCTAAGCAATAAAATTCCAAATGTCATGACTTTGCTTTGTTAGTAATCAAACAACTTGTTAGTAATAATACATGTCCAAATAGTTAGTTGAATAGTTAGTAGGAACATGCAACAAATCACAAGATAAAAATCAAAGTTGTGATACTTACCTTTCACCAAAGTCAAAGTTGAAATGATACTTACCTTGATGTTCACACATTCACATCAATCATTGTTCAATCATTGTTCAAGTTCTCTCTAAACTCTCTCCCCCTTTTTGTCACAAACAAAGCCAAAATTATCAAAAATTTAAGGAGAGTTAAAAAAGTTCACAATCAAGAAAATCCTGAGAACTAAAATTAAAGCTTAAAAACCTGCAATATTAACGATAAGGGTTAGAGCATAAAAGATCAAGCCAAATCAGAACTGTCTGAGCTAGTATCGTCTATCTTGTTCAAGATTCCTTTCAGCATTCGCGATAATTTGGAACATTTCTTTTTCATCTGTTTTTGGTCAGCAGCCATTTGTCGGAGACCTAATGCCAATTTCTCTTGCTCAGCAGAAGTCTTCTTTGGTCCTGATGAATGGCGGCCAATACAGTAGCTGCTAGAGCGTTTCTCTTGGAAGTCGCTGGACGAGTTGTAGAGGCAGATGATGCATGCTGGTCTTCAGTCCATGCGGATTCGCTAGGTACAGAGTATGCTCTAGAGAGGGATTCAGTAATTTGAATTCCACTTCCCTCTTCATTTTCCTTAATCCTAGCCGAGCTGATAAAGTCTTGTGGAGGTGCTTAGCTAGCTAGCTGCTGGTTGCTCAATGGAGATTCCTTGAGCACTTCCTCTTTTGCGAGCAACACTTTTCCTTCTTGTCTTCCCAGAGGTTTCTTCTATTGGGGTTTTGCCCTTTTCAGCAGTAGTAGGCTTTGAAGCTTCAGCAGTTGCTTTCCCTTTGGAGATAATGGGGACAGTTCCCTCGATTTCGATGTTATCCCAGTCGATCGACTCCGTCTCTGATTCAGTGTCGGAATCATCTTTAGCTTTCTTCGCTTTCTTAGCCTTCTTGGCCTTCTTGGGCTTGACAGTGTCCTTGACATGTACCATGGCAGCAAGTAGGAGTATAATCCAAGTGATCACCATTTTGATTACTAGTGAAAAATGTATCCTGTGAAGACCAACTCAAGAACACATGAAAAATTGTTAATTTTCAAAGATTTGAAAAAAAAAAAAAAAAAAAAAAAAATGTACCCAAACAATCATAATCATGTAGAGAGACTAAGAATCAAATTAGTTTTGCAAAAGGACTTTTAAAAATAGATCAATTGCATGATTTTCGAAAATCCTCATTATATGCCCTAAAACCGAAATTTTAGAAATCGAAGCCTAAAAATCCGTTAATCAGGAGAATACATAGCATATAATCAAAACTAATCTACCCAGAGTTCTAATTTCAAAAGAAATTTGATCAAAAACCATCCACAAACGAAATCGATCCAAGAAATTCATCACGTTTGAGGAGGAAAAAGAAAAACGGTGAAAAACCGAGATTTTGATCAATAAAACTTACTTGTATTCGAAGAACTTGAGTTTGAAAAGCTTCAAGATGCAATCGTTCTAGAGAGAGAGGCTCTAGAGACACGAGAACAAAAGATTAAGGTAAAAGAAATCAAAACCCTCTTGTTCTTATTAAAACCCTAGCCGTGATCCGGATCGGATTGAGATTTCGATCCGGATCGGCCAGCCGCAGGAAGAAGCCTGCGTTCGGGATCCGGATCACCTTGCCCGATCCGGATCGGCTCCAACTTTTTCTTCAGAAAAATTTCAGAGAAATTCAAGAAAAACCAGAAAAAGTATGTAAGCACAATTGTGTATCAACTTTAAACAAAAATCATCGTTTCATACAACAAGAATTAGATTATGCCAAATCTATCAATAATATCCAAAAATGAAACGAGAATTTACAAGAATTAAATCCCTTAAAGTTGAACACCTTCAATTACATCTAACTTGATCTTATGAGTAATGCCTTTATCAAATCATCAATTCAGTAAAGAAAATGAAATACAAAGATCAATAGATGTTTGAAATCCCAAATATGGTAGATAATTTATCTAGACAATCTGTTGAAGAGAGTGGCTCTTTGAGCATCTTTCTTTAAAATCCCACCTTATACCAACCTTGAAATATGACGGAGTCAAGTATTTCAACCTGCATTTTACTTAATCAAAAATTGAACAACCATGCTTGGTATACATGTGGTAGCTGCACACAATACTCGGACGACCGAGGTTGTCACGCCCCGGGGTCGAAACTGCGACCCGGGCTCGCCAACAGATCCGCCACCCATGCCAAACCCCGCATAGGCGAAGCGTCCTACCTGCAAGATAAGTACTACAGCTAACAGATATCAGAGCTATAAATGAAAATCTGCTGTAAAACTAAAATCAATCACTGTACAACTGGAAAAATAATACAACAATGTCCACCTCCCAAAATGATAACCGTACAATATCCTCAGATACAAAACTCATTGCTCAACAGGGAGGTATCTCCAATAAATACAACAGTGTACAGGCCCTCAATACAAATCAAATCCTCACTACAAAAGTCTCTCAAAAGAGGAAAAAGAAATAGCTAATCTACAGATGATCTCCTCAGATGGGACACCGCTACTCTCCAACGACGGATAGGGATCTAGCTCGCGACTCTCTCGCCACGATCAACAACCACAGAATCAGCAACACCTGCTAAGACTCTGCAAAACAAAGGAGAGGAAGGAAAAAGGAGGGGGAAAACCCCCAAAGGGTGTGAGAACTACACCAAAAAGGGAGTTCTCAGTGGGTACCACCGCCAGACCCGACGGTCTGCCCACCAAGTCCTCGAGAGACAAAAACTGACCAAAGCTGTAAAGACTGAAATAAGGAAACTGGAGACTCTCAACAGCTACCATGTCTCTATCTATATGCTCAAAAGGGGAGAACCAAATAATGGTATGCAACCACCAGCACATGAAGTGCACAGTCGACCCAATCGAGCTGACGGCCACACCTGGTCCAGTCAAACCTGCGCCCACCTACAACCACCTCCCGCTGACGGGCAGGAATTACGTAGGGTGTCCAAACGGACTAACTCGCTATCGAGTAGTGGCTCATGCAGGCTATAGTCAAAATCCACTCTCTCTCACTCAGAACGGATAAACTCAAGATCACCAAGCCTCTCGCACAACGGTCACAACTCACAAAGACCACGGGACCACAGTCCCCAAATGGATCCCCACAACACTAGCACAGGTCTAAACATAGCTACTAGACCCCACTCGGTCCCCCTGACACGAGTTCAACAATAAGGCAAATATCTGTAATAAACCCAATCCAAAATGCCCCCAGTAAAACTGGCATTGCCTGCTCAGCGGAATCTGCACACAAGGCTCGAAACCGCGGGATCGGCCCGCACGGCTCGCATCCCAACATCAGCGGAATCTGCACACAAGGCTGGAAACCGCGGGATCGGCCCGCACGGCTCGCATCCCAACATCAGCGGAATCTGCACACAAGGCTGGAAACCGCGGGATCGGCCCGCACGACTCGCATCCCAACATCAATATCAGACCGGCACACAAGGCTGGGTCCGAAAAGCCTACCTCCGGAGTGGCACTCGAGGGGAGCGACCCACACGAGTAAAGTATCCCTGTCATCAGTATCACAAGTAACAAGTATCTCTGTATAGCAGGACTTGATCACAATCTGATCAAAGTGGGAAAACTCAACCACTAAAGAAAGACCCGACCTCAGTCGGATGCAACTAAACGATAAGTGGGAAACTCCATCCACTAGAGAAAACTGATACCCAATCTGGTGCATAGATAAGCGTCCGGTCAACCGCCCAATATCCGCGGTTGCCGCAAAGCCCCACCACTAATCCAACCTGTCCCAGACACAAAGTCCCGACTGCACTACCCAGACCCCTGCTCGCACCCGAGCAACACCGACTACCTGACAAACAAGAAGGAGAAAGGAAAAGCATGGTTTCTCCTAAGTCAAGTTCCAATAAGTAGTGCAGCAGTAAAAGATGGCCTAACTATATGACCATACAAGCATGCTTTTGTCCTCAGAAATGATAGAAGTGGGTGAAACATGTAACAGCAAAGCATGCCAAAAAGTCCCTACTATGCTGTACTAATCTCACACAAGTAGGCTAATGAATAAACAAGTACAAGAACCACATAATCTAGGCCATTCCTTGCTTACCTCTCGCTCATACCGGTCGTACCACAATTATGCCTGTCCCCAATCATAGAGGGGTGACCTCCCCACGAGCGCACTTATATTCGTCATAACATAAACAGCTTATACAGTTACCACTATTAAGCTCACCCACCTGAAGCGCTTAAACCAAGGCAAACCTGAAGTCGGTGAAGAGCGCAGACGCCCACAGTCCAAATTCTGCCGAAACTGCATCCTCGGTACATGCCGCGCAAGCCTTGGCTCCAAACAACTAAAAGTACCCCGAAATCAAAGTCTACAGATCCCTCGGGTCCAGCAACACTTGTAAATACCCCTGGGTACAACAATAAGGTCCAACATTACACTTTTATTCCCAAAATTAACCACGCACAAACACACAGAAAATCAGTCCCAAAGATATGCTTATTTCACCTGCCGAAAGTGCCCAGAAAAATCCAATAAAAATATCACAGCAATCCTCGCGTCGATACCTTCGAGACGAGTACCTGTACGTCCAATTCCGAGCCCCGTAGGCCGAGTTACAAATTCCACAGTACAGGTGCGCAAAACCACACAGCAACATAACTGTAATTCCATTTACAGATAAGGGGAAGAACATATACCTTCGGGCAAAACTCAGAAAAATCCAAGAAAAATACTGTGATATTCCTTGCGTCGATTAGATGAAAAAAGTGTATAAGCACGTCGCCATACGATGCCCGGTTGCGGAGATAACGTCGAAAGACCACGCCGCTGTCCAAATCTCCATCACAGAAATGGGGTCACAGTAAGCTCGAACAAACACCTTGAAAAGCGCGAAACTAGGGGGAGAAGAGAATACCAAGATTGTAGCTCTGCCAGTCGCGGATCCAACGGCGCAAGAATCGCCTGAAACTGAGGTCAGAGTAGGCCGGGGGAGCTCGTGCACCGAAACGCGACGAAGGGGAACACAATAAGACGAGCGTCGCGCCGCGCATCCGTCCAGCTGGAAAAAATCTCGCGCGCTCCGCGAGGTCCGCGGCGCCCCGCCGCACCCTCACCAAATCTCTTCCCTCACTCCTTCTCTCTCGGTTGAAGAAGAAGAAAAGAAAAGGACAAAGAGATGGTGTGCGGGGAGAAAAAGGAAGAAGAAGAGAAGAAAAGGGAGGAGGGGGGGTTCCCGGTGGACCGGGTCCACGGTGCACCGGCCACTGCCAGCCGGTCCACCGCACAGGGCCTCGTGCGCCAGGCGCAGGCACACGCCTGCCTGACCACGCGGCGCTCGGCCAGTGCGCCACGCGGGCGCGGTTGCCGCGCGCCACACGGGCGCGTGACACCCAACGCCGGGGGACATGCAGCGCCCCCCCCCCCCGCGTGACCATGCGCGCCAGTGGGGGCCCACCACGTGGCGGCCCCCCGCGTGACCCTGCGCGCCAGTGGGGGCCTGCCACGTGGCGGCCCCCCAAGCCACACACCGCAGGCGCGCTTCCCCAGCGCGCCTGCCTGCCGCGCCCAGGCGCTCCGTACGCCTCGAACTACGCGCCAGCGCCTCCTCGGGAACCGTGCCATCGCGCCACGCCACAAGATTCGTGCCGCGTCGCCTCGAAAAACGCGCACATCAACCGGGTTCCAAAACAAACAAGTAAATAGTCCATTCTCAACGATTTCGCGCGCTGAATCCAAATACGGTGTCCGATTCTCCAAATTCCCATCCGAAAATTTGCCGAAAGCCCTCGGAAAGCCTACTTGATCCGATTTTCGCGCCGGGTCCATACCAAAAATCCGATTTGCCAATTTCCAACTCTAAAAAAATTCCCGAAGGCAACCGGAGAGGTGATCCTTTATCCAAACTTCGCCCCGAGTCCAATTTAATATCCATTGCGCGTGAAATCACTTCTAAGCATTCGACGGGGCCATCTGACTATTCTCGTGATCCATTAACACACCGAGTCCATCAAAAGTGTCCAATTGGTGTACAAACGCCACCGACACGCCACCTAGGCCACCAGGAGCTGCTGATCAACCAGTAATCACATCGTGGGGATCCAGGTCCTCACATCCTCCCCCACTAAAGAAAGTTTCGTCCTCGAAACTAGCTCAATTCCACCAGGAGTCACAAACACCAAGGGTAAGTACTCCACATCGTCATCTCCAGCTCCAAGTCGCTACTCACTCCCCGTGACCCCTCCTCAACAACAACAACAGCGACAACCAGCACGGCATAGCCCGATTGCGCAACCTCTAATCTCACGAGCCAGAATTCGCAACGGGCGTCCCTCGTACTCCAAACATTCCTAGATCTCAAAGGGGGCGAGTCAATCACGGGTGAGGGATCCAAAAACACATTACTCCTGAGCTGAGACGTGAGATACCAGAGGGGCTCCAATAAAAAGCTGGGGGAAACTGGAATAACCTCTAGTGCAACACGCACCAAACCACATCCTGTGCCAACTCAACCAAGGTCACCCGAAGCATACCCGCACTTTCATCCAATAAAGAAAAAGAATCCAATAAGCTGGGGTCTTCCCCCGGCCACTTCCCGATCCAAAATCACCCGAGTGGGCTACTCAACCACGGGCTACCCTCAAAAGGGATCCTCAAGAGACACAATTTCAAGCCACAGTTGGTCACTCAACATGCCAACAAAACCCCAACGGACCCACGGGTCGAAGTCGATGTCTCAACTAATAAAGAATACCCTGACGGGGACCAATCCGTCAGTGAACGGGACAGAAAACTAGCTCGAAAGGCGATCATAATGCTGATGCCCAAACTCGCGGTCAAAAATCCGAACCAGCAACGATAATCCGCGTAAATCCCACACAAAATGCTGAAAGCTGTAGGCTCCACTGATGCCACCTGGTAGAAACTGTAAACTGAAGCTGAAATCTTAATCTATCACATGGTATAGAACGGAAATGCTGAGTGATCAACACCGATAGCCAAGCAGGCATGGCCTACGCCCAGGTATATCAATCAAAGCTGGGAATACAAGGCGTACTGAAAGGCTCAACTGTGGGATCCAAGCTGTCTGCAAAACAGCGGTTCGTCCTACCACAATACTCATAAGGTTGGACTAATGAAGTGTGGACCGAAAATCAACCCACGGTAACTCTACAGCCACAATGGGAGGCATCACTAAAACACACAAATCCATCTCTCAACACTGGAACACTAGCCTTGGCGCTGGTATCCGTCTCATTATCCATTGGCCATGCTCTCCCGGCACTGCCAAGTCTAAGAAGCTCCTCACCTCAAGGATAAATGTTGGTTTCAGCCAAACTCGAATAACATCCATTTGGTCGGATTCCACCGCCGCTCCAATGGCTAGAATAAGGTGACCCCAGTAGGCCTGCACTTGGAGCTAAAACTCGTACCTCAATAGCTTGGCATACAGCTTCATCCACACAGGCATGGTAGCACATCCACAATGTGCTCCTCGTGCTCCGAGTCGCTCTGGGAGTAAAGCAAGTATCCTTGGGGGAACACCACTCCCAATCCGTCCAAGTACAACTGGGACATACAATCCCTCAGGTCTCGAAGTCACAGGGCATTAGTCATTCCATTTGGCCTCACTTTGCTCCCGTAACGCCCTTACCAGATCCTGAATGCCCTCTAGGCAAAGTCCTCGGCTGTCTGATCCCAAGTAGGTACTCGCATCTTACAATAACTGCCGGAGTATAGCTCCATCAAAAGGTCCTAGGTACCACCCAGACCTGTCTACACTCGAACCATAAAAGGACCCTCACAGTCGTGTATCAACGACGTGGCATCACCACCGTGTACTAACGGCGTGGCACTAGGTCAAACAGACCCCTCGATCCATCAGATCCTGCAATTACGCCATCAGCTCTCTCAGCTCTACAGGCGATATCCAATGAGGTGTTGTCGAGGGTGGCGCGGTCCCCCGAACCACATCAAACGCAATCTCTATCTCCCTAACCGGCGGCATTGCCAACAACCAAGGTGAATTCACACTCGGGATCTCGTGGGCAACATAGATAACCTTGAGTCCCGGTGCCGCCGAAAGCACCTCTCACACTGTCGCTATAACCTGCGTGCCCTAGTAATCCCAACAAGCAAGCCTCCTCTTGTCCGCCTTGCCGAAGATCAAAGTCCTCTCACGCCGCAGTCAGACATTCTGTGGCATTGTGCCAAACAATCTGAAGCACAGGGTCGAAGCACCGAATTGCTACAATTCCCAATAATTCTGCCGGTAACTCGCGGTCTCGGCCGCACTGGACATGATCCAAAAACCTCCTCCACATGCACAACAACAACAGGAACCTGTACCTCTAGTGCACGTGGTAACAAATCTGCCTTTAGTCCAGACAAGAATGAAACATGCTCTAACTCCAACTGCTGTGGTGAAATCCCACCTGCGACACTCGATCCACTACCGTGGCGCCCTCCCACCGGGCGGCACAGATTCCTCCGCTCAAAGCAAGTGGTTGTCGCTCAATCTTCCTGAAAATTAGGACTATCCACAAGGAAGCACGACCTCTGTCTCTGATCACATTGAGGCGACGAATAAGGTCCTCCGCAGATAACAAAACCACGCTACCGCTGCGCCACTCCGATAAAGGTACTGATGCTGCCATCGGGGTCTACCCGATCTCCGGCATCTCGGGAACTCGTTACCCAGGAAAAGGAAATCAAAAATGCCTCTGCCGGCTGATCTGTCCTCCACCACCCGGCGCCAAGCGCCAAAATCCAGAACTCGCCTCTGGCGGCAGATCCCTATCCAAAGGAACTGCCGCGCCACGCTCCAAACACAACGCCTACTCCAACGAGGCGTCACAACCTATAACGGAGGGACTAAATAAGCTGAAAGGTATCCTGGCGCAAGCCACTCCCAGTCACACATATCCTGTGCGCCTCATCCCACGAAATCTGGAGCGCGTAGTTCAACAACTGCAAAAACTCTCTAGCATAGGGAGGCTCTGAATTGATCACTCCAATACCACCAACCACGACTCTGCCTCCAAAGGCTCCAAACTCAATCTTACGAGTCGGGGTGGATCATCTGCCAAATCTGGCTCAATAGATCGATCATGTCCCACAGCTCCTCTGCTGTCAACTATCCACCCTGCCTCGGTGCCCCGGTACTAAACGTTGGCACAGAGGGGGTTACTCAGTGCTCCGACAACTGTGTCACCAAGACCAGCTGCTCACTCTGCCCCTGATAAGCCTCTGACAATCCTGCCATCTGGGTCCGGAGCTCTCTGACCTCCATCCGGGTATCCGGCCCAAAACCAACTGCTCAAGCTCAACTGCTATGACAGGATGCACACGGGTCAAAACCCAGCGTCGGGGAGACACAGCTCGCCACGACGAAACAGCAAAACAGCACACAACAACGCTCGACCCAATCCAGCGAAAGTCTAAAGCATGTCACCCATTCCACAGCATTATGTTGTCTGCAGCCAACATAATCACTTAGGAGAATAAACATGCCAATCCCTCCTCCCGTCCCATGGGAGAGGTATAAAACTCAATCAGGACTCTCGCTAAAAGTCACGACTCTCACGAAGTCAACCAAGGGTCAAACCATAAGCCTAGGGTTTCTAAGTCCACCATGACCTACAACCTAGGCTCTGATACCACTCTAATCTGTCACGCCCCGGGGTCGAAACTGCGACCCGGGCTCGCCAACAGATCCGCCACCCATGCCAAACCCCGCATAGGCGAAGCGTCCTACCTGCAAGATAAGTACTACAGCTAACAGATATCAGAGCTATAAATGAAAATCTGCTGTAAAACTAAAATCAATCACTGTACAACTGGAAAAATAATACAACAATGTCCACCTCCCAAAATGATAACCGTACAATATCCTCAGATACAAAACTCATTGCTCAACAGGGAGGTATCTCCAATAAATACAACAGTGTACAGGCCCTCAATACAAATCAAATCCTCACTACAACAGTCTCTCAAAAGAGGAAAAAGAAATAGCTAATCTACAGATGATCTCCTCAGATGGGACACCGCTACTCTCCAACGACGGATAGGGATCTAGCTCGCGACTCTCTCGCCACGATCAACAACCACAGAATCAGCAACACCTGCTAAGACTCTGCAAAACAAAGGAGAGGAAGGAAAAAGGAGGGGGAAAACCCCCAAAGGGTGTGAGAACTACACCAAAAAGGGAGTTCTCAGTGGGTACCACCGCCAGACCCGACGGTCTGCCCACCAAGTCCTCGAGAGACAAAAACTGACCAAAGCTGTAAAGACTGAAATAAGGAAACTGGAGACTCTCAACAGCTACCATGTCTCTATCTATATGCTCAAAAGGGGAGAACCAAATAATGGTATGCAACCACCAGCACATGAAGTGCACAGTCGACCCAATCGAGCTGACGGCCACACCTGGTCCAGTCAAACCTGCGCCCACCTACAACCACCTCCCGCTGACGGGCAGGAATTACGTAGGGTGTCCAAACGGACTAACTCGCTATCGAGTAGTGGCTCATGCAGGCTATAGTCAAAATCCACTCTCTCTCACTCAGAACGGATAAACTCAAGATCACCAAGCCTCTCGCACAACGGTCACAACTCACAAAGACCACGGGACCACAGTCCCCAAATGGATCCCCACCACACTAGCACAGGTCTAAACATAGCTACTAGACCCCACTCGGTCCCCCTGACACGAGTTCAACAATAAGGCAAATATCTGTAATAAACCCAATCCAAAATGCCCCCAGTAAAACTGGCATTGCCTGCTCAGCGGAATCTGCACACAAGGCTCGAAACCGCGGGATCGGCCCGCACGGCTCGCATCCCAACATCAGCGGAATCTGCACACAAGGCTGGAAACCGCGGGATCGGCCCGCACGGCTCGTATCCCAACATCAGCGGAATCTGCACACAAGGCTGGAAACCGCGGGATCGGCCCGCACGACTCGCATCCCAACATCAATATCAGACCGGCACACAAGGCTGGGTCCGAAAAGCCTACCTCCGGAGTGGCACTCGAGGGGAGCGACCCACACGAGTAAAGTATCCCTGTCATCAGTATCACAAGTAACAAGTATCTCTGTATAGCAGGACTTGATCACAATCTGATCAAAGTGGGAAAACTCAACCACTAAAGAAAGACCCGACCTCAGTCGTGTCACGCCCCGGGGGTTTAATTTCGCGGAAACGATTCACAAAAGGTATGGGTTTGGCGTGTATAATTTTTTTTGAAAAACCTTCTTCCCCGGCGCGTGCCCAGACCCGCCGCATATACAGGATCACTCAGCAAACGGACAGAGTCTCCCCTGTATATGCACGGCGTCGCGACACATACAATGTCCAAAAACGGATGATCATTCAATCACAACGGTTCAAACATACGTCCATTCACGAAATGCTAAATAAATCTCACGGCCGATCAGTTTAAAAGGATAAATCCACAGTTGTTGAAACGGCGCCCACCCGGCGCCCATATTTTGAAAACACCTTTCGAAAGCAACATAAACCCAGAGGTTTTGGAAAACAGTGCCCACACGACACTTAGGTTTTAAAATCCCTTTTCGAAATCCATAAATCCACAAGGTTTTGAAAACGGTGCCCACACGACACCTAGGTTTTGAAATCCAGTTTTCGCAATCTTTTCTTTGGTTTGCTCTTGATTTTCTTAAAGCGGCCGACCGAGATGAAAAATGAATTAAATAATTCAAAAACTATCATGCCGACATCCACACCGACCCCACGAGGGTATCGAGAACCGCACCACAGTCTACCATGTAAATGAAATGCGAAGGGGGAAAAAGGAAAGTACTGTTCGGGGTCACCAGGGACCCAAGAACTCCTGCCGCGGCCTCACCGTCGCCTAACTCTCCCCCCTGGAGGACCCTGTCGCAAAGTGGGAAGTCAGCGACTAAACAATAATGATAATGACAAAGCAGGAAAGGAAGCCAAACCCAACAGTAAAACTATCCGGAGCAACCACTCGACTCACTGGAAGAGTGGCACGCGAACACATGTAACTCCTGCAACATCAGTAATGCCTGTAACACCTATACACCTTGATCTCGCCGGGCACCTATCCCGACAGATCGCACCGCTCACACCTTGGGGCACCTGACCTCGTCGGACACCTAAGAGTGGCACGCGAACACATGTAACTCCTGCAACATCAATAATGCCTGTAACACCTATACACCTTGATCTCGCCGGGCACCTATCCCGACAGATCGCACCGCTCACACCTTGGGGCACCTGACCTCGTCGGACACCTAAGAGTGGCACGCGAACACATGTAACTCCTGCAACATCAATAATGCCTGTAACACCTATACACCTTGATCTCGCCGGGCACCTATCCCGACAGATCGCACCGCTCACACCTTGGGGCACCTGACCTCGTCGGACACCTATCCCGACAGATCGCACCTTTTCCCCCACCTTTTGCTGCCTCAAACCCCACACCTACGGGGGCCCCCACCACTTCACCTTGTGGGTTAACACGGGTCGAAGACCGCTTTCCCGGAAAAGAGCACCCTTTGCGGTGGCCAAACCGCGGGTGCGCGTGTCGCAACCACGAGCTCAAAAACCCGGACACAGGACAATATCGCAAACATAGAGACCGTCAGCGTTAGTATTACAAACATGCAGTTAAACAACTATCCAAGAATACCGAGTCTATACATAGTCTCAAAGGAACCCACAATAATGAACCAAGTACCCAAACGAAACCAACAATAATGAACCAAGTACTCCAGGCGAAACCAACCATAATGAACCAAGTACCCAAAACGTAACCAACAATAATGAACCAAGTACTCCAGACGAAACCAACCATAATGAACCAAGTACCCAAACGTAACCAACAATAATGAACCAAGTACTCCAGACGAAACCAACATAATGAACCAAGTACACACCACACGATAATCATGACAGTAACGAAAATGGGCATAAAGGGGTTCTAAGGATGTACCCACCTGAAACGCGAAGAAGGAGGTGTACGGAACTCCCGCTAAAACACTCCACCCTGTGCCCGAAAAAGCTACCGTAAGTAATGGTGTTAAAAACCTCGTCGTGGTCAAAAACACTGAACAACGGGGCGAAACGGGCCAAAAACGGAGCTTCTGGGCTCTTTGGCAGAAGGCTGGTGCACGGTCCAGGCGTGGACCGGGTCTGCGGCCAAGGGTGGCGGCCCTCACAGACCGGGCGCACACTGTGCGGTGAACCGCCCCATCCTGGGCCGGGCCGCGCACGGGCAAAAAGGCGCGCGCCGGGTTCATCACTTCCCGGTCGCGGCGCAGCACCGGGCGCACACTGTGCGGTGAACCGCGCTTGCGGGCTGGGCCGGCGCACGCAACCGTGCACCGGGTCTGCGCCCCCAGGCCGCGGGGCGTGCGCCGGGTGTACGCCCAGCGTGTGGACTGCGCACTTGCGGCCCGGTCTGGCGCACGCAGCTGTGCGCCGGGTTCACGCCCGCAGGTGGCCGATCCGTGCGCCGGGTGCACGATCGGCCGGTGGACCGCGGCTGAGGGAGCCGTACGGGATGAACAGTAAGTTTCCCGTTTCGCGTTTTCTCTCCGTTTTCGCTCCCGTGCGATACCGGCGACGACCCCGCGAACATTGTAACGGCGGCGGCGGCCTCCCGTCTAACAACGGCGGCGGCGGCCTCCCGTTCGACACCACGCCTCGCACGCAACACAACAAGAAGGAAAACCCTAAATCGAAAAAGATAACCGGGAAGGCCCGAACCGTTTACCTTGTTTTCGCCGGTGAGGGAGGAAGGAAGAGGATCGCCCCGCTCTCGTTCGCCGGGTTCCGCAGGGCGTGCGATCGTCCTTCCTTCTCCTCGTCTCCGTCTCGGTTCCTCACTCCCTCGGTTGAAAAGAGAGGAAATATGGATTGGGGTTTTATTTTCCCCTTCCCTTTCTTAACAGGGCCGCCTTAAACCCTAGCCGTCAAGGGAAAAACCCTAAATTAACCGAAATCAAAACCGACGGCTAAGATTGTCCCGAAAAGCGTGTCAATCGCTCGCACGGATCCCGGAGCACCCTGAAAGGGGCCTAAACTTCAAAAATTTATTCTGGGAGATCCGGGAGTCGGAATTCGAATCCGATCGCGTCTCCGTTCACCGTTTTGCGAGCTCTAACACCAAAAATTATCCGCAAGTTCCGACAACCAACCCAGAATTTCTCGAATTTCAACCCCTCCTTAATCAACTGAAAACATTCGGTTAGGACCCAAGATGGAAAACCGGAAGGTTGAAGTATCCCCACATAAATAAAATAACCCAGTGCCATAAACCGATGAGAATTCCGATCACAGCAGGTTCCCCGTCCGATCGCCTCGAAGAACGTGCCGGCCACTTAACACGGATTCCGATGCTCCACTCAAAGGCAAACGCTTTGACCCCCATTTCGGGAGATCCGTAAATCGGAATCCGAATCCGTTCGCTTTGCCGCCCTCCGTTCTTCGAGCTCAATCGCAGAAAAATACTGGCGGCCCCGGTCAGTCCATTACAGAAAACGGTGGAAAGTTTACCTATCAGTCCCGTCAACAAAAAAAAAGGGAGGTACACAAGGGCAAGGGAACGCCAGGACTCTACATCACTCACCACTAAAAAAAAGTTTCGTCCTCGAAACTTAATCCTGGTCCGCGACGCATAAAACTGAGTAGCACTCCTCCATCTTTGACTCCCGTTCCTAAGTCGCTTCGCGTTCTTCTTGGTTGTTCCACAGCGTCTTCCCCTAGGGGATCGCCCGGTTGCGCAATCCTTTTTGTCCTCTCGTGCTAAGGTTCGCACCGGTGTTCCGTCGGAGTTCGGGTCCTCTCTAGGCTCAAAGGCAGTGACCATCCGTCACCCAAAATCAAGTAAGCAGGTTCAGAGCACCTCTTCGAGAATCCGTCTTATTCGCTCGGGCTGTCCGCCGGTCTGGGGGTGAAACACCATGCTGAAGTGTGGTTTAGTCTTTAAAGCTTGCCCTAGACTTTGCCAACTGTTCGACACCAGCCGAGAGCCTCTAGTCCACGTCGTACGGGTGGTTGGAAAAAGAGTCGCCTTCGTCAGTCGATCTACCGTGACTCAAACCGCATCCCGTCCTTGAATATCTTCGTGTCACCCGGATGCGCCGTATAGGGGGCGCAGTGCGCCTCTAACGGTATCTCCTCCTTCAACTCTGGCAGCTCCGGTAAGCAATTTCGCCCTCGAAAACGTGTTGCGTCGTTCGCACTCGCCGAAGAGTCGCTCGCGTGGTCCGGGGTCTTGTCTCGAATAAGTTGTATCTGTGTGCCCGTTTTCTGACCTTCTAGGGTTGGCTCGACCATCAACGATAAAAGTCGCGCGACAGTACCGATCCTGCTAAGTACTCGCGCTCGTCAGTTTCCTCCTCGACTTGACCCTTCCTGCTCAAAACATCCGTTACTACACTTGCTTTTCCCGAGGTGATACTGGACGGTCCAGCCGAGTCCTTCAGCAACTCCAACCCATGCCTGTGCCGCAAAACAATTCCTTCTCTGCGAACAAAACTCAAAGCTCTGGCGATCCAAAAAAAAAACATCCCGAGGAACCCCAAAAGGTGGTGTCTCCAACGTTTTAAAACGGAGACGACTGCTGCCAGTTTCGGATCGTGTGCCGGGCAGTTCCGCTCACATTCCCTGTGATTCCCGTTGCTGACACAATGTGCCCCAAAAAGTCCACTTTGCGAAGTCTGAACTCACATTTCTTAAACTTAGCGAACAGCCCCTGGTCCCTGAGAGTCCGGAGAATAATCTGTAAGTGCCTCTCGTAGCTGATCGAAGTGGTCATCCATTCCGGACTTGTTCTTCACTGTAACCTTGTCTATCTCCCTGTAGTCGATGCGTAGACGCAGTCCTCCGTTCTTCTTTCGCACGAAAGGCACGGGTGCGTCCCAAGGCGACACACACGGTCTGATGAACCCCTTATCCAGAAAAACTCCTAGTTGTGCCCGGTAGAAGCTTGAAAGAGAGGATGACCCCCTTGCTCGGGGGTATTCCCGGCAGTTCAGTCAGGAGGACGTCGAAACTAACCCCTACAACGGGGGTGTCAGTGAGAAAAGCAGTGGGTCAAGTCGCTAGGCTCACTGAAACGATGTAACTATACATCCGCCTGGTACCTCGTGAACCGGTCCATGCCCAGCACCTCGTAGTAATCCTGCTTCCCGACTCGGAATTCCCCGTCACAACGCCGCCGGTCCGCAAACTACCCCAGCCAGCGCTGAGCAGTTAGCCACAAAATCTCGCGATGCTTCGAGGTACCCCAGTCGTACCACCCAACCAGTACCAATGAGCCCTTAAAAGTCTAGAACAACGAACCCGAAAACAAGGAAAACAACCGCACTAACGCCTTCACAAGGCCACAAGAGGTGCCAACAAAACAGGCTGGGTTACTAACCACCCGAAATTTCCTCCCTGCACACAACGAACTCACCTGTCACCCACCCGGACCGCTCCTCTCCGTCACCAACACGGATCACAAGCTCGAAGTCTAACCACCATCCCGGACTACCCGTTCCGACTGTCCATCCTACCGAGGCGATGGTCAGGACTAACGTTAGGTTTCAGCTCTAAGACCTACCACAAGGTCTACCCCACAGAAAGGGCTGCGTACAGGGCCTCCTAGCCGAAAGTGACCAGTGCCCAAAACTCCGAGTAGTCGCCAGATTCCCCTTGACTCACACCTGTCCCAAAAGATCAACAATCCAAAGCGCTCCCAAACTAAGCCTCAAGGCTATGCCTTAGTCATGGGAAGCTGGTGACGAAACCCACAAGGTAAGGTCCTACCTCCGTCCTGGCACCGACGGGGTGCGACACTCAAAAAAAAAAAAAAAAAAAAAAACTAACTCTCGGTCCCAAACCGTTGCCCCTCCAAGTACCGGGCATCGAAACGAGCGGTAAACCTCCAGACCAACGGTGACACTCTCAACTAGGAGAAAATCTAAGCTCAAGGTCCGCTCAACAATGACCTCCAGGTACTGAAGACTACCCATCTGAAACCAAAAGGGTCGGAAGAGGACAAGCAACGAAAACCGCAAGAAGAGCCCTGTCCAAGGTTGCCTAGGTTCACTAAACGCACTCGAGGGATCACACGCCAACCCACCAGCAGGACAACCGAACCGACACACTTGTGCAGAAAACAGAAACCCAACTCAAAGCTTTACCACCACAACCCCACTAAAAGTCACCACTTACGCACCCTTGTGCGAAGCGAGGTACGGCCTCTCTGCCCCCAAAACGAGCCCAAACGAAGAAGATTTACTAGCCCCGGTGGTCTCCTTTCTCAACCTAAAGGGAAACCCCAAGACCCCACCACGACGATTTCTGCAACCATCGCAGTGTCTATAGTGAGAAGCCGAACTATGGGTAACAATCATAGGGGAAGAATCCTCATTCCCACCCATACCTTGCCCATGGTGCAAAAAAGAAACGGCCGACTACCCGCTAAAACCCAACACCCAAAGACCTAGAAGGAACAACCTTAGACCAACGGCTGTCCAGCTACCCACGACCGACAAACAGCCGACCACTAACAAACACCGGCGGATTACTCTACCCCCAGTCGCCGTCACTAACGACGACCAACACGTCGGCAGGGGAAGGGGGTTCGAAAAACAAAAGCCGGCGCAACGATCTGCTGTGATAACAGCCGCACCAAGTGCATGAACAACGTCAGCAGGCCCACCGTGTCCCGTGCTGGTTGCTTAATCCATTGATTCCTAGCAACCATAAATACCCCGGTGGCAGCCGGCCTCGACCCCAGCCTCCACAACAACACGACTACACATGCACGACAACCATGCTAAACCGAGAAACAAAACATAACCCGTACACCCACACAACACAAGTCAGTTTTAGCCTCCTGCTAGCATAGCACTCAAACAACTATCGAGAAAAGGGACCTATAGATTCCCCCCCCCCTCCTCGATCACCCGCGTTCTACGCTTCTATGCCATTCATTTCATTCATTTGTAGCTAAGTGAGGTATCTTTGTGGATGTCGGGCACAAACTGTTGTGATTGAAGAAAGTCTCTGATACCATCTTAATCTGTCACGCCCCGGGGGTTTAATTTCGCGGAAACGATTCACAAAAGGTATGGGTTTGGCGTGTATAATTTTTTTTGAAAAACCTTCTTCCCCGGCGCGTGCCCAGACCCGCCGCATATACAGGATCACTCAGCAAACGGACAGAGTCTCCCCTGTATATGCACGGCGTCGCGACACATACAATGTCCAAAAACGGATGATCATTCAATCACAACGGTTCAAACATACGTCCATTCACGAAATGCTAAATAAATCTCACGGCCGATCAGTTTAAAAGGATAAATCCACAGTTGTTGAAACGGCGCCCACCCGGCGCCCATATTTTGAAAACACCTTTCGAAAGCAACATAAACCCAGAGGTTTTGGAAAACAGTGCCCACACGACACTTAGGTTTTAAAATCCCTTTTCGAAATCCATAAATCCACAAGGTTTTGAAAACGGTGCCCACACGACACCTAGGTTTTGAAATCCAGTTTTCGCAATCTTTTCTTTGGTTTGCTCTTGATTTTCTTAAAGCGGCCGACCGAGATGAAAAAGGAATTAAATAATTCAAAAACTATCATGCCGACATCCACACCGACCCCACGAGGGTATCGAGAACCGCACCACAGTCTACCATGTAAATGAAATGCGAAGGGGGAAAAAGGAAAGTACTGTTCGGGGTCACCAGGGACCCAAGAACTCCTGCCGCGGCCTCACCGTCGCCTAACTCTCCCCCCTGGAGGACCCTGTCGCAAAGTGGGAAGTCAGCGACTAAACAATAATGATAATGACAAAGCAGGAAAGGAAGCCAAACCCAACAGTAAAACTATCCGGAGCAACCACTCGACTCACTGGAAGAGTGGCACGCGAACACATGTAACTCCTGCAACATCAGTAATGCCTGTAACACCTATACACCTTGATCTCGCCGGGCACCTATCCCGACAGATCGCACCGCTCACACCTTGGGGCACCTGACCTCGTCGGACACCTAAGAGTGGCACGCGAACACATGTAACTCCTGCAACATCAATAATGCCTGTAACACCTATACACCTTGATCTCGCCGGGCACCTATCCCGACAGATCGCACCGCTCACACCTTGGGGCACCTGACCTCGTCGGACACCTAAGAGTGGCACGCGAACACATGTAACTCCTGCAACATCAATAATGCATGTAACACCTATACACCTTGATCTCGCCGGGCACCTATCCCGACAGATCGCACCGCTCACACCTTGGGGCACCTGACCTCGTCGGACACCTATCCCGACAGATCGCACCTTTTCCCCCACCTTTTGCTGCCTCAAACCCCACACCTACGGGGGCCCCCACCACTTCACCTTGTGGGTTAACACGGGTCGAAGACCGCTTTCCCGGAAAAGAGCACCCTTTGCGGTGGCCAAACCGCGGGTGCGCGTGTCGCAACCACGAGCTCAAAAACCCGGACACAGGACAATATCGCAAACATAGAGACCGTCAGCGTTAGTATTACAAATATGCAGTTAAACAACTATCCAAGAATACCGAGTCTATACATAGTCTCAAAGGAACCCACAATAATGAACCAAGTACCCAAACGAAACCAACAATAATGAACCAAGTACTCCAGGCGAAACCAACCATAATGAACCAAGTACCCAAAACGTAACCAACAATAATGAACCAAGTACTCCAGACGAAACCAACCATAATGAACCAAGTACCCAAACGTAACCAACAATAATGAACCAAGTACTCCAGACGAAACCAACATAATGAACCAAGTACACACCACACGATAATCATGACAGTAACGAAAATGGGCATAAAGGGGTTCTAAGGATGTACCCACCTGAAACGCGAAGAAGGAGGTGTACGGAACTCCCGCTAAAACACTCCACCCTGTGCCCGAAAAAGCTACCGTAAGTAATGGTGTTAAAAACCTCGTCGTGGTCAAAAACACTGAACAACGGGGCGAAACGGGCCAAAAACGGAGCTTCTGGGCTCTTTGGCAGAAGGCTGGTGCACGGTCCAGGCGTGGACCGGGTCTGCGGCCAAGGGTGGCGGCCCTCACAGACCGGGCGCACACTGTGCGGTGAACCGCCCCATCCTGGGCCGGGCCGCGCACGGGCAAAAAGGCGCGCGCCGGGTTCATCACTTCCCGGTCGCGGCGCAGCACCGGGCGCACACTGTGCGGTGAACCGCGCTTGCGGGCTGGGCCGGCGCACGCAACCGTGCACCGGGTCTGCGCCCCCAGGCCGCGGGGCGTGCGCCGGGTGTACGCCCAGCGTGTGGACTGCGCACTTGCGGCCCGGTCTGGCGCACGCAGCTGTGCGCCGGGTTCACGCCCGCAGGTGGCCGATCCGTGCGCCGGGTGCACGATCGGCCGGTGGACCGCGGCTGAGGGAGCCGTACGGGATGAACAGTAAGTTTCCCGTTTCGCGTTTTCTCTCCGTTTTCGCTCCCGTGCGATACCGGCGACGACCCCGCGAACATTGTAACGGCGGCGGCGGCCTCCCGTCTAACAACGGCGGCGGCGGCCTCCCGTTCGACACCACGCCTCGCACGCAACACAACAAGAAGGAAAACCCTAAATCGAAAAAGATAACCGGGAAGGCCCGAACCGTTTACCTTGTTTTCGCCGGTGAGGGAGGAAGGAAGAGGATCGCCCCGCTCTCGTTCGCCGGGTTCCGCAGGGCGTGCGATCGTCCTTCCTTCTCCTCGTCTCCGTCTCGGTTCCTCACTCCCTCGGTTGAAAAGAGAGGAAATATGGATTGGGGTTTTATTTTCCCCTTCCCTTTCTTAACAGGGCCGCCTTAAACCCTAGCCGTCAAGGGAAAAACCCTAAATTAACCGAAATCAAAACCGACGGCTAAGATTGTCCCGAAAAGCGTGTCAATCGCTCGCACGGATCCCGGAGCACCCTGAAAGGGGCCTAAACTTCAAAAATTTATTCTGGGAGATCCGGGAGTCGGAATTCGAATCCGATCGCGTCTCCGTTCACCGTTTTGCGAGCTCTAACACCAAAAATTATCCGCAAGTTCCGACAACCAACCCAGAATTTCTCGAATTTCAACCCCTCCTTAATCAACTGAAAACATTCGGTTAGGACCCAAGATGGAAAACCGGAAGGTTGAAGTATCCCCACATAAATAAAATAACCCAGTGCCATAAACCGATGAGAATTCCGATCACAGCAGGTTCCCCGTCCGATCGCCTCGAAGAACGTGCCGGCCACTTAACACGGATTCCGATGCGCCACTCAAAGGCAAACGCTTTGACCCCCATTTCGGGAGATCCGTAAATCGGAATCCGAATCCGTTCGCTTTGCCGCCCTCCGTTCTTCGAGCTCAATCGCAGAAAAATACTGGCGGCCCCGGTCAGTCCATTACAGAAAACGGTGGAAAGTTTACCTATCAGTCCCGTCAACAAAAAAAAAGGGAGGTACACAAGGGCAAGGGAACGCCAGGACTCTACAAGTCGGATGCAACTAAACGATAAGTGGGAAACTCCATCCACTAGAGAAAACTGATACCCAATCTGGTGCATAGATAAGCGTCCGGTCAACCGCCCAATATCCGCGGTTGCCGCAAAGCCCCACCACTAATCCAACCTGTCCCAGACACAAAGTCCCGACTGCACTACCCAGACCCCTGCTCGCACCCGAGCAACACCGACTACCTGACAAACAAGAAGGAGAAAGGAAAAGCATGGTTTCTCCTAAGTCAAGTTCCAATAAGTAGTGCAGCAGTAAAAGATGGCCTAACTATATGACCATACAAGCATGCTTTTGTCCTCAGAAATGATAGAAGTGGGTGAAACATGTAACAGCAAAGCATGCCAAAAAGTCCCTACTATGCTGTACTAATCTCACACAAGTAGGCTAATGAATAAACAAGTACAAGAACCACATAATCTAGGCCATTCCTTGCTTACCTCTCGCTCATACCGGTCGTACCACAATTATGCCTGTCCCCAATCATAGAGGGGTGACCTCCCCACGAGCGCACTTATATTCGTCATAACATAAACAGCTTATACAGTTACCACTATTAAGCTCACCCACCTGAAGCGCTTAAACCAAGGCAAACCTGAAGTCGGTGAAGAGCGCAGACGCCCACAGTCCAAATTCTGCCGAAACTGCATCCTCGGTACATGCCGCGCAAGCCTTGGCTCCAAACAACTAAAAGTACCCCGAAATCAAAGTCTACAGATCCCTCGGGTCCAGCAACACTTGTAAATACCCCTGGGTACAACAATAAGGTCCAACATTACACTTTTATTCCCAAAATTAACCACGCACAAACACACAGAAAATCAGTCCCAAAGATATGCTTATTTCACCTGCCGAAAGTGCCCAGAAAAATCCAATAAAAATATCACAGCAATCCTCGCGTCGATACCTTCGAGACGAGTACCTGTACGTCCAATTCCGAGCCCCGTAGGCCGAGTTACAAATTCCACAGTACAGGTGCGCAAAACCACACAGCAACATAACTGTAATTCCATTTACAGATAAGGGGAAGAACATATACCTTCGGGCAAAACTCAGAAAAATCCAAGAAAAATACTGTGATATTCCTTGCGTCGATTAGATGAAAAAAGTGTATAAGCACGTCGCCATACGATGCCCGGTTGCGGAGATAACGTCGAAAGACCACGCCGCTGTCCAAATCTCCATCACAGAAATGGGGTCACAGTAAGCTCGAACAAACACCTCGAAAAGCGCGAAACTAGGGGGAGAAGAGAATACCAAGATTGCAGCTCTGCCAGTTGCGGATCCAACGGCGCAAGAATCGCCTGAAACTGAGGTCGGAGTAGGCCGGGGGAGCTCGTGCACCGAAACGCGACGAAGGGGAACACAATAAGACGAGCGTCGCGCCGCGCATCCGTCCAGCTGGAAAAAATCTCGCGCGCTCCGCGAGGTCCGCGGCGCCCCGCCGCACCCTCACCAAATCTCTTCCCTCACTCCTTCTCTCTCGGTTGAAGAAGAAGAAAAGAAAAGGACAAAGAGATGGTGTGCGGGGAGAAAAAGGAAGAAGAAGAGAAGAAAAGGGAGGAGGGGGGGTTCCCGGTGGACCGGGTCCACGGTGCACCGGCCACTGCCAGCCGGTCCACCGCACAGGGCCTCGTGCGCCAGGCGCAGGCACACGCCTGCCTGACCACGCGGCGCTCGGCCAGTGCGCCACGCGGGCGCGGTTGCCGCGCGCCACACGGGCGCGTGACACCCAACGCCGGGGGACATGCAGCGCCCCCCCCCGCGTGACCATGCGCGCCAGTGGGGGCCCACCACGTGGCGGCCCCCCGCGTGACCCTGCACGCCAGTGCGGGCCTGCCACGTGGCGGCCCCCCAAGCCACACACCGCAGGCGCGCTTCCCCAGCGCGCCTGCCTGCCGCGCCCAGGCGCTCCGTACGCCTCGAACTACGCGCCAGCGCCTCCTCGGGAACCGTGCCATCGCGCCACGCCACAAGATTCGTGCCGCGTCGCCTCGAAAAATGCGCACGTCAACCGGGTTCCAAAACAAACAAGTAAATAGTCCATTCTCAACGATTTCGCGCGCTGAATCCAAATACGGTGTCCGATTCTCCAAATTCCCATCCGAAAATTTGCCGAAAGCCCCCGGAAAGCCTACTTGATCCGATTTTCGCGCCGGGTCCATACCAAAAATCCGATTTGCCAATTTCCAACTCTAAAAAAATTCCCGAAGGCAACCGGAGAGGTGATCCTTTATCCAAACTTCGCCCCGAGTCCAATTTAATATCCATTGCGCGTGAAATCACTTCTAAGCATTCGACGGGGCCATCTGACTATTCTCGTGATCCATTAACACACCGAGTCCATCAAAAGTGTCCAATTGGTGTACAAACGCCACCGACACGCCACCTAGGCCACCAGGAGCTGCTGATCAACCAGTAATCACATCGTGGGGATCCAGGTCCTCACAGAGGTGGTAGCTCTTTCCTCCATGTGGTGGTAGTTTTCACACTCCTCATTGGGATGTAACTCTTTCCACATCTTTTGAGCATTTTACATTTCTTTGACTCCCCCTCAATTGGCTATCAATTATTTAAGATATAAAGTATTCAACCAAAAATTGATCTCAATTTCATACTCGACTAAGCAGTCAAATAAGATAATGACTATACCAAGAGATCATTGCGAGAGAAATTGACTTTGATCACTCAGAAGATGATTTAATTAACATAAATGATCATTGCAACAGTGAAATATTATGATGGCAAAAGCATAATAAATTTCTAAATGTGCGAAAAGATGCAATTAAAGTCAATTATGATCTATGCTCAATTAATGTCCTATGTACAAACATAGATAATGAACAAAACAAAACAAAAACAAAACCTATCCTAAGCAAAGGTTTCAAAAAGAAGTTTATTTCAAGGAAAGCATCCCAATTGCTTTTCGCAAATGAATAAAACGTTTTTGATCCAAAGGTTTTGTTAGAAAGTCAGCTAATTGATCCTCAGTTGAAATATATGAAAGTTGAAGAGTATTTGATTCAACTAGCTCTCTAAGAAAATGATATCTAAGTTCAATATGTTTTGTTCTAGAGTGCAACACAGGGTTTTTAGAAATGTTAATTGCACTTGTATTGTCACAAAGAATTGTTACCGAAGATGCTGAAATCCGGAAGTCGCTCAATACGCTTTTCATCCAAATGAGTTGAGTTGAACAACTTCCAGCTGAAACGTATTCCGCTTCGGCAGTCGAGAGTACTATGCAATTCTGCTTTTTACTGTGCCATGCAACAAGGCAATGGCCAAGATAGAAGCATGCACCACTCGTGCTTTTCCGATCATCCACTGATCCTGCCCAATCGGCATCTGAGTATCCAACAATATCCAAACTTGTTCCCATAGGATACCAAATTCTGAAATTAATTGATCCTTTGATGTACCGGATGATCCTTTTCACCGCTTTAAGGTGAACCTCCTTTGGTGCTGATTGATATCTCGCGCAAATCCCAACACTAAAGGATATATCCGGGCGACTAGCCGTGAGGTAAAGTAGACTTCCAATCATACTTCGATACAGTTTCTCGTCTACATTCTCACTTTGTGAATCACTTCCAAGTCCCTTGTGGCTAGTTCCCATTGGAGTCGGAAAATTCTTCGAATTTTCTAAGTCATACTTTTTAACCAACTCCATTGCATACTTGGATTGACTCAAGTGAATACCTTCATCATTTTGTTTAATTTGCAATCCAAGGAAGTAAGTCAATTCGCCCATCATGGACATCTCAAATTCGCTTTCCATGGTCTCCGCGAATTTAGAAGCATCATTATCTCTTGTTGCGCCAAATACAATGTCATCGACATAGATTTGTGCTACAATGAAATTGCTTTGATAATGCTTCACAAAGAGAGTCCTGTCAGCTCCCCCTCGAGTATAGCCCTTCTCCAAAAAGTGCTTTGTCAGCCTTTCGTACTATGCTCGCGGTGCTTGTTTCAGACCGTAAAGAGCCTTTTTCAAACGAAAAACATGGTTAGGTTGTTTATGGTCTACAAAACCTTTCGGTTGAGCCACATAAACTTCCTCATTTAAAAACCCATTTAGAAACGCGCTCTTAACGTCCATTTGAAATAATTTGATTTTAAAATGACAAGCAATAGCAAATAGTATACGAATGGACTCGAGTCTAGCTACAGGGGCGAATGTTTCATCAAAGTCTATACCTTCTACTTGAGAGTAGCCTTGAGCAACTAATCGTGCCTTGTTCCTGATGATAGTACCATCCTCATTTTTCTTGTTCTTGAAAATCCATTTGGTACCTATCACATTATGTTGCTTTGGAGGCTTCGTTAATTCCCAGACTTTGTTTCGCTCAAATTGATGGAGCTCTTCCTGCATTGCTTTAATCCAGTAGTCATCCTGAAGAGCTTCATCTATGTTCTTTGGTTCGATTAAAGATACGTAGCAAGCGAATCCACAAACCAACTGCCTCCGAGTTCTAACTCCTTCTTGTGGATCTCCAATGATGTTTGATTCAGGATGATCCTTGGAGATTCGTAGCGTTTGTTGAAACGGAGTACTCGGAGGTATATGAGATGATCCCTGCACATCAGATAAACTTGAAGAACCATTAGATGCATCATTAATATTGGAAGTATTATCATGAGAAGATGCACTTACAGGAGTATCATCATCTAGAGAGATATCGAGGGTAGATTTTTCAGATGCAAAGTGAAAAGCTTCATCTACTTTAACATTTATAGATTCTACAATCGTTTTAGATTCGATGTTAAATACTCGATATGCTCTGCTATTTGTAGAATAACCCAAAAAGATCCCTTCGTCACTTCGAGAGTCAAACTTTCTAAGATTTTCACGGTCACGTAAAATGTAACATCGACTCCCGAAGATAAGAAAGTATTTGATATCCGGTTTTCTACTAAACCACAGCTCATATGGTGTATTTAAAGTTCCTGGGCGCAAATACACTCGATTAATGACATAGACAGCGGTGTTCACAGCTTCAGCCCAAAAATGTAGCGGTAAATTCCGGCTATGAAGCATCACACGCGCCATCTCTTGAACAACCCTGTTTTTGCGCTCAACAACACCATTCTGCTGAGGTGTATAGGGTGCTGAGAATTCATGTTTAATGCCGTTGGAAGTGCAAAAATCAATGAATTTGGAATTTATGAATTCTCCACCTCTATTACTCCTAACACGAATGATCTTTTCATTCTTTTCAATCATAATACGATGGCAAATCTCATGAAAAGAATCAAACGTATCAGCTTTCTCTTTTAAAAATGCTACCCAAGAAAACCTAGAGAAATCATCAACCAATAAGAAAATATACCATTTACCTCCCAAAGATGGTTGACGGGTCGGCCCCATTAAATCCATGTGCAAAAGTTCCAAAGGCCGTTTTGTACCAACGTGGTTCAAGTTCTTGTGTGCAGTCCTAGACTATTTTCCCTTTTGGCAACCACCACACACAACGTTTTGTTTAAGCAAAAGTTTTGGAACCCCCTTGACCACGTCCTTGTTTGAAATTCTAGCAAGTTTCTTAAAATTTAAGTGACCTAGCCTTTCATGCCAAAGTGTTTCATTATCCAAAGAAACTAGGTTACATTTTTCAGAAAATTTATTAGGAACAACATAACAATTGTTTTCAGATCTAACCCCTTTTAAAAAGAATACATGGTCCTTATCAGTTACAACACATTCAACAGATGAAAAGTTAACTGAAAAACCATTGTCGCAAAGTTGACTTATGCTGATGAGGTTAGTCTTAAGGCCATCAACAAATAACACATTATTTAGAACCGGGCCATCTGGAATAGCTACTGTTCCTTTTCCAACAATTTTGGAAGATCGACCGTCTCCGAAAACAACGAGTCCTCCGGAGATTTTCTCAAGATTTTGAAAACTATTTTTGTCACCGGTCATGTGACGCGAACACCCGCTATCCAGATACCAAGACGAACTATCATATGCATGCAAGGAAACATTGGTAACAAGACAAGGAAAGATTTCACCTTTGCGCACCCAAACCTTTTTGGAGTGCGTCGGTAATGGTCGTGAAGTTATATGCCTAGGTGAAAGCGTCTTGTTAAAACGATTGCTGCTCCTTGATGAAGTCGTCTTGCGCGGTAAACTACCAAGGTTCTTTTCCTTCAATTGATTTGCAATTGATTTCCGAGGAATCACCTTTGTGGTAGTCATTGCAAGAGGTGTTTGAGGTGAGCGTTTGACTCCCGTCTTGCAATATCTTCTTATGTGCCCTGAAACACCACAACGAAAACATACCTTAGATCTTGACGATCCCAAAGAAGATGAGGTAGGTTTGTTGTCGTTGTTTGTCTTGAATTCCGGTGTCAGAGGAGGAGATACCGACTGAGGCACAAAGGCTGTCCCAACCGACCTAAAATTGTCTTCAGTTCGATTGTATCCGAGGCCGAACTTGTTTGTTTGACCAAGACCAAGAAGTTTATCCAACTTACTCCTTCCAGAAGAGAATTGTTGTAAGTCATCCTTGAGTTGGAAAATGGTCTCTGTCATTTCCAATTTTTCCCGTCGGGCCTCGCCGTAGAGCTTCAAGAAGTAGTTTGCTTTGTTCACCATATCTATATAATTCTTCTCGAGTTGCTCATTGGACTCTTGAAGGGAAACATTTGCTTTTATCAGATTATCCCTTTCCACTTCAAGATCGGTCGAGAGAGAAGTTACCCTTTTTACTTCTTCTTCGAGATCCTGCAATCTCCCTCTCAACCCCTTGTTTTGCTTAGCCGGTTTCTTTGAATCCCGTAAAGGTCTGTGGTAGGCTAAAACAAATTCTTCACCTTCCGAATCATCCGATTCGTTGTCCGTTGCAATCTTTTCAACAGTAGAGCTGGACAACGACTCGGATGTACTTGCCATGAAGCACATGAAGGGTGAAGATATGGACGCGTGGAATGCCGTGGAGCTCTTTTCTTCATCACTTGAAGACGACTCATTTGACGTTGAGTTGTCATCCCAAGTGACGACTTGCATCGCCTTCTTCTTTGCCGGATACTTGTTGGGACACTCCGTTGCAATGTGGCCGTAGCCTCGACATTTGAAGCATTGTAGTTGTCCCTCTGAACTTTTCTTATCCTTTGAGAAGTTCTCTTGCCTTCTTGACTTCTAACTTGAAGTACCCTTGCCTTTGTTCGACTTTCCGAAGGATGGAGATTTACTTGAATTACCCCTTCGAAAGTTGCGGCGAAACTTCCTTGTCAAGAGAGCGAGCTGCTTCTCAAATTCCTCCATAGAAAGGTTCTCGTCATCGTCTGTGGAGGATGTATCCGCGTCTTCTTCCTTAGTTGTTTTCAACGCATAACCTGAAGACTTAGAACAGGATGCTTTTCCAGAAGAATTGTTAGTGGTAAATGTCATTTCATAAGTTTGTAATGAACCAACTAATTCTTCTACACGTATTTCGTCCGGGTGTTTAATAGTTTCAATGGCTGTAACCTTTGGGCGAAATCGTTCAGGAAGAGTTCTTAAGATCTTTCTTACAACCTTAAATTCTGGAATCTTCTCTCCCAGGTTAGCACATGAGTTTACGATGTCTTGCAATCGTGTATAGTAGTCCGTGAAAGATTCATTTTCTGCCATCAAGATAGAGTCAAACTTGCTCGTAAGCATTTGCAGTTTCTGAATCTTCACGATGTTAGTTCCCTCATGTGTAACCTGAAGAACATCCCAGATTTCTTTCGCAGTCTCACATGCCGAGACGCGAGAGAATTCAGTTTGAGATAAGGCATTAAAAATAGCATTAATTCCCTTGCCATTGTAAGAAGAAGAATCTAACTCTTCCTTTGTCCATTTCGACCTAGGTTTTAAGGTGCGAACATCAGAGATAATTTCAGTTGGATTAGACCATCCTAATTCAATTGATTGCCACACCCTTTCGTCGATGGAAATTAAAAAGGCTTTCATCCGTACTTTCCAGTACGCATAATTTGTTCCATCAAAGAAAGGGGGTCGATTGATGTTTCCACCTTCAACCATTATTCACAACCCTATTCCCGCTCTGATACCACTTGTTGGGTTATATGAATGTAGATCTAAATAGGGGAAAAAACACCTAGAGGGGGGTGAATAGGTGTAAACGTATAAACACTCAAAAATCGTTGCGATAAAAACCCAATGCGGAAATAAAAATAACACGCAAGATTTTTACGTGGAAAACTCCATCACCGGAGTAAAAAACCACGGGACCGATAACACGGCAGAAATCCACTAGAATTAAAACACGTACAAGGTGATTTACCGTACACACTTACGACTCAACCTTTTCCATACGCTCCGAGAGGATCTTCTCCGCTCGCTCCGCGACGCTTCTCGAATCCACGATCTACGCCCAACGCCGAATCCACGGCGTCCAACGTCGAATCCACGACGTCCGACTGAATCCACGGTCTGCACCCAATAGCACCCTTCGAATCCACGAGCGTGCCTCCCTCCGAATCCACGAGAGCGGTTGAACCTTGAATCCACAAGGACACGCGAATCCACGCGCCGATTTTGGGGAAATCGTTGTTTTTGGGTGGTGATGATCCGCCGAATACTTAGATCAAAGATAGATCGGAAATACCATCTAAGTATTCATTAGTTTGATTCAACTCAAGATGTGAGTATGAAAACCTAGAATCAAACTAATCAATATAGATGAAGAAACATAGAGTATTCTCTAATGATTTCCTTTCTTCTCTATATGTGGATCTTAGGCCGTATGAAATGATATATGAAAATGACGGCTATTTTCCTTTCCGGCCTCATTTGGATTAACCCTAGATAAAGAGTCATAGGGTCTATTTATAGGTTAGAAACATTTGGAAGGAGATAAGAATCAAAAACCTAACATTTCTGGAATTTTGACGGACGGCGATCCGGATCGGATTTGGGCGGTCCGGATTGCAGTAGCAATAAAGACGGTTTCCAGAAAACAAACGTTCGGGATCCGGATCGGAATGCCTGATCCGGATCGTTCATACATTTCAGAAAACTCAACGTTCGGGATCCGGATCGTGAGATGCTGCGATCCGGATTGAAGTAATGTATGAAACAACAACCTTCGGGATCCGGATCGCTGGCTCTGATCCGGATCCTGAACATGTCCGAACACCAGTTTTTGATTTTTATGCAGTTAAAAATTCTTCCAGGTGTTTCTACACTACAAGAAGTATTCGGATCACCAATAATCTTTAGTTAAACATACCTGATCCTTTTGAATTCTTCTTTCTTGAGATTGAGTTAAATGATCCAACTTTCTTCACCTTCAATCTTCAAGACTCGAACCTTTCACGAAACTACGCCAACTCAAATTCCGTAACAAAAAGAAGAACATGAAAGTCATGTCTAGTTCACAAGGCCAATCAAGTAATTGGACTCCCAAGTGCTTCTTTTGCAAGAAAATGGGTCATATAAAGAAAGATTGTCAAAAGTATCAGAAATGGCTCCAGAAAAAAGGTAAGTTTCTGGTTTTGATGCATGAGTTGCATTTAGTTTCTGTTCCATCTAATACTTGGTGGATTGGCTCTGGTGCCACATGCCATGTGGTGAATTCCGTGCAGGGATTTCTAAACCGCAAGAAACCTAATAAAGATGAAGCTACTTTGTATACTACTGAAGGAAATCCAACTAAAGTTAAATTTGTAGGAACATTTAAATTAGTTCTTTCTGGTGGTCATGTTTTGGATTTAAGTGATACTTTTTATGTTCCAAATTTTTCTAAGAATTTAATTTCTATTTCGAAACTTGTTGTTTTGGGATATAGTTTCAATTTTGATAATAAAGTTTTTTCGTTATCCTACAAATCTGAGATAGTTGGTTCTGGTGTTTTGAAAAATAATCTATATAAAGTATCTTTAGATCATTCATATAGTGAAATCCTTCTTACCATGCACGGAAATGCAGGATCAAAACGTGGCATTAACAACGAAAAGTCATCCATGTTGTGCCATAGGAGGTTGAGACACATATCGAAACAGAGAATCCAAAGGTTAATTAGAGAAGGAATTTTGGATGATCTTGACTTCTCTGATTTTGGAACGTGTGTGGACTGCATAAAGGGAAAGCATACCAAAATCTCCTCTAAAGGTGCCAGAAGGTGTGATGGAACATTAGAGTTGATTCATACGGATATATACGGACCTCTTCCTCTTTCATTTACTGGCCATAAATATTTTATCACATTTACTGATAACTATTCTCGATATGGCTTTCTTTACTTGCTTAAAGAGAAATCTGAATCATTAGATGCCTTTAAGGCATATAAGGCTGAAGTAGGAATCAACTCCAGAGAAAGATAAAAGTGGTCAGATCAGATAGGCGTGGTGAATATTTTGGTAGACAGACAGGTAAAGGCCAAGTTACTGGGCCTTTCGCTAAGTTTCTAGAGCAGTGCGGGATTGTTCCACAATACACCATGCCAGGCACACTTGATCAGAATGGTGTTGCTGAAAAGAGGAATCACACATTAATTGATATGCTTAGGAGTATGATCAGTAATTCTACCCTTCTGATATCATTGTGGGGTGAGGCGCTCAAAACTGCCCTATATATACTTAATCGGGTCACTACTAAGGCTGTCACTAAGACTCCTTTTGAGCTTTGGACAGGTAGGAAACCCAGTTTAAGACATTTTCATACATGGGGTTGTCAAGCTGAGGCCAAATTGTATGACCCACAAATAAAAAAATTGGATACTCGAACCATTTCAGGATATTTTATTGGTTATTCAGAAAGGTCAAAAGGGTGTAAGTTTTACTGTCCATCACTTCCTATAAAGATTACAGAAACTAAAAGGACACGGTTTATTGAGGATGAAACAGTTAGTGGGAGCTTTGAATCTCGATTCGTTGAATTTGATGAAATTCAAGAGCATTTAGATTCTACATAGAATATACCCATTATTGTTACTAATAATTTGATGGTTCCAGTTGTCACGCCCCGGGTGTATACCAGAACCCGAACCCGTCTACAGATCCGCCGTGCACACAGAATTTTCTGCGTACACGAAGCGCCAGTAACCTGCTCAGATAAAAGATATACAATAAAAGAGCATAAAGTACAGAGTTGAACTAAAAACTACAACATCTCAGACTGAAACTGGAATAAATACAACAGTAATAAGTACAATAAACTCCCAGCTCACCAAAATAGTACAACCAGCTGGCTAAAGCCAGACCCAAAATAAAAGGGAAAATACAACAGTCTGAGTGGAAGGTACATCAACTGTCTAACTGCAATTCTCAGCCTCATAGGAGATCTATCTACTCAGCGATCCCCTTACCTCAATCAGCCGCCGACGGTCCAGCAGCTCCCGCAGAAGACTCTGCAAAACAAAGAGGAAGAAAAAGAGAAAAACAACAATAGGGGTGAGAACCACTAGTAAACCAGTAGCCTCCCCCTGCGGGTAAAGCCTCAAACTCCGACGTACCCACTAGGTCTACCAGAGGCAAACAAAAAGTAAAGTGGTAAGTCAAATAGACCGCTGACAAGGAAAACTACCACTAATATGCCTCTAATGCAGTATCGACTAAAATGACTGTATGCATGCATCAGTAAACAGTATCTGTCAACCAAACCCAATCAGATGGACCGGTATAGAACCCGGTACTGCCTGCTCTGCCATCATCATCGGCCTGCCGGCCAACGCATAGCGCCGAAGTGATATCACGAACTCATTAACCCACCGGCACCTGCCCGATACAATCGCATGCTCCGGAGTGGCACTCGAGGGGAGCTGCCCACACGAGTAAAGTAACCATGTCACAAGTATCTCAATATAGCAGGACTGGATCACGACTATACTCAAGTGGGAAAATCCATCCACTGAAGAAACCCCGATCCCCCAATCTGATGCAAAAGTGAACATCCTGTAATATCACGAACTATCTTGTGTTTATTTTTGCCCCTTTTGAATGAATTAGTTGTTTAAGGAATCAATTAGCGGGATTTCTTGGGCACCGCATTGGTGCGTGCGAGTATTTTTTGGTGTTAGAGCTAGAAAAACGGAAAATGGCAAAGCGATCGGATCTGAAATCCGATTCGCGGATCTCCCGGAATGAGATTTTGAGGGTTTCGGTACTCGTAGGATGCACCGGAACCCGTGCCACGTGATCGGCACGCTTTTCGAGAAGATGGTAATCTTTCTGTTACATCTGCTGATTAAGGGTTTTATTTTGTACGTACGAGAGGGAAATAAAATATTTAATTATTATTTTTCAAGAAAGCGGAAACCCTAATCGGAGAGAAAAGAGAGAAAAAGGAAACCCTATTTCGGAGAGAAAAAAGAGATCGGATCTTCCATTTTCTTCGATCAACGTGCCGGAAGTCGGGATCGGAGCATCACCGTCAACGGGGAGTGGATCCGGATTCTCAATACCGTGAGGAACGAGATCGGGTTGTCTTCTCCGTTTGAGCGAGGTTAGCGGCGTTTACCTCTCTCGCGTTTTCGTCGTTCTGAGTTTCGTGTTTTTGGTTTTGGGTTTTGCGTTCTTGGTTTTGTCGTTTGGGCGATCTAGGATGCCCTAGCCGCCGCCGCGCCGCCGCCTCGCTGCCGCCGCGTGGCTGAGGCGCGCGCTACCCGCGCGCCGCAGAAGGGCCGCGCATCGCGCCGCTTGCGCGCCCGCGCGGGGTTGTGCCCGCGCGGGGCAGCCGCGCACCGCGCCGCTTGCTGGCCGCGCGGGGTGGTGCCCGCGCTGGGGCAGCCGCCGCTGCCACGCCCCTTGCGCAAGCCGCGCGGGGCTGGTGCCCGCGCGGGGCCGCCCCGCCGCAGCGCGCACCCGCGTGGGGCTGCGCCGTGTAGGTTTTTATATATAAGGATCCACAAGGATATAAATAGGTACTATCAAACAACTAGAGGGGGGGTGAATAGGTGTAATACTTAAAAACAAATCTCAGTGCAAAATAAAAACCAATGCGGAAAATAAAAATAGCACACCGAGATTTACGTGGAAACTCCAATCCAGGAGAAAAACCACGGGACCAACACACAATAACAATCCACTAAGAATAGAAGAATAACAAGGTGATTACCGACTCCACGGACTCAAACCCCTCCTTCAACTTTTTCGGATCTTGCGCTCCACCGATTGCACGTCCACTGCACACATTCGAATCCACGAACGCCACTCGAATCCACGAGCACACGTTTCGAATCCACGAAACGCCTTCAACACACCGAATCCACGATGCTAAGTCGAATCCACGACGCAAACTTAGCCGATAAGAATATTGGCTTCGATGGTGATCCTTTGCTTAGATTATCATTGAGGAACCGTAGAAGGAATCTCTAAGCAAAGACTAGATCAATTCGACAAAAGATAGATCTTGGAAGAACCGTCGAATTGACCTAATAGAGGCTAAAGAGAAGAACAATAAAAACCAGCCTCTAGGGTTGCTCTCGAGTGTTTTTGAATTGATCAGTAAGTATCGTGAAACCCTAAGTGTCTATTTATAACCCTTCGAAAAAGATAAAAGTCGGTTTAGCAATCTTATCCCGAGATGACATTGTGTACCGGTACCAAATAACGTGTTCCGGTACTCAATGGTGCAAAACACAGATTTTTCTATTGTGTTCCGGTACCCAAGTATGTGTTCCGGTACGCAATGCAAATTACAGAAAATTCTGTGTCGGGTTTGAGGAACTGAAAGTGTGGTTCCGGTACTCAATGTAAAAACTAATTTTTCCAAGATAAGCTTTATCCAAAACAGACCTAGTACCAGAATCCAAACTTAAAATAAGTTGTAAGTTAAAACCAAGTTCCTAAAACCAAGTCTAAACCGGATTTCAATCATTTTCGGATTCCAATGATTATAAATGAACTTTAATCACCACGATTAAATTAATCATACCTGAGAGTTATCTTGAGCTCATGTTGAATCTTGAATGAGCCTTCGAAAGCTGATTTGACAATTTGATCCCTTTAAGATTCCGACTCAACTCACGAAATATGTCAACACAAAAAGGCGTAACAATCTCCCCCTTTGGCAATTTCGTGACAAAACCCAAAAATACATAAAACCGCTCAAGTCACTCATCTTAAACCAAAAAATCGAAATTCAATGTCATCACCAAAACATTGATTTTCTTTGCGTGAAAGATCCAATAAATACAAATTACATTCGAACCATATGACTTAGGACTGGGAGTCTTAAAGTGATGTCATTCCTGCAAAACAAAACTCCAAAACAAAATCAAACGTTAGTCGTTAGAAATTAAAATCCTACATTTGATTCATCTTCCTTTTGGTTCTTTTGTTTTTCCTGCTCTTTTGTTTTGTGGCTCTTGTTCTCAATCTTTTCTTTATCTCCCCCTATCTTGAGCATCTCTGTTCTCCCCCTTTATGATACGTCCATCTCATTTTCGTTCTCCCCCTTTTTTGTCACAAATTGTCAAACAGTTAATATAGACAAAAGGAGACATACTAGAAGGATAAGTTCTTAGTTACATGCCCATTAGAGTTCTTGTTCATCACAAAGTAAAAAGAAACTGAAAACCAAAAACAAGAAGGAAAATAAGTCACTCATCCTCATTTGAATCATCATCATCATCATCATGTGATGTTGGTCCATGCGATGTACTCGGTGCAGTTGCTCCAGCGACCACATCATCATGTTTGCACCCAAGGATATCGAAGATTTTCTTTAAACCATCCTCAAGTTTCTTGAAGCCTTGCTCCATCCTTTTCTTTAAGGAGCGAACATCCCGATGCAAAGTTTGAAGTGTCACTACCTCATCTGTTTCAGGAGATTCTTGGCGAGGCGGTGTACTCGGTGTCGCTTCACTTGCATAGCCTTTTGTATGCCCAAAAGTCTTCAAAGTGCTAATCGACTTAGCTAAGGTGATTCCATCAATTGCCCCCAAGCCGTAATCATATTTGGCACAAGAAATGTCAACTCCGTGATCTTCCAGAAGACGAGTTATCAAAATTGGATACGGAAGAAGCTCACGTTGCCTTGTTCCCTCAATGACATGTACCATTTGTTGCCAAACAAGAAAAGGAATATTGATATTAATTCCATTTGCACTCTCCGGGTGACCAAGGAAAAAGAGAAGAAGCAGTCGATCCCATCGAATCCTTTTGGTCCCCAGTGTGGGCAATAGGTTGTAGCACACGATTAAGGACAAAATATGATACTCTGGTTTTAGGTCCTTTGATTCAACATACGACCTATTAGTGTGCGTCCCTAACTTTCAAATAGAGTTCACAACAATGTCCCAATGAGTGTTATGTTGGAAGTCACCATCAGTGTAATATAGACCAGAAGCGTCAACAGCTAATCCAAGATTTGCACCAATTACTGCTGGAGTAATGTCAAACTTGACGTCTCTAACTGTTGTTTCAATAACGAAAGCCCCTGTGTCATGGTCCTTTTGAAGTATATTAGCTCTCATGTAGAACTCCCTGATGATCTCCACACAAAAACCCATTTTAGGTTGAACTCTGCCAAGTGGCCGAATATGACTTCGTTCCAATAGCCTTGCAAAGTCTGGAACTTCACGACATAGCTCGTTAAAATTAACGTGTCGCTCTCCAATGCATGTACGGTTTGCAAATCTGGCACGGCGCTTTGCACTCACATGCTGTTCACTTTCATCAACATTTGATCACCATTGAGAGCGCTCGCGTATTACCGGTCCACCGGTACTTCTACGCGGAGGAGAATCCGCATCCTTCTTTTTCCTAGGAGCCATAGGTGCTTTTCCCTTTCCTTGAACAGATTCTTCTTCATATTCTGAGGAATGTTCAGATTCTGAGCTAGTCGAATCTTCATTGCGTGATCGTTTCGTACTCTTTTTCTTTCTAGAACCGCGACCACGTCCACTTCCAGTGGCCATTAAGATCACAAGTGCAAGTAGCCACGAAAATGCCATTTCCTACAAAAAACACAATGCACTATGATTTGATCGTATAGGAAGGCTTAAACATGTATAAGAAACATTCTAAACATGTCACAATTGATGATTCATCATTTAAAATCCATTTACATTGAAAGCTCTAATTTTCAATTTTCTCTATGTTAAGAACATATGCAAATGATAGATTCAAGCATATAAGCATGGAAACATGAATCTAACTACATAGAAGGCAACCATTTATGTTCTAAACATGAAATAGGGGTGATTTATACAAGAGATTTCAATTGGAGTAAGGATCAACCCAAAAATTCTTAAATAAAACATCAAAACCTAAAACCTAGGGTTTTGAAACAAAAGAAAGCAAGATTAATGAAGAAACTTAAAAATCAAAGCAACAAATCACTTGATCTTGATGAAAAACCCCTTAGAGAAGTTTTAGAGAGAGAGAGGGAGGGTTTTGAAATGGGAGAAGTGAAATAAATCTCATGAGTTTCGGAATATAAGAAAATCCAGATTGAGTACCGGTACTAAAAGTCGCGTACCGGTACGCAGTGCAAAATCTGAAAATCCTTCGTTCGGGTTCCGGATTGAAAACATGGCTGATCCGGATTCGCAATTTTAGTTCCGGTACTAAACATGGAGTACTGGTACTCAAGTGAAAAAACAGAAAATCTCACGTTCGGGTTCCGGATTGGGTTTTCTGATCCGGAATCTTGGTTCCGGTACTAAAAATCAGGTACCGGTACACCAGAGTCAAAAAGCAAAAATTTCTTGAAACAAATCCAAATTTTGAAATCTTTTCAAATACCGATTTGTATACCATCAAGAAATTCATTTAAGTGCTTTGAAAAATAATGAATTCACATAGATGTCATTCAATCTAATTAATTATAAAAATTAAAAAGATTTACTCCGAAATCATGAAAAATAAAGATAAAACATTATAAACCGTTTTTCATGTTATATTCGTCAAACATAAGTCATAAAAAATAATCTTGAGATCCAAAGTCTATCAAGATGTAACGGATTTACAAAGATGACTTACAGAGATTTCCAAATGACATCAATTTTGAATTTTACCCTTCTAAATTGAGATATGCACTAAAATACCTAAGGGTGGCTCTTTGAGCATCTTTTAACTATCCCACCTTATACCAACCAGGAGATTAATCAAAATAAGAACTTTGAATATAAATCTCCGAATGCTTCAACTAAAAATTTCAAAAATATTTTTCAAGCATCCAAAACATGTGGTAGCTTCACACACTAACCGGACGACCGGGGTGGCGGCTCTTTCCAACATGTGGTGGTAGTTTTCACACTCCTTTCGGTTGTAACTCTTTCCACATCTTTTGCAATTCATTTCATTACCCTTGTAAGAAAATACAATCTCTTATGTGAAAGAATTAAATCCCAAATTTTAGTCTATCGGTTGTCTCATGTTTATCACAAAGAACTCACACAACCGAGATAGATTAATCATCTAAAGATCACACATGATTACTAAAATTTGATGAATATAATTATCAAAAACTCCTATAATGAAATATCTTCAAAGATTATGATTATGGAGTAAAGTTGATAATTCATATAAGATTAAATTGGAGTGAATGAAAGTAAATCCTTTTCAAATTCAATGCACTCGTTCGTTAAATCCCTTTTGTTCAAAAACAAAACATAAAAACGAAGAGCATTGAAAACATGTAATGCAGTGATTTAAAAAAAATATAAAAGGAAAACCAATCAAAGCATTACATACAGTCATAAGCTATTTAGAACTTAAGACAAGGAAAGATATCACCTTTCCGAATCCAAAATCGTCGGATTTTGGGTTGTCTTGATTCATTGTGGCCGGGAGATGATAGCTTTGACTGTTGGTCCACCTTAGGTCTTTGCCTCGTAATGATCCACTTGAATGATTGATGTTGTGGCTCAGACCTTTGGTGGGTTGAGTGAACTCCTTTGACTTGATGAGTCTTTTGATTCCGTTGAGTTCGCTCCGTACACTACAAGAAAATTGCTGTGTAACGAAAGGAAAAGTCATCGTTATTGCTCCATTTTTCGTCGTTAAAAATAAATAACGACGGGATAAAATGTCGCCGTCACCCGTCGTTATAGCTTCCCTTACTAAAAAAATTAACGACGGTTTAGAAAAACCGGTCGTTATTGCTTTTTAACGACGGAGAAATTTTCGGTCGTTAATCAGTATTCATTAGTGACTATATAAACCGATCGTTATTGTTTTTTAACGACGGAGAAATTTCCGGTCGTTAATCAGTATTCATTAGTGACCATATAATGCAACAATAGCGACCTATTCGTCATCGCTAATAAGCTTATGATTTAGAAGTTTGTAAATTTAACGACCAATATTTTCATCGCTAATAATTAAATTATTACGAAATAATATGACAATAACGACTAAAATTGTCATCGCTAAAAGTAAACCTTTAGAAAAAGAGTATAATAATAACGACCAGTATTTTGGTCGCTAATAAATGTACGTTTTGAAAATTGTATAATAATAACGACCAGTATTTTGGTCGCTAATAATAGTATAATAATACAACATATATATTACCATTAAACCATATATCAACAAATACAATAGAGAAGACATTACATTCAATTAAAACTACATTCACATACACACCATTTTGTCAACATAATTATCAAAAGTATTGTCATCCAACATACAACCATCACATACACACCATTTCAAGTCTACATATAAAGTTGCCAAAATGTTTACTAAATTAAAAGTAACTACTCCAAAATAAACATGCAACCATCCATTGTGCTTCGAAAGAAGAAGTAACCACTCCAAAATAAACATGCAACCGAAGAAGTAACCACTCCAAAATAAACATGCAACCATCCATTGTGCTTCAAAAGAAAAGCAGAAAAAAGATAATTGGAAATCTACTCTGTTGGCTTCAAGATGATCCTCCTTGCTCAAATACGAACATCTTCAGTTATCTGCAAAAGACCAAAGTAAATATTATTACAACATTACTAAAATAATATAAGAAATATGTGAAACTTCTTGAAATAAAAAATACTATTTTAGAAAATTTAAATGAAGATATGCTTTTGGATAATTACTATTAACAATATTAAGATTGTGTTTCTTACTCTTCAGATCGAGTCGGTGGTGGAGGAGCATTGAATTGTTGTTGTAGCATTTCTTTAATTGCTCGAAGTTCTACCTCTATTCCGTCAATGCGACTTTTAAGTGACTCATTTTCCTTTTGAGTTTCACAAAGTTTAGTATGAAGTTCCGCTCTTGAAGAATAAGGAGGTCTCAAATCATTTGCTTTTACACCACCTCCGAAACAAATCACATGATTACGACTTTGAGATCCAAAATATTTTTCAATAAGTTCTATGTTGGAAGAAGAAGGATTTGATTGCGACGCTTCAACAATTTCATCCTTCAAAATATAGATATCAACATAAAAAAAAATGAAACTACAAAAAGAGATAGATTATAATAAAATAAATGTAAAAAACTTACATATTTCTTGATAGTATCTTCTCCTTCTAGTTGCCCACCCTTTTTTCTAGTTTCATAAAATATTGTTGCTAAACTTGGTGGGTTATTATCTTTCCATCCCTATACAAAATATAAATTAGGTTCAACCAATGCCATCAATTGAATATAGAAGTTTGAAGTTACCTACTATTACCTTTTTCCAAATAATTTGTCTAAAAGGTTTACTACCCGTGCGATGAGGCATTGATACCTTCGTCCTATTTTCTGAATTTCTTTTACTTGCCGCCTACATTCACATGGTAACATGATATAAATATGAATATAAGATATAAAATAAAAAACTGGTATATGCATAGTAGTATAATTGTAGAAAATAAGAATAATAAAAGAATGAATAGGAAAAAAAAAAATTGGCATGTATTTCTATCTTTATAATTTTCATAATTTTCACAAGTTACTTGAAGTTCAATTAGCAATCTGCAGTTTTAGCAATAAAAGGTGATAAAAAAGAAAGAGATTGTGCAATAAAAGGAACAGAGTAATTGCAAAAATGGCAAAATTGTATTATACAAAAACAATAAGAGTCCAAATTGTTGATGGAACAGAAATTATCAGAAGAAAACAATCACCGACCAAATGAGATTCAGAAAACCTCAAAAGAGAAATAAGAATTTTAAAACAAAGACAAAAAAAAAACCAAATGAATTTACCGAAAGAGTGTTCCCATATATTTCATTGGTAATTGATTCTGGTGCAGGTTGTCCGCTACTGTAGTTAAACTGAAAACAAAAAGGTGATCAGACAATATACAATGCCAAGCAATTGCTCCAGTATATTTCACTTAATGTGTCTGGCCAGTTCATTTGTTCCTCTTTTTTCTCGCATTGCATTTGGTAGCATAAGGGAATGATAAACCCCCTATAATCCTCCAACCAAAGAATCCTCAGAATATTCAAGCACATACACAATTATAAGGATATTTATGTTGAATTTAGTTATTAAAAGGAAACTCAAGCATATACCTTAATTCCCCAGTCATAGTCCGGTCCACCAGGATTATGGCTTGCACTCATGATAAAACCACCATTCGCCTACCAAACATTTAAACAGAAAAGCAACAACAATATTAGCTTAAGAGAAAAAATACATGAAGAAACTAACAAAACAGGTTCTGAAAAAAGAATAAGTCAAATGCATTTATCTTGTTCTATAATAGGTTCTGAAAAAATATATGGTCAGAACTTCAGTTTTTCATGAACCTTACAGAAAAAAAAGGAAGAAGATGTTTTAATGCTTTCAAAACTGGTAGAGTTTAAAACTATTGTCAAGAGACCGCAGAGATTTTTCGAGCGAAAGTTGATGCTGAAAATCACACGATTGGCTTAGCAAATATATCGTTTTCAGCTGTTGAAAAGTCTCAGGGTTTCAGCGACAATATCATGCATTTATCATGTTCTATTCACGGCGAAAATGAAAAATCTACGAAATGAGAAGCAAACTCCAGATCAAGATAAAAGAACCAAACAAAATACATGTCCATTGTGGTTACAGGGGAAACTAAAATTAAGTGTTTAAGACAGAATAACCTTCAAAATACATTCATGTTCTTAAATAGTTTCAGCAGGCTGAACAATCAACGGATTACGGACTTCGATTATGCAATAAATTAGATAACAGACTAAATTTCACTAATTAGGTTGAAGCATTTGATGAGTGACTCCCTCGCACAGGCCGGCGCGGGCGCTGGGCGCGGATGCTTCGAGCAGCGGCGGGCGATCGGGCCACAGAGGAGGCCCGTGCGGCAAGGGAGCTGGGCGGCCCTCACATGTGCGCGACGGGGGCTTCAGCGCGTGGCGCGCCCGTGACTCCCTCGCACAGGCCGGCGCGGGCGCTGGGCGCGGATGCTGCGAGCAGCGGCGGCCGCGCGCGTGACTCCCTCGCACAGGCCGGCCGCGCGCGTGACTCCCTCACACGGCCCGGCGGCGCGCGCGTGACTCCCTCACACGGCCCGCGCGGATGCTGCGAGCAGCGGCGGCCGCGCGCGTGACTCCCTCACACGGCGCACGACTCGAGCCCCGCATGGCGCACGACTCGCGAGGGCGCACGATATCTGGGTGCCCAACAGGGGAAGAAAGCTTAATTAAGCTCAACAGGGGAAGAAAGCTAATTAATTAAAGTCACCTTCTTTTTTCCGGCTCCGGCTTCGTCGGCGCTAGGGCGTACGGACGGGGGAGAGAAGAGGTGATCGGTGGCTTAATTGGGAAGAGGAGGAAGAGGGGTTAAGGGTAAAATTAGGGATTAGGTCTCATTAGCCCTAAATTTATCCAAGTACTCTAAAAGAAAACCCCTCTTTTACAATCAAATAGATAAATTACCGATACGTCCTATAATTTTTTTATCATCCTAAATTTTATTTTGAAATTTAAATTTAAATTTTTTTATCATCCTAAATTTTATTTTAAATTTAAATTTAAATTTTATTTTTATCATCCTAAATTTTATCATAAATTTTTTTTACTTAATTTGGTTGTTTTTAGTGGCGACTTATTGTGCTCGTCGTTAATTTGATAGCTTTTAACGACTGTTATTGTACTCGTCGTTAATTTTGCAGTTTTTAACAACGGCTTATTGTGCTCGTCGTTAATTTGATAGTTTTTAACGATGGTTTAGTGTGCTCGTCGTTAATTTCCTAGCTTTTAACGACGACTTATTGTGCTCGTCGTTAATTTGGTAGCATTTAATTTGGTTGTTTTTAGCGACAACTTATTACGCCCTTCGTTAATTTTGTTGTATTTAGCGGCAACTTATTGTACCCATCGTTAATTTGATTCCTATTAGCAACGACTTATTGTGTCCGTCGTTAAATTAAACGCTTGTAGCGACGACGTATTGCTCCCGTCGTTAATTTATCTACTTTTAGCGACTATTTATTGCACCCGTCGTTAATTTTGTTGTTTTTAGCGACGAAATATTGCACCCGTCGTTAATTTGATTATTTTTAACGACCATTAATTGCGCCCGTCATTAATTGATTACTTTTAACGACCACTTATGGCGCCCGTCGTTAAAACTTAGTCGTTATAGCTATAATTTCTTGTAGTGGTAGATGAAGTTGCCGAAGAATTCCTCTTTCTCTTTTTCGGGCACGACTTCATCAAGTGTCCTTCAAGTCCACACTGGTGACAAGTTCTTCCTTTCAATTTAGTTGTGGAACTTGAAGCCTTCACAGTTTGGTTATTTTTAAATCCCAAACCAACCTTGCTTGTTTTACCTAATCCGGACATACAATCAAGTTTCTTGGAACCGGTTAAAAGCCTTTGTATGTCGGATTTAAGTAGATGAACTTGCTTGGTCAAAGCTTGGTTGGTGACATGAATTTCCTCAAACTGTTTTTCTAGAAAATTAATCTTGTTAATATGGGAATTAACGATCGTTTCCGATTAATTTATCTTTTCTTCGAGGATTTTATTATTATCCAATAAAAGCTCTCGTTCCTCCTCGAGATCATGAAGTTTGATCTTTAAAGCATGGTTCTCGTCCTGAACCTCAAGTCGTTGCTTCCTCAACTTCTTAATATGTTTGGCCATTTTCTTTGATTCCGTAAGAAGTTGTTGATATGCCTCAACAAGTTCTTCTTTGTCCGACTCCCCCTCACTTGATGACTCTCCATCGGATGTTGATGTTTCATACAAAATCAAAGGAATAGAGTCAGTGATTAAAGATGATAAGCAAACATTAGAAGAGGGAATTTGAGAGGCATGAAAGGCAGCGACTTTTTCTTTTTTACTTGAGGTTGATTCATTAGAAGTAGAATCGTCCCAAGTTTTCGCTTGCAAAGTGTGAGGACCCGAATCCCAACTTAAGAGATTACTGTCGGATTAGTGGCCTTTGGGAGTGTCTGTGCGCGTGTCGGGCCCAAGAAATGGATTTATGGTGCCATTTGGGATTTAGCTTGCATCACTGGAGGTCTGCGTTGTGTGTCGGTGGTGTTTGTGCGCAATTTGGACACAAGTGATGGACTTCGGGCTTAAAAAGGGATCACGTGGGATATTGGAGGACCCGTCGAGTGTTTAGAAGTGGTTTCGCGCGACGCGGATGTCAAAATTAGACTCAGGGCGAAGTTTGGATAAATGATCACCTCTCCGGATGCCTTCGGCAATTTTTAGAGTTGGAATTTGGAGAAACGGACATCGTTTTTGGATTCAGCGTGCGAAATCGTTGAGAATGGACTATTTACTTATTGTTTTCGGAGCCCGGGTGACGCGCGTGTTTTTCGAGGTGCGTCGCGGATCCCGAGGTGCGGCACGGATCCCGAGGTGACGGCGGCGGCGCGCGGCTCGAGGCGTGCGGCGCGCTGCGCAATGCGCGCAGCTGGCGTGCGTTGGGAACGCGCGCCTTCCGCGCGGGACAACGCAGGGGCCGCCACGTGGCGGGCCCCCGTTGGCGCACGCGTGGGCGTGGGGGGCGCGCGCCCGTGTGGCGCGCGTGGTGTCCCGCGCCTGTGTGGCGCGGTGTCACGCGCGCCCGTGTGGCGCGCGGGCTGCCGCGCCCGCGTGGCGCGCGGGACGCGCGCCACGTGGCGCAGGGCCGCGGGACGCGCGCCACGTGGCTCAGGGCCCGCGCGCCACGTGGCGCAGGGGGCGCGCGCTGGGCCTGGTGCGCGCGTCCCCTGTGTGGTGGACCGCCGAGTGGCGGGCCCCCATTGGGGGGCTCCGTGGGGTGGGTCCAATGGACCACCCCTCCCCCTCCACCTTCCTCTCTTCTTCTTTCTTCTCCACCCGAGCACCCCTCTCCTCTCTTTTTCCTTTTCTTCTCTAACCGAGCACAAGGGGAGAGAGTGGGAGGAGGTTTCCTGAGGTGGAGCGACACGTCGGCAACCTCGTGGAGCGCGCAAGGCGTTCCATTTAGCCTGATGGGCGGCACGGCGCTGTCGAGGTAGGTCCCGCGTGTTGATTTTTGCGGTGTTTTGGCACAGTTTTGGGGCGTTCTTTTGGACATTGGATTGATCCCTTGTTCTTATCTGTGTTAGGGACCATATTTTTACTGCTCCGTTTTGCGTGCGGACCCCGACGCCATGCACCGTTTTGTGTGCGGACTTTGTTTTGCGTGCAGATTCCGGCACCGTGCACCGTTTTGCGTGCATACTCTGGCGGTGTCCACCGTTTTGCGTGCGGACTCCGTTTTGCGTGCGAACTCCGGCACCGTGCTCCGTTTTGCGTGCGAACTCCGGCGGCGTGCACCGTTTTGCGTGCGGACTCCGTTTTGCGTGCGGACTCCGGCGGCGTGCTCCGTTTTGCGTGCGGACTCCGGTGGAGGCAGGGAATCGCGTGGAGGCCAATCGCAAGTGTCGACAAGCAATTGGTGGCAAACCGAGGTGGGTTGGAATCTCTTCGAGATTTATGGAATGCCCTTTAAAGCTATTGTATGCATGTTGATTATGTTTAGCTTACTATTTATATAGCTGGTAAATCTGATAGTTGCCTAGAAAACTGTAGAAAGATAATTATAGGCCCCAGATATTTTTAGCATGTCTAGGGATGACATGACACTAGACTGCATGTTTAGTTGACATTGATTGGCATCTGAACCGTATTAAAAATCGGCGGACCGATTTTAATGAAATTGAGGCTCTAAAAATAGTTTTGGATATTTGTGAGCTTCCAGAGGGTTTGAGTAGGTTCAGGATGCATGTATCCTCGTGCCAGGGGGCCGAGTGGATTTTTAGAGCTCTGTGTGACGAGCTTCTAGTGTCAAGTGAGTTGAGATCCCTGGTGGGATTATTCTAGATCATGGGGATATATATATTCTGATTTAGTAGTGGAGATGGTTCTCCGATTTGGTTTTGAGATGTTTGGCTCTGGCAGATTGAGTCGTGGAGGTTTTCCGACTTAGCCATGGGATGTGCATTATCAGATTGGGTTGTTGAGGATTCTCCGACATAGCTTTGAGAGGGTTTGGCATTCCCTGATCCAGTCGTGGAGGGTTTCCCGACTGTGATGTGTTATCTGGTATTGGGTATCCGATCTGTTTGATCGAGGATCATAGCCTGCATGTGCCATTTATGAGACAGTTGAGACTGACTAGATACTAGAGCTCTGAGGGGTCGCTCCCCTCGAGGACGCCCCACGCGGAGTGGGTAGGTGTGTAGTACGCCCCACAAAGAGTGGGCAGGTGCATAGTACGCCCCACACGCAGTGGGCAGGTGCGTCCATAGTAGTCAGCAGTACGCCCCATGCGGAGTGGGTAGGTGCGTAGTACGCCCCACAGAGAGTGGGCAGGTGCGTAGTACGCCCCACACGCAGTGGATAGGTGCGTAGGACGCCCCACGGGGAGTGGGCAGGTGCGTCCATTGTGGTCAGTAGGACGCCCCACGTGGAGTGGGCAGGTGCGTTCCTAGACGACAGGCGCGGGCTTGACTGTGCCAGCTTTGGACAGTCTTTGAGATTTGGGTTTTGAGAGCACCTTGGGTGCGAGTGTTGCATAGCTGGCTCTTAGATGGGTATTCCTTTGAGCATGATACTTGAGGCATTTAGTAGTGAGGGAGTATGCATAGCAGGTTCATAGTAGAGATTTACATGGGCAGTATGGTGAGACATTTAGTTGTAGCTCTTTTCCTACTTTTCCTTATCTATCTATCTATCTATCTGGATATCTATCTGTTTTGCCTCCAGTAGACTTTGTGGGCATACCGTGGATATTGGGACGGTACCCACTGAGATCTGCCTTCTGCAGTAGATCTCACACCCGTTGCGGTGACAGGTTGAGGTAGCTGTTCCGGCTTGGTTCGCGCGGAGACAGCAGATCGAGGTGAGGACGTGGCCGATTAGTTCCTTACCAGCATTGAGAGTCAGAGGTAGATGTACCCATTTTTATTTTATGACTCCACTTTTGTACCGGACATTCTGAGAGACTTGTGAGAATTGTATTATTTTTTTATAGCTTATCAGACTTGTATTGAGGACTTTCATTTATCCAGATGTTCAGTTGATTTCTTTAGCTATTAGTTCTTTTTCCGCTCTGATACATGTTAGCTATAGATCTTTTGCAGGATAGACGCTTCGTCTGTGTGGCAGTTTCCGCACAGACGGCGGATCTGTTGGCGAGCCCGGGTCGCAGTTTCGACCCCGCGGCGTGACACAAAGCCTTATTTTTATATGATTTCGGAGAAGGACAATCCGTTGAAATATGGCCGTAGCCTTTGCATCTATAACATTGGATTTCCCCTTCGAATTCATCTTTTTCCTTAGAAGGTTTTGCAGAGCTTTTGAGGTTAGAGGATTTAGAACCCGATGATCCTTTAGATGGTTTCGAGGATGAAGATCCATCGGTTCGATTCTTCCAAAACATCCGACGAAATTTCTTTATGATCCGCGCCAATTGTTCTTCAAAATCGGCAAAAGTGATTTCATCGTCAGAACTTGATTCACCATCTTCTTCCTTTGTAGATTTGAATGCAACACCTGTAAGCTTAGAAGAAGACTTGGAAGAAACTTGATTAGTAGGAAAAGTCATCTCATAAGTTTGTAAAGCACCTACTAATTCCTCTACTCTCATCTCATCCGGATGACTAACGGTTTCAATGGCGGTAACCTTTGCCCTAAACCGTTCCGGAAGAGTCCGAAGTATCTTTCTTATAACTTTCGACTCCGGGATCTTTTCTCCTAAATTAGCACAAGTATTGATTACATCTTGAAGTCTAGTGTAATAATCTGTAAACAATTCATGCTCATCCATATGAATAGAGTCAAATTGACTTGTAAGCATCTGAAGCTTTTGAATTTTTACTAGATTAGTACCCTCATGTGTAATTTTGAGAATATCCCAAATTTCCTTCGCGGTTTCACACGCAAAAATTCGTGTGAACTCAGTCGAGGAAAGAGAGTTAAATAAAGCGTTCATACCTTTCCCATTGTAAGAAGAACTTTCGAATTCCTCTTTGGACCATCTAGAGCGAGGTTTTGGGGTAGTAGAATTTCCTACTTCCTCAGTTGGATGTACCCAACCGTATTCAACGGTTTGCCATACCCGCTCATCAATTGCGATGAGAAAGGCTCTCATCCGCACTTTCCAATACGCATAATTAGTCCCATCAAAAAGAGGAGGTCTATAAATATTACCACTTTCACCCGACATGATAGATAAACCTAAAACCCGCTCTGATACCACTTGTAGGTTTTTATATATAAGGATCCACAAGGATCTAAATAGGTACTATCAAACAACTAGAGGGGGGGGTGAATAGGTGTAATACTTAAAAATAAATCTCAGTGCAAAATAAAAACGAATGCGGAAAATAAAAATAGCACACCGAGATTTACGTGGAAACTCCAATCCAGGAGAAAAACCATGGGACCAACACGCAATAACAATCCACTAAGAATAGAAGAATAACAAGGTGATTACCGACTCAACGGACTCAAACCCCTACTTCAACTTCGTCGGATCTTGCGCTCCACCGATTGCACGTCCACTGCACACGTTCGAATCCACGAACGCCACTCGAATCCACGAGCACACGTTTCGAATCCACGAAACGCCTTCAACACACCGAATCCACGATGCTATGTCGAATCCACGACGCAAACTCAGCCGATAAGAATATTGGCTTCGATTGTGATCCTTTGCTTAGATTATCATTAAGGAACCGTAGAAGGAATCTCTAAGCAAAGACTAGATCAATTCGACAAAAGATAGATCTTGGAAGAACCGTCGAATTGACCTAATAGAGGCTAAAGAGAAGAACGATAAAAACCAGCCTCTAGGGTTGCTCTCGAGTGTTTCGGAATTGATCGGTAAGTATCGAGAAACCCTAAGTGTCTATTTATAACCCTTGGAAAAAGATAAAAGTCGGTTTAGCAATCTTATCCCGAGATGACATTGTGTACCTGTACCAAATAACGTGTTCCGGTACTCAATGGTGCAAAACACAGATTTTTCTATTGTGTTCCGGTACCCAAGTATGTGTTCCGGTACGCAATGCAAATTACAGAAAATTCTGTGTCGGGTTTGAGGAACTCAAAGTGTGGTTCCGGTATTCAATGTAAAAACTATTTTTTCCAAGATAAGCTTTATCCAAAACAGACCTAGTACCGGAATCCAAACTTAAAATAAGTTGTAAGTTAAAACCAAGTTCCTAAAACCAAGTCTAAACCGGATTTCAATCATTTTCAGATTCCAATGATTATAAATGAACTTTAATCACCACGATTAAATTAATCATACCTGAGAGTTATCTTGAGCTCATGTTGAATCTTCAATGAGTCTTCGAAAGCTAATTTGACAATTTGATCCCTTTAAGACTCCGACTCAACTCACAAAATATGCCAACACAAAAGGCCGTAACACGCCGCATGCAGCGCGCCCGCGTGGGGCTGGTGCCCACGCGGGGCCGTACAGCCGCAGCGCACGCCCGCGCGGGGCTGGTGCCCGGGGCTGCTCCACGTACACCGCGTCGCGTTGTCTCTACGCCTCGCTGTTCTTGCGCTGCGTCTGGGTGGGTCTTGGCGTTCTCTGTCTTGTTCTGGACAGAGTTCGGGGCTACGGTTTTTCGTAGGTCTCGGTTTAGCTTATTGATGTTATGTTTTGTTGGGGTTTTCCCTTTTTAGGTCTGGGAATCGTGCAGGGGCGCAGGACGGTTTCAGGTGTTTTGTTCAACGCGATTCAAGGTGGGTACCCTTATCGTGCGTCTTTTTTAAGGTGAGGTCTCATCATGTGTTATGTAAGAGTAAAGTAGATGTGCTAATGGTTTTCAACTAACCCCTTTTCGCATGAGTGTCACGCCCGGGGGTCGAAACTGCGACCCGGGCTCGCCAACAGATCCGCCGCCTATGCAAAACCCCGCACAGGCGAAGCGTCCAACCAGCAAGAAAAGGTACTACAGCTAACAGATATCAGAGCTATAAAGTAAATCTGCTGTAAAACTGAAATCAACCACTGTACAACTGGAAATAATACAATAATGTCCATCTCCCAAAAATGATAATCATGCAATATCCTCAGATACAAAACCCAGAACTCAACAGGGAGATATCTCCAATAAATACATCAGTGTACATGTTCTCAATACATAACATATCCTCACTACAACAGTCTCTCAAAAGAGGAAATAAAATAACTAATCTACTGAAGATCTTCTCTGGAGGGGTACCTCTACTCTCCAACGACGGGTAGGGATCTAGCTCGCGACTCCCTCGCCTCGATCAACAACTGCAGAATCAGCAACACCCGCTAAGACTCTGCAAAAAAAAAATGAGAGAAAAGAAAGGGAGGGGGAAAACCCCCAATGGGTGTGAGAACTACACCAAAAAGGGAGTTCTCAATGGGTACCACCGCCAGGCCCGACGATCTGCCCACTAAGTCCACTAGAGGCATAAGATAACCAATGCAGTAAAAACAGAACAAGAAAGCTGGAGACACTCAACAGCTATCATGCCTCTATCTAAATGCTCAAATGGGGAAACTCTGATAAAGATATGCAACACTCGCACACGAGGTGCTCAATCGACCCAATCGAGCTGACTGCCACATCGGGTCCAGTCAAACCTGCGCCCACCTACAACCACCTCCCACTGTCGGGCAGGAATTACGTAGGGTGTCCAAACGGACTAACTCGCTATCGAATAGTGGCTCATGCAGGCTATAGTCGAAATCCACGCTCTCTCTCAGAACGGATAGACTCAAGATGCTCGACCTCTCACACAACGGTCAAAGTACTCACAACGACACGGGACCACCGTCAAACCAAACGGCTCCTAACAACACTAGAACTGGTCTAAACACAGCTACTAGACTCCACTCAGCCCCCAGGCACGAGTGTAACAATGAAAGTACCTGCCTGAATAAACCCAATCAAATGAACCGGTATAAAACTCGGTACTGCCTGCTCAAACTGTCTCAAGTATTTGCTCACAAATTGGTACTCACTGACCGATGCTCACTGTCTGGCACTCACTGGCCAACAGGTCTGGCACTCACTGGCCAATATGTCAACGGCCTACTCCGGAGTGGCCTCGAGGGGAGCGACCCACACGAGTAAAGTATCGCAGTAACAAGTATCTCTGTCAAGTATCTCAATATGGCAGGACTGGATCACGACTCTGATCAAAGTGGGAAAACCCATCCACTAAAGAAAGACCCGATCTCAATATGATGCAAAGTAAACAATAAGTGGGAAACTCCATCCACTAAAGGAAACTGATGCCCAATCTGATACAATAACCGACACCCAGCCAACCGCCCAATCTCCGCGGTCGCCGTGACACCCCACAACCCACAATCAAGACCAACCTGTCCCAGACTCGAAGTCTCGACTACACTATCCCAAACCCCCGCTCGAACACGAGCAACATGAACCACATGACTAACCAATAAGGAGAAATGAAACAAAACATGGTTTCTCCTAAGTCAAGTTCCAATATGATAGTGTAGCAGTAAATGATGGCCTATCTAGATGTCCATACAAGCATGCAAATGTCCTCAAGGAAATGAAAGGGAGTAAAGCATATAATAGATCCACTAGGGTATAAACAACATGCCAGAATCCCTAATGAACTACACCTGTCCATAATCCAGGGTCCATGAAAAGAATGATCAGAATAATACCCGCACATAGATATAGCCTCCTACTCCATCGAGTAATCATATCATAAAAGACTATGTGCAACATGGCATGCTAAAAGATCATTACTATAGTATATCAATCTGCATGATCTAGGCCATTCCTCAAGCTTCCATCTCGATGCTAAATATTGTACAATTAAACAAGCATGCTAACAATCACATAGGGTAAATCCCTTAGGTAAGCATTTACTATTCATCATCATGAATATCCAAATCCCGCAAGTCCTCGATAATATTTAACATGAATATTAATCTTGCAATTCCCTTATACAATCATCATTCCTGGCTTACCTTACAATAACATACAATGTACCCTAAACATGCATGCATTCTACATAAAGAATTAGAGAACCGTCCACCGGTTTTGGAGATGAAGCAACCCACCTGAAACGCTTTCCGCAGGCAAAGCTGAAGTCGGTGAAGTGCGTGGCCACTTGCAAACAAAATCCACTGAACCCGTATCCTCGGTACATGTCGCGCAAGCCTCGGCTCCAAACAACAACACCCCAACAATGCAACACCACAACAAACAACAATCAACACAACTCACTAATCATACCCCAAAATGTACACCAACAACATTGCTGTTTTTCCAAACAGCACTAAGAAGGGAATTTCTCACCTCCAGGTAGCGCTCCAAAAATTCTAGAAAATTCACGGTTGCGATCATCGCGACGAGTAGCCCCAAAACGAGTATTTATACGCCCCGTTCCGACACCTGTAGGCCAAGATGCAAATTAAACAATGCGGGGCGCCGGTAATCCACAACACTGCAAAACTGCGGGATACAACCCCAAAGAAGCTTAAATCTCACCTTCAAAGAGTCGTCAGAAAAATCCAATAAAAAACGAGCGCGCTCCTCTCGAAGAGTAGATATCAATCGAGTCCTTAAACACCTCATTCCGATGCTCGTAGGTCAAGATAGAAAATCGACAAGCCTCCGCTGTCCAAAATCTCACAGCAGAAAAAGGGGTCACCAAAACACCTCGGGAACTGTGCCAAAAACTCAAAATGAGGAGAAGTGATCAACACGGAAAACGAAGCCTTACCTCTTGTGAAGGCGCTACCATGAAAATCGGCTCAAAATTCCATCGGGGTGATCCGGTGTTCTCGCGGACTGAAGAGCGACGATAAAAGCCGAAAATCGAAGGTGCGTCGATGTGCGCCGTGTCGCAGAAAACGTCGATGCCGCGGCCTCCAAAAATCCCGAAAATCCAACAAGTGGTGGAGGGCACAGTGAAGATGGCTCTATAGAAGAGGGAGCTCCCGGAAATGCCAAAAACCCGCACAAAGGCCCCCTGCTGCCTATTTATAGGCTGAAATCCAAGCCAAAAAAATGCACATTGGGGTACATTTTCCGGGTTCCCGAATCATTCGGGCGCCAACAGTGCACCCGAAAGCCTCCCCCGCGATGCGTCCGAATCGCCCAGGTGATGCCATGTCATCCCCGCACAGCAAACAGCCAAACCGGCCTCTAGCCTCGCGCCGCGTGGCCCGCCGTGGTGCTGACGCGTGGCGCGCGCCCGGTCAACGCGCGCCTGCCGCGCCCACGTGCGCGCTGCCAGTGTCGCCTGCGACCCCTGCCAGGCACGCGCCCCGAGGCCGCCCCTGCTTGCTCCATGGTCCCAGTCCACTACACCGACCAATCCTACACAGCCACGTGTCCCAAGGCAAACCAATAGGAAGACGACACGTGGCACGCCGCCCCCGTGCACCGCGCGCCTACCCACGCCTACTCCGGCGCCTGCCCGCGCCCGCGCCGCCGCGCTCCGCCGCTGCCCGCCGGCCGCCGAAACAGTGCCAAGTGCCTCAAAATCCGTGCGCGGCGTCCGGGCTCCGAAAAATACGAATAAGTAGTCCATTTTCATTATTTTCGCGCGCTGAATCCAAATCCGCTGTCCGTTTTGCCAAATTCCATTTCTAAAATTTGCCGAAGGCATCCAGATAAGTGTTCTTAACCCAAATTTCGCACTGAATCCAATTTTGATATTCGTTTCGCGCGAAACCACTTCTAAACATCCGACAGGGTCAATCGTTTAACACCCGGAGTCCATCACTTATGTCCAATTGGTGCGCCAACACCGCCGACACGCCACATAGGCCTCCAGAAGATGCTGGTCACACTGTAGAAGCCCTTCAGAGATCCGGGTCACCATAATGAGTATCCCTTTATTACTATCTGTTACAACGGGTGTCGCGGTGCTCTATATCGCACACCGTCTTCGGTTTTTATGCTCATGGTTGCTTACACGCACACCAGCGGTTTGGCCACCATATCAGTGTACTTTTCCGGAGAGGTGGTACGTTGACTCGTGTACTCCACAAGGTGACGTGGTGGGTGTTAAGGAATTTGTTTTGGCATATTTCGTGAAAGTGTTAAGTCTTGAAGATTGAAGATAAAGAAGTTTGGATCATATGCCTCAATCTCAAGAAAGAAGAATTCAAAAGGATCAGGTATGTTTAACTAAATATTTTTGGTGATCCGAATACTTCTTATAGTGTAGAAACACTTGGGTGAATTTTTAATTGCATAAAAATAAAAAAACTGGACATACTACATGTTCAGGATCCGGATCGGGCACTACAGTCCGGACCCCGAACATAGGGTAGTTCATGCGCAATTCCAGTCCGGACCGTGGTATCTCAGTCCGGACCCCGAACGTTAATTCTGATGGAATTGCTTGGTCAGTCCGGACCGTGGTATTTCAGTCCGGACCCCGAACGTTAATTCTGAAGGAATAGCATGAACAGTCCGGACCCCGAACGTATGTTTTTTCTAGAAATTGTCTGTTTAAGCCACGACAGTCCGGACCGCCAATTCCAGTCCGGACCGTCGTCCTGCAAAATTCCAGATTAGGTCAGTTTTTGATTCTTATCCTCTTCCAACAGTTTCTAACCTATAAATAGACCCTACGATTCATTTTTTAGGGTAATCCAAAATACGGTCAAAAAGAGAAAAATCCACATATAGAGAAGAAAGGAAATAACGAGATTAAATCTATGTTTCTTCATCTATATTGATTAATTTGATTCTAGGTTTTCATACTCAGATTTTGAGTAGAATCAAATTAATGAATACTTAGATGGTATTTCCGATCTATCTTTGATCTAAGTATTCGGCGGATTATCACCACCCAAAAAACAACGATTTTCCCAAAATCGGCGCGTGGACTCGCGTGGCCTTGTGGATTCAAGGTGCAACCGCTCTCGTGGATTCGGAGCGAGGTACGTTCGTGGATTCGAGACGTGCTACTGGGTGAAGACCGTGGATTCGGTTGGACGTCGTGGATTCGACGTTGAACGCCATGGATTCGGCGTTGGACGCTATTCGTGGATTCGAGAAGCGTTGCGGAGCGAGCGGAGAAGATCTACTAGGAGCGTATGGAAAAAGGTCGAGTCATCTGTGAGTACGGTATATCACCTTTGTACGTGTTATAATTCTAGTGGATTTCGCCGTGTTATCGGTCCCGTGATTTTTTTACTTCGGTTTTGGAGTTTTCCACGTAAAAATCGTGCGTGTTAATTTTTCATTTCCGCATCGGGTTTTATTGCGCAATGGTTTTTGAGTGTTTATGGTTTACACCTATTCACCCCCCTCTAGGTATTTTTTCTCCTATTTAGATCCATATTCTATCATAACCCAACAAGTGGTATCAGAGCGGGAATAGGGTTGTAAACAATGGCTGAAGGTGGAAGCATCAACAGACCCCCGTTCTTCGATGGAACAAACTATGCCTACTGGAAAGTATGGATGAAAGCATTTCTTATTTCCATCGACGAACGGGTGTGGCAATCTATTGAGTTAGGATGGTTTAATCCGACTGAAATTATTGTTGATGTTCACACCATCAAACCTAGGTCGAAATGGACCAAGGAAGAGATAGACTTATCTTCTTACAATGGCAAAGGAATTAACGCTTTATTTAATGCCCTGTCACAAACGGAATTCTCTCGCGTCTCGGCATGTGAGACTGCGAAAGAAATCTGGGATGTTCTTCAAGTTACACATGAAGGAACTAACCTTGTGAAGATTCAAAAACTACAAATGCTTACGAGCAAGTTTGACTCCATTTTCATGGCAGAAAATGAATTGTTCACAGATTATTATACACGATTGCAAGACATCGTGAATTCATGTGCTAACTTGGGAGAGAAAATTCAAGAATTTAAAATTGTAAGAAAGATTTTAAGAACTCTTCCTGAAAGATTTCGTTCCAAGGTTACGGCCATTGAAACTATTAAACACCCGGACGAAATCCGTGTAGAAGAATTAGTTGGTTCATTACAAACATATGAAATGACATTTCCTACTAACAATTCTTCTGGAAAAGCATCTACTTCTAAGTCTTCAGGTTTTGCGTTGAAAACAACAAAAGAAGAAGACGCGGATTCATCCTCCTAAGACGACGACGAGAACCTATCTATGGAGGACTTTGAGAAGCAGCTTGCTCTCTTGACAAGAAAGTTTCGCCGAAACTTTCGAAGGGGTAATTCAAGTAAAACTCCATCCTTCGGAAAGTGGAAGAAAGGTAAAGGTTTTTCAAGCCAAAAGTCAAGAAAGCAAGAAAGTTTTTCAAAGGATAAGAAAAGCTCAGAGGGACAAGTCCAATGCTTCAAGTGCCAAGGATACGGCCATATCTCAACGGAGTGTCCCAATAAGAATCCGGCAAAGAAGAAAGCGATGCAAGCCGTCACTTGGAATGACACCTCAACGTCAAATGAGTCATCTTCCAGTGATGAAGAAAATAACGCAACGGCATTCCACGCGTCCACATCTTCACCATTCATATGCTTTATGGCAAGTACATCTGAGTCATTGTCCAACTCCTCCCAAGTTGAAAAGAATGCAACGGACGATGAATCGGATAATTCTGAAGGTGAAGATTTTCCTTTTGCCTATCATAAACTTTTGAAGGTTTCAAAGAAACTGGCAAAGCAAAACAAGAGTTTGAGAGGGAGTTTGCAGGATCTCGAAGAAGAAGCAAAAAGGGCAACTTCTCTCTCAAACGCTCTTGAAGTGGAAAGGGATAATCTGATCAAAGTAAATGTTTCCCTTCAAGGGTCCAATGAGCATCTCGAGAAGAATTATGTAGATATGGTGAATAAAGCGAATTACTTCTTGAAGCTCTACGGCGAGGCACGACAGGAAAAAATGGAAATGACGAAGACCATTTTCCAACTCAAGGATGATTTAAAGCAATTTTCTTCTGGAAGGAGTAAGTTGGATAAGATGCTTGGTCTTGGTCAAACAAACAGATTCGGCCTCGGATACAATCGAACTGAAGACAATTTTAGTTCGATTGGGACAGTCTTTGTGCCCCAGTCGGTATCTCCTCCTCCGACACCGGAATTTACGACAAACAACGTCAACAAGCCTACTTCACCCTCTTCGGGATCGTCAAGCACTATGGTATGTTTTCGTTGTGGTTTTGCAGGGCACATAAGGAGAAATTGCAAGATGGGAGCGAAATGTTCAACTCAAGCGCCTCTTGCAACAACTACCAAAAAGGTGATTTCCCGGAAATCAAAGGAAAACTTTTCAAAGGAAAAGAGCCTTGGTAGTTCACCTCGTAAGACGATGTCAAGCAATGAATCAAACAAGACGCTTTCACCAAAGGTATCAACTTCACAAACATTGCCGACGTACGCCAAAACTCAAAAGATTTGGGTACGCAAAGGTGAATTCTTCTTTCATACTTGAACCATGTCGGTACCAAACGGCCCTTAGAATTACTGCATATGGACTTAATGGGGCCAACTCGTCAACCATCCTTGGGAGGTAAATGGTATATTTTTCTTTTGGTTGATGATTTCTCTAGGTATTCATGGGTAACTTTTTTAAAAGAGAAAGCGGATACTTTCGACTCTTTTCATGAGGTTTGTCATCGTATTATGATTGAAAGAAATGAAAAGATCGTTCGTGATCGAAGTGATAGAGGTGGAGAATTCATTAATTCTAAATTCACTGATTTTTGCACTTCCAATGGCATAAAACATGAATTCTCAGCACCCTATACACCTCAGCAGAATGGTGTTGTTGAGCGCAAAAACAGGGTTGTTCAGGAGATGGCGCGTGTGATGCTTCATAGCCGGAATCTCCCGTTACATTTTTGGGCTGAAGCCGTGAACACCGCCATCTATGTAATTAATCGAGTGTATTTGCACCCGGGAACATTAAATACACCATATGAGCTGTGGTTTTGTAGAAAACCAAATATTAAATATTTTCGTATCTTTGGGCGTCGCTGTTTTGTTTTGCGAGATCGCAAAAATCTTGGTAAATTCGACTCTCGAAGTGACGAAGGAATTTTCATGGGTTATTCTACAAACAGTAGAGCATATCGGGTATTTAACCTTGAATTTAAAACGATGGTAGAATCTATAAATGTTAAAGTAGATGAAGCTTTTCACTTTACATCTGATAAATCTACCCTTGATATGTCTCTTGATGATGATACTCCTGTAAATGCATCTTCTAATGATAATTCTTCCAATAATAATGATGCAACTAATGGCTCTTCTAGTTTATCTGATGTGTAGGAATCATCACATGCATCTCCGAGAACTCCGCTACCGCAAACGTTAAGAATCTCCAAAGATCATCCGGAATCCAACATTATTGGAGATCCACAAGAAGGAGTCAAAACTCGGAGGCAGTTGGTTTGTGGAGTCGCATGTTATGTCTCCATGATAGAACCAAAGAACGTCGATGAAGCTCTTCAGGATGACTACTGGATTGAAGCAATGCAGGAAGAGCTCCATCAGTTCGAAAGAAACAAAGTCTGGGAATTAACGAAGTCACCGAAGCAACACAACGTGATTGGTACTAAGTGGATTTTCAAGAATAAGAAAAATGAGGATGGTACCATCATCAGGAACAAAGCACGATTAGTTGCTCAGGGCTACTCGCAAATTGAAGGAATAGACTTTGATGAGACGTTCGCCCCAGTTGCTCGACTCGAGTCAATTCGTATCTTATTCGCAATTGCTTGTCACTTTAAAATAAAACTCTTTCAAATGGACGTCAAGAGCGCGTTTTTAAATGGGTATTTAAACGAGGAAGTTTATGTGGCTCAACCGAAAGGTTTTGTAGACTATAAACATCCTAACCATGTTTTTCGTTTGAAAAAGGCTCTTTACGGTCTAAAACAAGCACCGCGAGCGTGGTACGAAAGGCTAACAAAGCACCTATTGGAAAAGGGCTACACTCGAGGGGGAGAACAAGGACTCTCTTTGTGAAGCATTATCAGGATAATTTCATTGTAGCACAAATCTATGTCGACGACATTATATTTGGTGCAACTAGAGACAATGATGCTTCTAAATTCGCTGAAACCATGAAAAGCGAATTTGAGATGTCCATGATGGGCGAACTGACATACTTTCTTGGATTGCAAGTAAAACAAAATGAAGAAGGCATTCATCTATGTCAATCCAAGTATGCAAAGGAGTTGGTGAAGAAATTCGGATTAGAAGACTCTAAAGATTTTCCGACTCCTATGGGAACTAGCAATAAGGGATTAGGAAGTGAATCTCTTAGTGAGAGTGTAGACGAGAAGCTTTATCGCAGCATGATTGGAAGTCTACTCTATCTCACGGCTAGTCGCCCGGATATATCCTTTAGTGTTGGTATTTGCGCGAGATATCAGTCAGCACCAAAGGAGGTTCACCTGAAAGCGGTGAAAAGGATCATCCGGTACATCAAAGGAACATTGAATTTCAGAATTTGGTATCCTATGGGAACAACGCTTGATATTATAGGATATTCAGATGCCGATTGGGCAGGATCTGTGGATGATCGGAAGAGTACGAGTGGTGCATGCTTCTATCTTGGCCACTGCCTTGTTGCATGGCATAGTAAAAAATAAAATTGCATAGCACTCTCGACTGCCGAAGCGGAATATATCTCAGCGGGTAGTTGTTCAACTCAACTCATTTGGATGAAAAGCATGTTGAGCGACTTCCGAATTTCAGCAACTTCGGTAACTATTCTTTGTGACAACACAAGTGCTATAAATATTTCCAAAAACCCTGTGTTGCACTCAAGAACAAAACACATTGAACTTAGATATCATTTTCTAAGAGAGCTAGTTGAATCAAATATTCTTCAACTTTCCTACATTTCAACAGAGGATCAATTAGCTGACTTTTTAACAAAACCTTTGGATCAAAAACGTTTTATTCATTTGCGTAAAGCAATTGGAATGCTTTCCTTGAAATAACTTCTTTTTGAAAGTTTTGCGTAGGTTTGGTTTTGTTTTGTGTTTTTGTTCATCATCTATGTTTGTACATAGAACATAAATTGAGCACTACTATTATTAACTTTAACTGCATCCTTTTATATAAGTTGAAATTTATTATGCTTTGGATATAATAATAATTCAGTTGATGCAATGATCATTTATGTCAATTAAGTCATCTTTGTTTTGATCAAAGTCAATTTCTCTCTCAAATGATCTCTTGCTATAGTTTTTATCTTATTTGACAATTGAGTCGAGTATGAAATCGGGATCAATTTTTGGTTGAATATCTTATATATTATATAATTGATAGCCAATTGAGGGGGAGTTAATGCAGAATGTTATGCTCAAAAGATGTGGAAAGAGTTACATCCCAATGAGGAGTGTGAAAACTACTATCACATGGAGGAAAGAGCTACCACCTCGGTCGTCCGAGTACTGTGTGCAGCTACCACATGTATATCAAGCATGGTTTTTTAAAGATGATTAGATAAAATGCTTTTTGGAGTTCTTGGCTCTGTCAAATTCCAAGGTTGGTATAAGGTGGGATTTTTAATGAAAGATGCTCAAAGAGTCACTCTCTTCAATAGATTGACTAGATACATTATCTAACATATTTGGGATTTCAAACATCTATTGATCTTGGTATTTCATTTTCTTTACCAAATTGATGATTTGATAAAGGCATTACTCATAAGATCATGTTAGATGTGATTGAAGTTGTTCAACTTTAAGGGATTTAATTTTTATAAATTTTCGTTTCATTTGTTGGATATTAATGATAGATTTAGCATAATCTATTTCTTTTAATATGAAACGATGATTTTTATTTAAAGTTGACATGTATAAGTGCTTACAATCTTTTTCTGGATTTTCTAGAATTTTTTGGAATTTTTCTGAAGAAAAAGTTTGGAGCCGATCCGGACTGGACAATCCGATCCGGATCCCGAACGCAGGAATTTCCTGCGGGTAGCCGATCCGGACTGGATTCACGATCCGATCCGGACCGCGGCTAGGGTTTTATATAGAACAAAAGGGTTTTGATTCCTTTTTACTACAATCTTTTGTTCCAAAGTCTCCAGAGCTTCTCTCTCTAGAAATCAACTGATTTGGAGCCTTTTCAACTCAGGTTCTTCGATTCCAAGTAAGTTTTCTTGATCAAAAACTCGGTTTTTCACAGTTTTTCACTATTTTGCTCAAAACGTGTTGGAATTTTTGTATCTTTTTCGTTTGGGATTGGTTTTTGATCAAATTTCTTTTGAAATAAGAACTCTAGGTAGATTAGTTTTGATTATATGCTAGGTATTCTCTTGATTAACGAATTTTTAGGCTTCGATTTCTGAAAATTCGGTTTTAGAGCATATAATAGGAATTTTTGAAAATCATGGGATTGATCTATTTTTAAAATTCTTTTTGCAAAACTAATTTGATTCCTAGTCTCTCTACACGATAATGATTGTTTAGGTACAATTTTTCAAATTTTTGAAAATAAACATTTTTTCTCGTGTTTTTGAGTTTTGCTCACAGGCTTTTCTATTATCTGAGCACTACTAGCACAATGGTTTTCGCTTGGATTATTGCGCTCATTGTAGCATTAGTGGGAACTCGAGCATCTGTCAAAAAGGAACAAGCTGAAGCAAGTCAGGAGAAGATAAACGCTGTTCCTCAAGTTGAGTCAGAATCAGAGGATGAAGAGGATTGGGAAATATTTTGTAAAGAATCACAACAAGCGGTGGATGACGAAGATAGGTTCTATCTAAAGGAAAAGAAGCTGACAACGTCTTCCTCAACAACCAAACATCCCACAAGGAGCAAGAACTCGAGGGGCAGAGGAATTCAGATTAATGAACCACTGGCCAGAGCACGCTCTCTGCCTAGAGAATCTAAAAATACACCTTCAACATCCATACAATCTCCTTCTACCTCCAAGACAATCACCACAAAAGCTGATATACTGTCTATGCAACGAGCACAAAGGAGAATGTCTGAAGCACATGAAAGAATGTCGGCTGACATTCACAAGATGAAAAAGAACTGCTCCAAATTATCAAAAATGCTTAAAGGAATTTTACACAAACTAGACTGCAGTAGCTCAGAAGGCTCAGAGTCTGACAATTGAACTTCCTTCTAACCTATCGTTTTGTTGTGCAGGCTTAGTTTTCAGTTTTTTCTTTGTTTAGGTCTCTGGTTTTTCTTGTTTTAGTACTTTTCACCTCTCCGTTTTGTAATTTTTGGCTTATTTTGTGACAAAAAGGGGGAGAGAGAGAGAGACAAAACTATGAAAGGAACTAAACTATGAAGTATCTATGAAACGTAAGGTAAGTATACTGTGAACTGAACTATGAAAGAGGTAAGTATGACATCAACTTTTGGTTTGAATTGGGTTTTGCATGCATGCCTCTACTAACTATTCGACTAACTATTTGGGCATGTATTATTACTAACAAGTTGTTTGATTACTAACATGTTCTGTGACATTTGAATCTTATTGCTTAGAAGATATGTCTATTTCTGATTATGAGATCTTAATACATATCTGAGTTCACAAATGTCATGGTAAGAATAAACTCTATCTCTGTTTGGTTTTGAATGCTAAATATTCTTGAGGTATCTAACGATCTCTTTTGTGAAGAATGATTTCTTTTGCAGAGAGTACAGATGTCTAAGTCTAGAGTCTGTTTTAGGAGTTTATCTCATGTATTTATTCATTGGTTCTCAAATGTAAATTTTTGTTGTATGGTGATAGCAACAAAAATATCTTTTTGAATTTTCTTGAGTGGATTCTCTGTTTTGTCACGAAACCGCCAAAGGGGGAGATTGTTAAGGAATTTGTTTTGGCATATTTCGTGAAAGTGTTAAGTCTTGAAGATTGAAGATAAAGAAGTTTGGATCATATGCCTTAATCTCAAGAAAGAAGAATTCAAAAGGATCAGGTATGTTTAACTAAATATTTTTGGTGATCCGAATACTTCTTATAGTGTAGAAACACTTGGATGAATTTTTAATTGCATAAAAATCAAAAAACTGGACATACTACATGTTCAGGATCCGTGTCACGCCCCGGGGTCGAAACTGCGACCCGGGCTCGCCAACAGATCCGCCACCTATGCCAAACCCGCATAGGCGAAGCGTCCTACCTGCAAAAAGAACTACAGCTAACAGATATCAGAGCTAAAAGATAAAACTGCTGAAGAATAAAATCAACCACTGTACAACTGAAGATAAGACAACAAGGTCCATCTCCCAAAAAAAAAATGATAATCATACATTAACCTCGAGTACAAAACTCATAGCTCAACAGGGAGATATCTCAAATAAAATATCAGTGTACAAGCTCTCAATACATCATATCCTCGCTACACCAGTCTCTCAAAAGAGGAAATAAATACCAATCTACCGACTATACTGAAGATCTCCTCCAAAGGGGGTACCGCTACTCTCCAAAGATGGGTCTGGATCTAGCTCGCTACTCCCTCACCACGCACAGCAACCACAGAACGGCAACACCCGCCAAGACTCTGCAAAACAAAGAGGAGAAAGGACAAAAGGGGGAAAACCCCCAACGGGCGTGAGAACTACGCAATAAGGGAGTTCTCAGTGGGTATCGCCACTAGGCCCGACGATCTGCCCACCAAGACTACTAGAGGCAAAAGATAACCGATGCAGTAAAACTGAAAGAAGAAGCTGGAAACACTCTACAGCTACTATGCCTCTATCCAAAAGCTCAAATGGGGAAACTCTGATGAAGATATGCAACACTCGCACACGAGGTGCTCAATCGACCCAATCGAGCTGACTGCCACATCGGGTCCAGTCAAACCTGCGCCCACCTACAACCACCTCCCGCTGACGAGCAGGAATTGCGTAGGGCGTCCAAACGGACTAACTCGCTATCGAGTAGTGGCTCATGCAGGCTATAGTCAAATCCATGCCCTCTCTCTCTCAGAACGGAAAGACTCAAGATGCTCAACCTCTCACACAATGGTCAAAGAACTCACAACGACCACGGGACCACCGTCAAACCCCGAACGGTTCCCAACAATACTAGCACTGGTCTAAACACAGCTACTAGACTCCACTCGGTCCCCCAGGCACGAGTGTAACAAATAGTATCTGCCTGAATAAACCCAATCGATAGACCAATAATCACTGATACTGCCTGCTCTGCTGGTACGGTCGCATCCCAAGGTAAGTAACAGATCGGCATCGAACCGTCCGATCGCACACAAAAGTAAGTAACAGACTGGCCTCGATCCGTCCAGTCGCACACTCCGGAGTGGCACTCGAGGGGAGCGACCCACACGAGTAAAGTAACTCTGTCATCAGTATCACAAGTATCTCTGTAACCACTGTCTCATAATAGCAGGACTGGATCAAGACTATGATCAAAGTGGGAAACTCCGTCCCCTAACAAAACCCCGATCTGACGCAATAGTACTCAAAAAGTGGGAAACACCATCCACTAGAACAAATCTGATACCCAATCCGATGCAATAGTCAACATCCGGTCAACCGCCCAAAGTCCGCGGTCACCGCAATAACCCACGACCCACAATTGGGTAAAATAATCAAGATCCGGTCAACCGCCTACTGTCCGCGGTTGCCGCAATAACCCACGACCCACAATTGGGTAAAATAATCAAGATCCGGTCAACCGCCTACTGTCCGCGGTTGCCGCAATAACCCACGATCCAACATCAAGCACACCCTGTCTCTGACCCGAAGGTCCCAGCTACACTATCCCAAACCTCTGCTCGAACCCGAGCAACACAGACCGCCTGACTAACAAGAAGGAGAAAGGAATAACATGGTTTCTCCTAAGTCAAGTTCCAATATGTAGTGCAGCAGTAAAAGATGGCCTAACTATATGTCCATACACATATGTCCATACAAGCATGCATTTGTCCTCAAGAAGAATAAGGAAAATAAACCTCATGCCAGAATTAGCAATGACCATACCTGTCCATGATTTTCGATCCATAATCACTCCTTGGAGTAGAACCTGCACATAACTACATAATCCTATCCCATTGTATAAACCAGCCTCATAAAAGGGTTATATGCTAACATGGCATGATAATTAATCATATAGGGTATCCTTGCCTTAGATAAGCTTCCACTAATCATCAACATGACTATTTGATTAATACCATTGTCATACTGTGAATAATTCACTTGCAATTTCCATAAAATCCTCATTGTTAAACTTACCGATCAATCCCAGCTATTGTACCATTCACCTGCATGCAATGCTAACATATGAAAATTTAGAGAACCGTCCACCGGTTCCGGGAATAAGGCACCCACCTGAAAAGCTGACTGTCCAAAGCCCAACAGCTGAAAACACCAAATAACTCTAATCCCTTGCTCCAATAAGTTCAGCACACCCGTAACACTCCTGGCACAATACAAAGTCCACTAATTACACTAGGCTCCCAAATATAGCACTTAAAACCACATACAACCTCGAATTCTGAACTGTTAAATTATCACCTGCAGGTAGTGCCCAGAAAATTCCAATAAAAATATCACAGCAATCCTTGCGTCGATAGCTTCGAAACGGTACCTTGCACGCCCAAATCGGAGTTCGGTAAGTCAAGATAAAAATTCGGCAAGGGGGTACACTCATACAAAAATCTGTAATAAAACTGTACACTGTTCACTGAGAAAACAGTAATTTTCACCTCTGATGAAATCTCAGAAAAATCCAAGAAAAATACGAGCGCGTTCCTTGCGATCTGTAGATGAAAAAGTTGTATAAGCTCGTTTCCGGCTGACGCTTGTGCGCAAAGATATGGCCAAAACACCTCGATGCTGTCCCACAAAGCCAAACAGAAAATGGGTCACAGTGTTGCCTCGGTATCCGTGCCAAAAACTCGCAACAGGAAAGCGCGATCAATACAAAAGATGAAGCCCTACCTCTTAGGAGTCTGTCGGCGCAAGAATCACTGCAAAATGATCTCGGGGTAGCCCAGGGGAGCTAAAACACTGTCGCTGCGCCGAAGAAGAACCCAGGAATGCAACGTCGCGCCGCGCCGTAAAATCCAGAACCTCGGGATGCGTGCTCCTAAAATCGTAGAACTTGGCAGGAAGATCAAGAATTAAGATTTGAACAAGTCTTCTTCAAGGTGCTCGGGCAGATGGTGCGTGGGCTGAGAGAAAAGAGCCAAAGAAGAGGGCTCGGGCTGCCTATTTATAGGCTGAGGAAACAATTGGAAAACTTCCCATTGTGTCCCAAATTTCGGGCGCCCGAAACTTTTCGGGCGCGCACAGTGCGGCCCGGCCCACAACTTTCGGGCGCGCACAGTGCGGCCCGGTCCACCACACAGTCCAGTCCGCTACTCCCCCGGGCCCCCACTGCACCCGGTGCACCTGCGCCCGCGAATGGCGACGCGACACGTGGCCCGGCAACCCGTGCACCACGCACGTCGCGCCGTGGACCGCGCACGTCGCGGCTGACCCGGGCCGTACGGCCACCTGCCCCGGTCACCCACTCCACCGGTTGCATGGACCGGGAGCACAACACCGAACCAATCACCTCCTGCCACGTGTCCACCCGGTCTACCGTGCACCCGGACCAAATTCCGTAGACCGCGCCTTCAGATCCAACCAACCCCAAGCCGCCACGTGGCACCGCCCTGGTGCACGACCCCCGCGGTCGACCGCGCACCTGACCGCGCGCCCGGGCGCCTGCCCGCGCCCTGCCCGCGCCGCGTGCCGCCGCCTGCCGCCTGCCCGAGGCCGCGCCGCCGCCCGCCGGCGCTGTCCGCCGCCGCCGGCCGCCGCCGGCAATCGCCGGAAATACTGTTCCGGCATGAACAGTACCCGCAAGCTCAAAAACAGTAAGTAAATAGCCCATCTTGACCGTTTTCGCGCGCTGATTCCAAATCCGGCGTCCATTTTGCCAAATTCCAATCCTATAATTTGCCGGAGGCTCCCAGAAAGGTATTTTTAATCCGAATTCCGCGCTGAGTCTAAATTCGATATCCACTTCGCGCGTAAACTCTTCTAAACATCCGATGGGGTCCCCCGATTACCTACGAGATCCATTTTAAGCCTCGAGTCCATCTCTTGTGTCCAAACTGGCGCGCGAACACCGCCGACATGCCACGTAGGCTTTCAGAAGCTGCTGGTCACACTGTAGAAGCCCTGCAAAGATCCGGGCCACCACAATCCGGATCGGGCACTACAGTCCGGACCCCGAACATAGGGTAGTTCATGCGCAATTCCAGTCCGGACCGTGGTATCTCAGTCCAGACCCCGAACGTTAATTCTGATGGAATTGCTTGGTCAGTCCGGACTGTGGTATTTCAGTCCGGACCCCGAACGTATTTTTTTTCTGGAAATTGTTTGATTAAGCTACGACAATCCGGACCGCCGCCAATTCCAGTCTCGACCGTCGTCCTGCAAAATTCCAGATTAGGTCAGTTTTTGATTCTTATCCTCTTCCAACAGTTTCTAACCTATAAATAGACCCTACGATTCATTTTTTAGGGTAAACCAAAATACAGTCAAAAAGAGAAAAATCCACATATAGAGAAGAAAGGAAATAACGAGATTAAATCTATGCTTCTTCATCTATATTGATTAATTTGATTCTAGGTTTTCATACTCAGATTTTGAGTAGAATCAAATTAATGAATACTTAGATGGTATTTCCGATCTATCTTTGATCTAAGTATTCGGCGGATTATCACCACCCAAAAAACAACGATTTTCCCAAAATCGGCGCGTGGACTCGCGTGGCCTTGTGGATTCAAGGTGCAACCGCTCTCGTGGATTCGGAGCGAGGTACGTTCGTGGATTCGAGACGTGCTACTGGGTGAAGACCGTGGATTCGGTTGGACGTCGTGGATTCGACGTTGAACGCCGTGGATTCGGCGTTGGACGCTATTCGTGGATTCGAGAAGCGTTGCGGAGCGAGCGGAGAAGATCTACTAGGAGCGTATGGAAAAAGGTCGAGTCGTCTGTGAGTACGGTATATCACCTTTGTACGTGTTATAATTCTAGTGGATTTCGCCGTGTTATCGGTCCCGTGGTTTTTTACTCCGGTTTTGGAGTTTTCCACGTAAAAATCGTGCGTGTTATTTTTTCATTTCCGCATCGGGTTTTATTGCGCAACGATTTTTGAGTGTTTATGGTTTACACCTATCTAGGTGTTTTTTCCCCTATTTAGATCCATATTCTATCATAACCCAACAGTGGGGGCCCCATACGGGTACTTAAGGTGCCGCACAAGTACCGTAGAGGGGTTAAAAGCTCCAAGGTGAGAGCAAGGTGACTCTGTTCGCCGGAGGCCTTTAGACCTTCTGGCAGGTGTTCCGTTTTGGCTTACAAGGGTATTGTGGATTCATGAGGGGGAGTTTTGGATGCTCTGGTTTATCGGTTTGCTTTCCTTTCAGTACTTTTAGCATCTTTTATGTTTTACATCTACCTCTTACTCATTGGTCACTGACTTCCCACACTGTGACAGGTTCGGTCAAGGGTGGGGTCTGGGACGATAGTGAGGCCGCAACTCGAGGATCTTAGCCCGATTAGAGGCTGGTGACTTTTATTTTACTTACGTTTTGATTACTTTTGGTTAGTTAGCTCTTGTGTGTGTGATACTTTGTTGTGTGGATGTTGGATTCGAACTGTGCTTGATCGTGGATGAATGTTTCCCTTACTAGTTATTGTTTCGGCCACCCTTTTCAAATCAAGTAAAAGATTGCGAAAATATTTGATAAAATTTAGGTGTCGTATGGGCACCGTTTTACAACCCATGGATTTATCCTTTCAAAATGTGGGTGGCCGGCTTGGTTAAAGTACGATATTTGCTTGCGACGCCATGCATATACAAAGGGGACTCCGTCCGTTTGCGGGGTGAATTTGTATATGTGGCAGATCTGCGCACGTGCCCGGCGGGGTACTTACAAAAAAAAAAAAAAAAAAAAATGTACACATTTTTCGCTTATTTTAAACCCCCGGGGCATGACAGATTTTATGGTATCAGAGAAAACAGCTTTAACCACGGTAGCCGTTGACCAACATCCACAGAAGTACATCACCGCTGGCAACTGACCAACGAGATAGTCAAGGAATAGGTGCGTAGAGCGCGAGTGTGTTTGGGGAAAAAAGGGGATAGAGTTCGGTTTGTTCGCAGGTCATAGTGTTAGACCAGTTAGGTCTAGGGTTGACTTGGCTTCTTTGTGTACAGCGGATAATGGCCCGGACTAGGTCGTCAACTGATATCGCAGAGGCAGATGGAACGGCACCGACGGCTGCGGAGAATCAGCTTCTTTGTGAGAGATGGCCCAACAGCTAGCGGCCCTCACAGAACAAGTACGTAAATTGACGCAGCAACCAACTACGTCAGTAGTGGTCGCCCAGGCCCCTCCACCCGGGCCAACCGCACCTACGACGGCACCGCCGGTAGTAGACGGCGAGACCACGACCGCCCCTCCTCAGACCGCGACAACCGGGGTACCGCCGGTTCAGCCTACAACGTCTTTTGTAGCCCCAACGCCGGCGACTTCGGAACCTACGCCAGGAGCCACAGCCGAAGCCCCTTTGAGAGAGACTGTGATATTACCCACCCCGGTAGAGCCCGCTGTCGTCGCAAGGGAAGCGTCTGTCCAACAAACCGAACGGGACAGGGTGAGAGCGAATTTGGCGGACTTCAGAAAATATGACCCACCTGTGTTTGAAGGAGAGACGACCGATCCGTGGGTCGTGGAAAAGTGGGTAGATACTATGGAAAAGCTTTTTGAAGATTTGTTGATGGAGGAATATGAACGGGTCCCCTTGGCCGTCCACTTCCTTGAGGGAAACGCCCGCATGTGGTGGAAGACGGTGCCCCCGGAGCCCTCGAAGGGCACCGCCCTTCCATCATGGACTACGTTGCGAGAAAAGCTATTTGGGGCATTTTTCTCCAACAGCGTCAAACAACAGATGGAAGACGATCTGAACCACATCAAGCAAGGGAGTAGGACGGCTATGGAGTACCAGCGGGAGTTTGTAAGATTGGTCAATTGCGTACCCTTCGTTATAAGGGACGATTCCTACAAGGCCCAACTCTTTGTGGATGGTCTGCAGAGTGACATCTTTCAGGACGTACAAGCGGCGGACTTGCACACTTTCCAGAAGGTGGTCGACAGAGCCACCATAGTGGAGCGAGGATTTGAGGTTACGCGAGCCCGACGGGAGGGCTTTGAGCATGATAAGGATAGGAAGCGACCTCAGTCCTACTCTGGAGGAGGCTATCCCAGTGGAAGCCGACCCCCTAAACATGCGAAATCGCAACGAGGAACCATGAGCGCACCGACGGGAGGACAAAAGCCGGTGGAGAGACCTTGCATCATTTGCGGTGGAACACACCGAGTGAATGAATGTCCCAAGAGGCATGACCACTGCTTTCGTTGCGGCAAGCCGGGGCACTTCCGTTTCAACTGCCCCTTGAACGCGGGAACAACATCCTCAGCAGTGTCTGCACCTTCGCCGCAGCAACAAGGACGGGGAAAAGCTCCTTCAGGATCGGCCACTCGCCCACCAGCACCCCGACGGGAAGGGGAGGCGCGGTCGCAATCAGGAGGGAGAGTCTACTCAATGACCCACCAGGAGACGGACCTACCGGAGGGAGTGGTAGCAGGTATTACTCTAGTCTCAGATTATCGCGCTAGAACCCTTTTTGACAGTGGAGCATCCCACTCGTTCCTGTCTCGTGAGTTCACATGTACTCATGATTTTGAGAGGACACCTCTTCGTAGTATAATGTCGGTTTTGACCCCTGGGGGACCCTTAGAAGCGAATAGTTTTATACCTTCTTGCCCGATAAGGTTGGGAAGGCTACAATGCCCTTGGGATTTAGTGGTAATCCCGCTTAAGGAATTCGATGTGGTACTCGGTATGGATTGGCTCACTAAGTACCAGGCGGTGATTGATTGCGAGAAGCACCAGGTGCGGCTGCAGGAACCTGGCTTTCCGGATCACGTATACTTGGCATGTAAGAGCACCTCCTTCTCTTCTATTATCTCTGCGTCGCGGGCTAGGAAACTGATGGAGGGTGGATGTGTAGCATACATAGCCTCGGTAGACTTAGGGACTCGACCCTCGGCACTGCTCTCGGAGATCCCTATCGTAAGGGATTTTTCAGACGTTTTTCCGACTGAACTGTCAGGGATGCCCCCCGAGCGAGAAACCGAATTCACCATCGAACTTCTCCTGGGTACGCAACCTATCACCAAGGCACCGTATCGAATGGCGTTTGCAAAATTAAGAGAGCTCAAGGCACAACTAGAAGATCTTTTGGATAAGGGGTTCATCAGGCCAAGTGTGTCGCCTTGGGGCGCACCCGTTCTCTTCGTGCGGAAAAAGGACGGAAGTTTGCGTCTTTCCATCGACTACCGGGAGATAAACAAGATTACGGTGAAAAACAAGTATCCCTTGCCTCGGATTGATGACCTGTTCGACCAACTACAAGGAGCGACAGTGTTCTCGAAGATAGATTTGCAGTCCGGCTACCATCAGCTTAGAGTTCGAGGTGAGGATATACCTAAAACAGCCTTTCGAACTCGATATGGTCATTATGAGTTTACGGTTATGCCATTTGGACTTACGAACGCCCCAGCGGTTTTTATGGATATGATGAATAGGATATTCAAACCCTTTTTGGACCAATTTGTAGTGGTCTTCATTGATGACATTTTGGTCTACTCATGAACAGATGAGGAACATGAGGAGCATCTGCGAGTAATTCTCCAGACTCTCAGGGACCAGAAGTTGTTTGCTAAGCTCAAGAAGTGTGAGTTCTGGCTTCGTGAAGTGGACTTCTTGGGACACAGTCTCAGCAACGGGAATTTCGGTGGATCCTAAGAAGGTGGAGTCAGTAGCTAACTGGCCTCGACCGACTACAGTAACGGAAGTCCGATGCTTCTTAGGTTTGGCGGGGTATTATAGATGCTTCGTGGAAGGTTTCTCAAAAATGGCCACCCCTCTGAGTCGTCTAACCCGGAAAGGGGAGAGATTTGTGTGGACGACTCAATGCCAGGAGAGCTTCGAGGAACTCAAGGACAGGCTAACACGGGCACCCGTGCTTACATTACCGACACCCGGTGAGGACTTCGTGGTTTATTGTGATGCATCATGGAGCGGTCTCAGAAGTGTGCTGATGCAACAGGGAAAAGTCATAGCCTACGCATCAAGACAACTCAAGGATTATGAGCGAAATTACCCGACTCACGACCTGGAACTCGCAGCGGTCGTTTTCGCTTTAAAGCTCTGGAGGCACTACCTTTACGGAGCCCATTGCAACGTGTTTTCTGATCACCAGAGCCTTAAATACATTTTCACACAAAAAGAATTGAACTTACGGCAGAGACGTTGGTTGGAATTGTTGAAGGATTATGATTTGACCATTCAGTATCACCCTAGAAAGGCAAATGTAGTAGCCGATGCCTTGAGCAGGAAGGGTCAGACAGAAAGGTTACCAGTGAACCCTATCACTCAGCAAGACCGTCTAATCGAAGATTTCTCGCGGATGAGATTAGAGGTTGTGCCGGCGGGTGGTGTTTCGCGACTTTTGACCCTGGTGGTCAAGCCTACCTTGTTGGAGAAAATCCTGGAAGGTCAGAAGATGGACGCTCAACTACAGCTTGTATGGGACAAGATTCATTCGGACCGGGAGGGCGACTTTTCGGTCAGAGCGGACGGTACAATGCGGTTCCGAGGACGCATTTGTGTGCCCGATCTACCGGATCTGAAGGAAGAGATATTATCGGAGGCGCATTGTGCTCCTTACGCAGCGCATCCCGGTGGTACGAAGATGTACATGGACCTTAAGCAGACTTTTTGGTGGCCTAAATTGAAGGGAGACGTAACGCGGTTCATGGCGCACAGTTTGACTTGTCAACAAGTAAAAGTCGAACATCAGCGCCCGGCAGAGAAGCTGCAACCTCTACCCGTGCCAGAGTGGAAATGGGACCAGATCACCATGGATTTCGTCACCGGATTTCCACGATCACAGCAAGGACACGACACGGTCTGGGTCATAGTGGATCGATTGACAAAGTCGGCCCATTTCCTACCCATTCACACGACGTGGACCCGAGACCGTTTGGCGCAAGTCTACATCAACGAGGTGGCGAGGTTGCACGGGGTACCGCCATCGATTACTTCGGATAGAGACACGCGGTTTGTGTCAAACTTTTGGCAGAGTTTGCAGCGGGCTTTGGGAACCAAACTGCACTTCAGCACGGCTTTTCATCCCCAGACCGACGGACAATCAGAACGGGTGATCCATGTCACGCCCCGGGGTTTAAACACGCGGAAGAAACGTCACCGTTTAGCTCTCAAATTTTGCATATGTATTATTTTTTTTGAAACCGTTCTTCCGCAGTGCGTGCCCAGACCCGCCGCATATACAAATTTACTCTGCAAACGGGCAGAGTCTCCTTAGTATATGCACGACGTCCCGACTACAATAATCAAACACTCATCACTTTAACCACACTAGATCGACATTCGAGTACATACAACCATTTTTCTACAAGTAACCAAGAGGCCGATTAACTTTGGAAAGGATAAATCTACAGGGTTTTGAAAACGGTGCCGACACGACACCAATGTTTTTCAAATCCTTTTCGCAAGGTTTTTGTTCCTTTTCTTTTTAGTTTGAAAACGGCCAACTATCCGATAATAACTAAACATGCATCCACAGAGTACTGTAATGAATCCAACATCCAAGTCAACCCCACAAAAGTATCACACCCACATAGCTACTAATAGATAATGAAATGAGCAAAAGAAGAACTAACCACAGTCTGTAGCCTCGAAGGGCCAATAGACCTCTCATCGCGGCCTCACTGTCACCCTAGCTCTCACCACTGTCTGCACCTGTCACAGAGTGGGGAGCCAGCGACACAAGATACAAAGTATGAAAAGCATGAAGAGCTATAACTAAAGAAAACTGTAAGAAGAACCAGAGCAATCGCCCTCATCATCGTGCAATCGACAGTAAAACCCTCCCACTGTACAATCCAAACCGGGCACCTGCCCGGCAACCACACCGAGCACCTACCTCGACGACCACACCGAGCACCCACCTCGGCACCACACCGAGCACCCGCCTCGGCACCACACCGAGCACCCGCCTCGGCACCACCGCTCACAACCCCCACCCACGAGGGCCCCCCATTACGTCACCCACACGTGGGGTACATGGGTCAACATACCACTTTTCCAGAAAAGCACACCCTCGCGGTGGCCAAACCGCTGGTGTGCGTGTAGCAACCTCGAGCGTCGACCGAGCACCCACCTCGGCCAACCAGACCGAGCACCTACCTCGGTAAACTAGATCGAGCACCTGCCTCGGCAATCACCCAAAACATGATGTATCATTGAGCACAGCGACCCTTAGTCGCCATAAATGTAATGATAATAAAAATATAAACATATACGGGGGTTAGCAACATTTTAACATGTCAAACGTTTGCTCTTACCAATTACCCTCGTTTCCCGACTCAAGAATTGTCGAAAGAGGACCCCACCTTCCGACTTCCGGCTGGTCGCACCGATCACCGTCCTCATCGCTAGTATGCCCCGAACAACCCTACTGTTGTTCGGAGAGGGCGAATTGCCCGTCCAATCTCCCACCGCGACGTTCATTAATCTGGAGGTCCACGCCATCCCCACTACCCCTTAAAATGATAAACATAACAATAACAAAGACATGCACAAAGAGGTTCTAAGGGGTACCCACCTCGGAGTCTATCGAACGATTTCGCCGACTTACGAAACGATATCCATTTTCCGCTCATCGAGAGTCTACAGAAATCTAACAATTTGCCTAGAGACATGTTTACACTGTTTAAATACTGTCCACAACGTTACATTTGCGAGTTGACCCCTAGATTACTACAATTTTGCGTAATTACACTCGATTAACCACTATTTTGACTCGATCTCCCAATCCGGGATGTTTTAGACTATGTCGTAAATTACAGTAGATCGATCTCGATGCAAGCTAACCCGTGCTCACTGGTTTGAGTGGACACGAAGCCCGAAAACACAATTGGGTCCATGATTACATAGTTCACAATAGCTTGGTTTACCACACTCACCTAATTACTTGATCAACTCAATATAAAGCATGATCATCATGTTTATTAGGGTCTACAGAGTCTAGGGCTCACCTAAGGTGCAACGCAAATCGGCCGGAAAGATCGCCGGAGCCAGGTGGTTGAGGCTACAATCTTGCTAGAGCTCGGATTGGCCGAGCCTTGCTCAACTCGGGTTCAAGCTGCAACCAAGGGAAAGCAGCAGTTGAAGGAGGTTCACAGAGGTGGTAGGATCACCACCAGACCCAACTCCGGCAGCCCCGTACGGCGGTTAGCCGGAGTTGTGCTTCACGGCCACCTAGAGAGCCTCAAGGGAGAACTCTGTTTCTTCACGTTAGGGTCCACATGCAAATACATGGGAAGCTTAAAAATGACCCATAGAGCATACCTGGGTGGTTGGACGGCGACTGGAAGTGGCAGCGATGGCTGGCGACGAAGCTCGGCCAAGCTCGAAGGGCTCTAATGGTGGATTCTGAACCGTGGCTCTTGAGTCCCAGAAACTCGCAGAAACCCACTCACCTCGATGTCGTGGAGCTTGCTGAGGTAATGGCTGGCGACTTGGGTGAGTGGCGGCGCCGGACGGCAAGGATCGGCCGAGGAAGAAGATGACCCGATTCTCGGGTTTCTTCGAACAGGCTTGATCCTCAACCGATCGTCCCCAAACTTTGCGGAGAGGTTGCAGTCGACCAAAGGAAGAATTCCAACCTGGCCGATCCTGGTTTCAACGGTCGGATGGTCTCGCGTACGGATCCGGCCAATACTGGATTTCCGGCGGCTTGGTTGCCCCCGCCGGTTAACCGGAGCACTGCTGGCCTCGGGACTTCACAGGGATGACCCTCTCGACGTCAGAAAATGATTGAATAGGTTCAAGTCCCAGCCAAATAAAAAAAGTGGCAAGATCTTACCTCGTCGGAAAAGAGGAAGAAGAAAGGATCCCCGCCGGTGGCACGCGGTGGTGCCAGGCACCGGGGTTCCTCGGTTCGGGTCACCCATGCACAGAGATGCCTTCAGAAGAGATCTGGAGGGATCAAGCCTCTCTGTTGCACTCCTCTCCAACTTAACCCGAGAACAAGGCTTCTCCTTTGCTTCTTTGTCTTCTCCGGCGAGAGACAGCGTGTAATACTCGGGAATTTTGAGTTGGTTTAAAGAGTGTTTTTCAGGTGTGAATGTGTGCGAGGAAACAAAATTTAACCTTAGTGGTGTGTATACCGGTGTGCGGATGGCACAGTTTCCGAAGCACAAATTCCGCCTTTCCGATCCGAGTCTGATCTCGGAAATCTGAGGTCTCCAGTGCGACCGTCTCATCGAATCGAGTGAAAATGGTATAGACCGTTTGTCGATTCGATGGTCGGATCGTCCTGAACTTAGCAAGGAAACTAGTAGGACCCGCGACTTAAGTGAATAGTGAATGAATAGTAACCCCCCTGATTTATTTCCCTCGCTAGCCAACGTCGGCCGATCGACTGTCTGTAGTCTGAATCTGACGATCCAGTTAGTCGATTTGAATGGCATCGTCGTTCTGAGCGCGGTGGCGTTGACCAAATTTTCGTTTGACGAGCCGGAAGCATCGTAAAGCATGCAGAACTGTCCTTTTTATCATTTGCGATGGATTCTAAAATTATAGGGGACCGAATACGACAAACCAAATTCACTACTCTATAGATCTCGTCGAGCCGGACGTCGTGGTGGCATCGGTTGTTCAGTTTGACGACCCGTTGGCCTCAAAAAGCGTGTAAAGCACCGTAAAACGGTGTTTTTGCACAAGAGTCCCCGTATTTTATGTGCGGAATTCAATGGGATTCTGTGAAGAGGGACCTAAGTGTGAAATAGAGTTGTTATGAGGGACATAGGTCTAAATACTAAAGGTTGAGGGGTTAAAATGCAAATTGTTACTTTTGCATGTATAATATGCATTAGGTTCTCTTGTAACCCTAACCCCGTAACCCAGCCACCCTCTGCCTCGTCCCCTCTGTAACCGGCGCCTCAACCCCACCATCACCTCCGAGCGCCGCCGCCGTCCACATCGCCGGAGAAGCCCAAGGAGATCAAGGAAGTTGGGTTCTTCTCGGTCTGGCGGTGTGGGAGGCATCAAAAAGGAGTCTTGGTTGATCCCAAGTGGGTCTGGGTGTTTCTCTGTGAAGCTCTAACCGAGCCAAGGTGAAGCCGACGCTAGCCGCCGCCGTGAGCCGCCGTGGAGGTCATCTTCTTCCTCGAGTTTTCCGGCGAGGTAAGCTTGTGGAAAGGATTGTTTTAAAAAGGCTCAAAAGTATATCTTTGTTGTTCCTGACATCGAGAGGATCTTACCTTTGAAGTTTGAGCCGCCGCCGTCGTCCCTGTCGCCGGCGGGAGCCTCATGTCGTCGGAATTCTCGTTTTGGTCGATCTTGGGCGCCGTCTTCATCCGGCCATTGAACTCAAGATCAGAGACGTTGGGATTGTTCCTCTCGTTGACTGCAACCTACCTCCGAGGTTTGGTGTTGATCGGGTGAGAATCCGGGCCGCGCGAAGAAGCCCTAGAACCGGGCTTTTCTTCTCTTTGGCCGAGCCTCGCCGTCCGGCGCCGCCGTTCACCCGCGCCGCCGGCCACCACCTCAGAAATCTTCGTGGAGCCGAGGGGAGCAACTTGGTCCAAGTTGCACCGGCTCAGGCTTCGCCGGCCGGAATCCACCATTAGAGGACCTCGTTCTTGGCCGAGCTTGGGTTGGGTCGCGTCGCCGGCGGTCGCCGTCGTTTCCAGTAGCCGGCCAGTGACCCAGGTAAGGTATTTTGATCATTTGGAGGCTCTTCTTGAGGTTGCATGGGAGTTCTAACGTAGGTTTTGCATCCTCTGTAGTTGCACCACCGTGGTAGTCCGAGCTCCGCCGCCGGCCGCCGCCGCCGCCTCTGGTCTCCGGGCAGCTACCTAGGTGAGTTGTAGGCACTATATGAATGCCTTCCATCAAGTTATCTTGGGCCGGAAGCCTCTGAAATTTAAGTTTTCCCAACCTCGGTTGTATGTGTTTGTTTTGGGTTTTTCCCGGCCATCCGCCGCCTCCGGTTGCCGGCGCCAGGTGGGCTGCGTCCAACCTTCATCTGGGAGGGTCTGAGTACTGAGGCTTGGCTCTGTAGACGTTTGGCACCAATGTTGATCAAGGGTTTCCCAACCCGAGCTCTAGCTTGAGAGGGGGGGTTGCTCCACCGTGCACCGACCAACTTCCCGGCCAGCCTCCGGCGCGCCACAGGTGAGCACATCAGTCCTCTGTCATCACTAAGTACCATGCTCACGTTAGATGCAGATTTGATCAAGTCCATTGGAGTTTTACCATAGTTGTTGTTTGGGCCCTAAGAGTTTATGGGCCAACTTTGTGAATGGGCCTCATGCTGGCCCAAGCCCGTGAGCACGAGCTTCATCTCGTCGTTTCGGGCGCGCCGAAACATACGGCGCCGTCTTTGGCTTCCGGGATTTCGTGAACGAGTCGAAACAACGTTTAAAACAAAGTTATTATGCAATTTAGAGAAGTTTAACGGGTTAACTTGTAATTATAACCTTATGGACAGTAGTTAAACAGAGTAAACATGTCTCTGGGCAATCTATTAGATTTGCGTAGACTCTCGTTGAGCAGAAAATGGACATCGTTCCGTAAATCGGCAAAGTCGTCGGTTTTACGATTTCTGGTGCGCGTTTCACGTACCACGGTACAAGAATGGATTCAGGTTTTAGTAGTGTTGTCGGGATGGGTATGAGTGAGTCTTTTCCTGATCACAGTTTCTGTTCAGGGCCCAGCAGTTCAGCACCAGCCTCCCGGTAGTCATGCGGGAGTTCGGGACCGGCCTACGTCGGGGATGTTCGTTCGACTGACTTCGAGGTGGGTACCCCTTAGAACCTCTTTGTGTATGTTTGCGTTATTGTTGTGTTTATCACTTTGAGGGGTGGTGGGGGTGACGTAGACCACCAGATTTATGAACGTCGCGGTGGGAGACTGGACGGGCAATTCGCCCTCTCCGAACAATAGCAGGGTTGTTCGGGGCATACTAGCGATGGGGACGGCGATCGGTGCGATCAGTCGGAAGTCGAAAGGTGAGTTCCTCTTTCGACAGTTTTGGAGTCGGGAAACGAGGGTAATTGGTAAGGACAAAGATTTGTCATGCTAAATATTGCTAATTCCCGTATATGCTCATGTGTTTATTATCATCATATTTATGTCGACTGAGGGTTGTTCGGGGCATACTAGCGATGAGGACGGCGATGAGTAGGGTTGTTCGGGGCATACTAGCGATGAGGACGGCGATCGGTGCGATCAGTCGGAAGTCGAAAGGTGAGTTCCTCTTTCGACAGTTTTGGAGTCGGGAAACGAGGGTAATTGGTAAGGACAAAGATTTGTCATATTAAATATTGCTAATTCCCGTATATGCTCATGTGTTTATTATCATCATATTTATGTCGACTGAGGGTCGTGGTGCTCGATGATACATCATGTTCTAGGTGATTACCGAGGTAGGTGCTCGGTCTGGTTGGCCAAGGTTGGTGCTCGGTCGATGTCACGCCCCGGGGTCGAAAACTGCGACCCGGGCTCGCCAACAGATCCGCCACCTATGCCAAACCCCGCATAGGCGAAGCGTCCTACCTGCAAGAAAAGTACTACAGCTAAACAGATATCAGAGCTATAAATAAAAATCTGCTGTAAAACTAAAATCAATCACTGTACAACTGAAAAATAATACAACAATGTCCACCTCCCAAAATAATAATCGTACACTATCCTCAGATACAAAACTCATAGCTCAACAGGGAGGTATCTCCAATAAATACATCAGTGTACAGGCTCTCAATACAAATAAAATCCTCACTACATCAGTCTCTCAAAAGAAGAAAATAAAACAACTAATCTACTGAAGCTCTCCTCTGAAGGGGTACCGCTACTCTCCAAACACGCGTAGGGATCTAGCTCGCGACTCCCTCGCCACGATCATCAACTGCAGAATCAGCAACATCCGCTAAGACTCTGCAAAACAAAGGAGAGGAAGGAAAAAGGAGGGGGAAAACCCCCAAAGGGTGTGAGAACTACACCAAAAAAAAGGAGTTCTCAGTGGGTACCACCGCCGAACCCGACGGTCTGCCACCAGGTCCACAAAAGATAATAACTAACCAAAGCCGTAAAGACTGAAATAAGGAAGCTGGAGACTCTCAACAGCTATCATGCCTCTATCTAAAAGCCCAAGATGGGGGAACCAAAGAATGGTATGCAACCACTAGCACATGAAGTGCACAATCGACCCAATCGATAGACCAGTAATCACTGGCACTACCTGCTATGCCTGCTATGCCTGCTATGCCTGCCATGCCTGCTATGCCTACTATGCCTGCCATGCCCGCCTGCCTGCTATGCCTACTATACCTGCCATGCCTGCTATGCCTGCCATGCCTGCTATGCCTGCCTGCTATGCCTGCCTGCTATGCCTGCCATGCCTGCTATGCCTGCCTGCTATGCCTACTATGCCTGCCATGCTCGCTATGCCTGCCTGCCTCCTACGCCTAATATACCTGCCATGCCTGCTATGCCTGCCATGCCTGCTACGCCTACTATGCCTGCCATGCCCTCAACCTAGTGCTACTAGTAAAACTGATACTGCCTGCTGTGCCTGCCAAATCGGGTATGCCAGCCTACGCATAACACCGATAGGGGATAGGAGTCTCAAGGACTCAAAGGTGCCTGCCCAATCGGGTATGCCAGCCTACGCATAACACCGATAGGGGATAGGAGTCTCAAGGACTCAAAGGTGCCTGCCCAATCGGGTATGCCAGCCTACGCATAACACCGATAGGGGATAGGAGTCTCAAGGACTCAAAGGTGCCTGCCCAATCGGGTATGCCAGCCTACGCATAACACCGATAGGGGATAGGAGTCTCAAAGACTCAAAGTCTGTATATCGCACACTCCGGAGTGGCACTCGAGGGGAGCGACCCACACGAGTAAAGTGCCTGAGTAATAAGTATCCTGGTAGTATAAGTTAGCAGGATTGGATCACGACTCTGATCAAAGTGGGAAAAGATCCATCCACTAAAAGAAGCCCAAATCCTCTCCCCGATCTGATGCAATAACAACTGTCCGGTCAACCGCCCAAAATCCGCAGTTGCCGCAATACCCTGCCATCACAGCCTGCCCGTCCCGAATCCCAAGTATCTGACTACACTATCCCAGCCCCTGCTCTAACCTGAGCATGATATCCCCTATGTCTAGGTAACCGGAGAAAATAAAATCATGGTTTCTCCTAAGTCAATTCCAGTATGATAGTGCAGCAGAAAAAGGTGGGCTAACTATGTGACCATTCAAGCATGCAAAAGTCCTTCACATAGGGTAAGTCCGTTAGGTAAGCATTTACAATTCATCATCATGAATATATGAATGCTGCAAGTTCTCGATAATATTTAATATGAATATTAGTCTTGCAATTCCCTTTATACGATCATCCTTCTTAGCTTACCTCCTAATAACATACAATTATTGTACCTTAAACATGCGTGCATTCGAATAAAAGGATTAAAGAACCGTCCATCGGTTCTGGGAACAGAACACCCACCTGAAGTGCTAAATCCAAGGCAAACCTGGGGTTGGTGAAGAGCGTGGCCACTTGCACGCACAATCCTCTGGACCCGCATCCACAGTACCTGTTGTGCAAACCTCAGCTCCTAGCAGTGTTTCAAAACACTCGCGAACCCCCTGGGTACAACAAAAGGTCCGAAGTTACACTTAATGCAAAAATATCCAAGTCTAGCATCAATAGGCAACTCACTGCACACTTAGAAGCTCCAACAGCACATTAATAAATTAATGCTCACCCAACCAACAATTAGCACAACCAAGCTTCTAAGCATCAACACCATACTAGACTAAACATCAGCCCTCACCAACCACATTAATACATTCATCTATTATATTCACAAATTCTACAGCACATACATCTCTCTTCACAAGAACCTCAGCACTCTACAAGTTCCCTTTTTTTTTTAACAACTGCTCACAATCAATTAAAAGCTCATCTCAAAAATTACAAGGAAAACCTTCCACCATCCACCAAACCCAACAGCACACACACAACACTGCAGCTCCAACACATCTGCACACTCCAAGGTTCAAGCATAGAAATAAATAAGTGCTCTTTTATCAAATTTACATAATCCACTTACACCCTCCAAACTGCCTCAACACATAAGGAGCTCCTACTATCCACAGTACATTATCATAGCTCTCACAAGGAAGCTCCAATCCACAACTAGGCCACCACTAAGGTCCCTAGCCTAATGTAAGTCTAATAGCACACTACAATCCCTTTAAAAACAACTCACTAAAAATAAAAGCCCAAACATCAAAGTTACAAAGACCCTTCCACACTCCACTGCTGCCTCAACCCACATACATCTCACAGCACCCACACGAGGAAAATCCACAAGCTCACCACATCACCATACAACATTAAGTCCACAGCATTATTCAAACTCCAGCTCCTCTGCATACACTCCACACTCTCTTAGCACACTAAGTGTTCCAATTAACACATTAATTAAATTAATGATCACTTATCCACATTAAACCATAAATCTGCTTGCACTCCACAGATTCACACCTTACACAATCACCAACATAATTCACAACACACACATACTAACCGAGCTCCACACGGCGCTTCGCCTAAACTCGCGCAACATGACGTCGTCCTGAGAAGGCAACATAAAGGACAAACCTCGTCAAAAAAACTGTCTAAAACAGTCCAAGCGACCCCCGGGTAACACATTGCCACGGCGTGCGCAAACAGCCCGCCGACAACAAATCCGAGCTCGCTCGCCGACCGCACGCAGCAGCCACGCGCGCTGCCCCAGCCGGCCGCGCGCGCTGCCTGCGTCAGCCGCGCACAGCGCCTGCGCGGCTCACCTGCTCGCCCGCCGCGGCCCAAAGCCGCTGCTGCCGCGCGCTAAGCACCGCGCGCCAGCGCGCTGCACACTGCGTGCCTGCGCGCCACGCGCTTGCCCGCTTGCGCGCCGCGCGCTGCGCACCGCGTGCTTGCGCGCTGCGCATCGCGCGTCTGCCCACCGCGCGCCTGCGCATTACGCGCCACTGCGCGCGCGCCTCCCATGCCGCCTGCTGCAAGACATCAAAGGACAGCAGTCCAAAACCCCACTCCAACCGACCAAAATCATCAACATCAATTAAAACCCAAGCTTCCACAATAAAACGAGAAGAACACATACCTCAACCCGGTTCTCGCGCGCGCCTCCGCTCGGGTCCTCGCGGCTCCAAGGAGGAAGCTCAACAACAAGCTCATCCACCCTTCTCCCTTTATTTTTTTCCATCTAACTCCTCTTCTTCTTCATTCTTTTCTCCCTTCTCCGCTTCCTCTGTTTTCTTTTGCTTCCTCTGCTTGCAGGTGGAGAGGGTGGTGGTGAGGTGGCGTGCTAATTAGGAGCTGCTAATTAAAGAGGAGAGGGTGGGGTGGTTGGGAGCAATTAATGCTCTACCAAAAATATCCACATCCACTCAAAATCCAATTAATAACACTAATTCTTTCTTTCATTTAAACCTCCCAGACCAAAACCCCAAAATGCCACAATTAATTAAATTAATTAATTAATCCATTAAATGCCCCCATCAACTCACTTTTTGCCCTCGGGGCCTCCGCACCAGTCCGGAACCTCCCGAACTCCGCTGTAATCTGAAAATACACATGCTCAAAGCTTTTTCTCCTCAAAAAGCTCAACCGTGGAGTCGGTGTGCTCAAACCAAAAACCGGCTCCAAAACTGCCAACTCCAACTCACTTTTTGCCCTCGGGTCTTCCGCGTCAGTCCGGAACCTCCCGAACTCCGCTGTAAACTCAAAGTATACCTGTTCCAAGTATTTCCAAATTTTCTGCACTCCACTGGGGAGTCGAGGCTTCCCCGAAGCCAGTCCTCTAACGGCGGACAATGCCCGGAAAACCCCGAATCGACCTGGGGCTTCCGCGTTGATCCAAGTCGACCCGAACTCATCTGTAATCCAATATGGAACACGCTCGAGGCGATTATCCACACCACGCCATCTCACGAGGTCGGTGCGCTATCCGAAATCCCGGTATTCTACACTCTCCCCTCCTTAAAAAGGTTTCGTCCTCGAAACCCAAAATAAATTCATAACTCTGTAGGGTGTCTCAATCATCATGCTCAAGAAACTATACTAATGATGAAATGTGCATACACTCGCTACTGCTAACATGCCTTAAGTACTATGCTCAAAGGAAAACTCATCTATGAACATGCTATGGAACTCACTCATACATATCACTCAATCTCGATGACTGTCCCTCTTTGGACCAGTCAAGTCGAACCTGCGCTCATCTACTACCACTACGCCCAAACAGGACTTGGTCTTATGTAGGGTGTCCCTCAAGGACTATCTCAGTAACCACATCGCAGCCTCGTCAGGCTCGGTATCATCGTCGCATCCGGAGCGTAGCTCGCGGGGAGCGACCCCGCGAACTCAAATATCTCAAATATCACATAACTGGCATAAAATGCCAGGCTCAGCAGGCTATAATCCTCGATCAAACAGATCGGTATCACGAGCTCAAAAGCACAACTCGGTCGGTGAAAGACCCCTCGATCCATCAGATCTTGCAACTGCGTCATCAGCTCTCTCAGCCCTACAGGCGATATCCAATGAGGTGCTATCAAGGGTGGCGCGGTTCCTCGAACCACGTCAACCGCAATCTCTATCTCCCTAACCGGCGGCATCGTCAACAACTCAGGTGAAATCACACCCGGGATCTCGTGGGCAACAGAAATATCCTTGAATCCCGGTGCCGCCAAAAGCACCTCTCACACTGTCGCTAAAGCCTGTGTGCTCCAACAGTCTTAACAACCAAACTTCCTCTCGTCTGCCTCGCAGAAAATCGACGTCCTCTCACTCCTCAGCCAAAACATTCTGTGGCATTGTGCCAATCCATCTCAAGCACAGGGTCGAAATACCGAACTGCCACAGTTACCAATAATCTGCCGGTACAACTCGCGGCCTCAACTGCATTGGACATGATCCACAAGCCTCCTCCACATGCACAACACTAGCAGGAACCTATACCTCTAGTGCATGTGGTAGCAAATCTGCCTCTAGTCCAAGCAGGAATGCAACATACATGCTCTAACTCCGACCGCTGTGGTGAAATCCCACCTGCGACACTCAATCCACTACCCCGGCGCCCTCCAACCGGGCGGCACAGATTCATCCGCTCAATCTGCAAGGAAAATATAGACCAAACACAAAGGGAGCACGACCTCTGTCTCTGCTCACTTTGAGTCGACGAATAGGGTCCTCCGCAGATAACAAATCCACGCTACCGCTGCGCCACTCTGATATAGATGCTGATGCTGCCATTGGGGTCCACCCGATCTCTGGCATCTCAGGAACCCGTCATCCTGGAAAGAAAATCAGAAGTGCCTCTGCCGGACGATTTGTCCTCCATCACCCGGCGCCAAGCGCCAATACCCTGAACTCGCCTCTAGCGGCAGATCCCTATCCAAAGGAACTGCAGCGCCACGCTCCATACACAATGCCTATTCCAACGAGGCGTCAAAACCTATAACAGAGGGACTGAATGAACTGAAAGGTATCCTAGCGCAATCCACTCCCAGCCACGTATCCTATGTGCCTCGTCCCTCGAACCTGGAGCGCGCAGTTCAACAACTGCCGAAAACTCTCTAGCACAGGGAGGCTCTCAATTGATCACTCCATCACCACCAACCATGACTTTGCCTCCAAAGGCTCCAAACTCAATCTTACGAGTCGGGGTGGTTCATCTGCCAAATCTGGCTCAATAGATTGATCGCGTCCCCTCAGCTCACCAGCTGTCAACTATTCACCCTGCCTCGGTGCCTCGGCACTAAACATTGGCACAGAGGGGGTTACTCACTCCATCGGTGCCACAGAAATCCCCGCCCCTGAGGATACTGCAACCGGGTGGTCTCAGAAGGAAGCACTGTCGAGCTGCCCGCCGCTCCAGCAACCGTGTCACTAAAACCAGCTGCTCGCTCACTCTGCCGCTGATAGGCCTCAGACGATCCTGTCATCTGGGTCCGGAACTATCTGACCTCAATCCGGGTATCCGGCCCAAAACCAACCGCTCAAGCTCAACTGCTATGACAGAAAGTACACGGGTCAAAACCCAGCGTCGGGGAGACACAGCTCGCCACGACGGAACTGCAAATCAGCACACAAAAGCCACTCGACCCAATCCAGCGAAAGTCTAAAGCATGTCACCCGTTCCACAGCATTATGTTGTCTGCAGCCAACATAATCACTTAGGAGAATAAACATGCTAATCACTCTTCCCGTCCCTTGAGAGAGGGATAAAACTCAATCAGGACTCTCGCTATAAATCACGACTCTCACGAAGTCAACCAAAGGTCACCGTAAGCCTAGGGTTTCTAAGTCCACCATGACCAACAACCTAGGCTCTGATACCAACCTAATCTGTCACGCCCCGGGGTCGAAAACTGCGACCCGGGCTCGCCAACAGATCCGCCACCTATGCCAAACCCCGCATAGGCGAAGCGTCCTACCTGCAAGAAAAGTACTACAGCTAAACAGATATCAGAGCTATAAATAAAAATCTGCTGTAAAACTAAAATCAATCACTGTACAACTGAAAAATAATACAACAATGTCCACCTCCCAAAATAATAATCGTACACTATCCTCAGATACAAAACTCATAGCTCAACAGGGAGGTATCTTCAATAAATACATCAGTGTACAGGCTCTCAATACAAATAAAATCCTCACTACATCAGTCTCTCAAAAGAAGAAAATAAAACAACTAATCTACTGAAGCTCTCCTCTGAAGGGGTACCGGTACTCTCCAAACACGCGTAGGGATCTAGCTCGCGACTCCCTCGCCACGATCATCAACTGCAGAATCAGCAACATCCGCTAAGACTCTGCAAAACAAAGGAGAGGAAGGAAAAAGGAGGGGGAAAACCCCCAAAGGGTGTGAGAACTACACCAAAAAAAAGGAGTTCTCAGTGGGTACCACCGCCGAACCCGACGGTCTGCCACCAGGTCCACAAAAGATAATAACTAACCAAAGCCGTAAAGACTGAAATAAGGAAGCTGGAGACTCTCAACAGCTATCATGCCTCTATCTAAAAGCCCAAGATGGGGGAACCAAAGAATGGTATGCAACCACTAGCACATGAAGTGCACAATCGACCCAATCGATAGACCAGTAATCACTGGCACTACCTGCTATGCCTGCTATGCCTGCTATGCCTGCCATGCCTGCTATGCCTACTATGCCTGCCATGCCCGCCTGCCTGCTATGCCTACTATACCTGCCATGCCTGCTATGCCTGCCATGCCTGCTATGCCTGCCTGCTATGCCTGCCTGCTATGCCTGCCATGCCTGCTATGCCTGCCTGCTATGCCTACTATGCCTGCCATGCTCGCTATGCCTGCCTGCCTCCTACGCCTAATATACCTGCCATGCCTGCTATGCCTGCCATGCCTGCTACGCCTACTATGCCTGCCATGCCCTCAACCTAGTGCTACTAGTAAAACTGATACTGCCTGCTGTGCCTGCCAAATCGGGTATGCCAGCCTACGCATAACACCGATAGGGGATAGGAGTCTCAAGGACTCAAAGGTGCCTGCCCAATCGGGTATGCCAGCCTACGCATAACACCGATAGGGGATAGGAGTCTCAAGGACTCAAAGGTGCCTGCCCAATCGGGTATGCCAGCCTACGCATAACACCGATAGGGGATAGGAGTCTCAAGGACTCAAAGGTGCCTGCCCAATCGGGTATGCCAGCCTACGCATAACACCGATAGGGGATAGGAGTCTCAAAGACTCAAAGTCTGTATATCGCACACTCCGGAGTGGCACTCGAGGGGAGCGACCCACACGAGTAAAGTGCCTGAGTAATAAGTATCCTGGTAGTATAAGTTAGCAGGATTGGATCACGACTCTGATCAAAGTGGGAAAAGATCCATCCACTAAAAGAAGCCCAAATCCTCTCCCCGATCTGATGCAATAACAACTGTCCGGTCAACCGCCCAAAATCCGCAGTTGCCGCAATACCCTGCCATCACAGCCTGCCCGTCCCGAATCCCAAGTATCTGACTACACTATCCCAGCCCCTGCTCTAACCTGAGCATGATATCCCCTATGTCTAGGTAACCGGAGAAAATAAAATCATGGTTTCTCCTAAGTCAATTCCAGTATGATAGTGCAGCAGAAAAATGTGGGCTAACTATGTGACCATTCAAGCATGCAAAAGTCCTTCACATAGGGTAAGTCCGTTAGGTAAGCATTTACAATTCATCATCATGAATATATGAATGCTGCAAGTTCTCGATAATATTTAATATGAATATTAGTCTTGCAATTCCCTTTATACGATCATCCTTCTTAGCTTACCTCCTAATAACATACAATTATTGTACCTTAAACATGCGTGCATTCGAATAAAAGGATTAAAGAACCGTCCATCGGTTCTGGGAACAGAACACCCACCTGAAGTGCTAAATCCAAGGCAAACCTGGGGTTGGTGAAGAGCGTGGCCACTTGCACGCACAATCCTCTGGACCCGCATCCACAGTACCTGTTGTGCAAACCTCAGCTCCTAGCAGTGTTTCAAAACACTCGCGAACCCCCTGGGTACAACAAAAGGTCCGAAGTTACACTTAATGCAAAAATATCCAAGTCTAGCATCAATAGGCAACTCACTGCACACTTAGAAGCTCCAACAGCACATTAATAAATTAATGCTCACCCAACCAACAATTAGCACAACCAAGCTTCTAAGCATCAACACCATACTAGACTAAACATCAGCCCTCACCAACCACATTAATACATTCATCTATTATATTCACAAATTCTACAGCACATACATCTCTCTTCACAAGAACCTCAGCACTCTACAAGTTCCCTTTTTTTTTTAACAACTGCTCACAATCAATTAAAAGCTCATCTCAAAAATTACAAGGAAAACCTTCCACCATCCACCAAACCCAACAGCACACACACAACACTGCAGCTCCAACACATCTGCACACTCCAAGGTTCAAGCATAGAAATAAATAAGTGCTCTTTTATCAAATTTACATAATCCACTTACACCCTCCAAACTGCCTCAACACATAAGGAGCTCCTACTATCCACAGTACATTATCATAGCTCTCACAAGGAAGCTCCAATCCACAACTAGGCCACCACTAAGGTCCCTAGCCTAATGTAAGTCTAATAGCACACTACAATCCCTTTAAAAACAACTCACTAAAAATAAAAGCCCAAACATCAAAGTTACAAAGACCCTTCCACACTCCACTGCTGCCTCAACCCACATACATCTCACAGCACCCACACGAGGAAAATCCACAAGCTCACCACATCACCATACAACATTAAGTCCACAGCATTATTCAAACTCCAGCTCCTCTGCATACACTCCACACTCTCTTAGCACACTAAGTGTTCCAATTAACACATTAATTAAATTAATGATCACTTATCCACATTAAACCATAAATCTGCTTGCACTCCACAGATTCACACCTTACACAATCACCAACATAATTCACAACACACACATACTAACCGAGCTCCACACGGCGCTTCGCCTAAACTCGCGCAACATGACGTCGTCCTGAGAAGGCAACATAAAGGACAAACCTCGTCAAAAAAACTGTCTAAAACAGTCCAAGCGACCCCCGGGTAACACATTGCCACGGCGTGCGCAAACAGCCCGCCGACAACAAATCCGAGCTCGCTCGCCGACCGCACGCAGCAGCCACGCGCGCCGCCCCAGCCGGCCGCGCGCGCTGCCTGCGTCAGCCGCGCACAGCGCCTGCGCGGCTCACCTGCTCGCCCGCCGCGGCCCAAAGCCGCTGCTGCCGCGCGCTAAGCACCGCGCGCCAGCGCGCTGCACACTGCGTGCCTGCGCGCCACGCGCTTGCCCGCTTGCGCGCCGCGCGCTGCGCACCGCGTGCTTGCGCGCTGCGCATCGCGCGTCTGCCCACCGCGCGCCTGCGCATTACGCGCCACTGCGCGCGCGCCTCCCATGCCGCCTGCTGCAAGACATCAAAGGACAGCAGTCCAAAACCCCACTCCAACCGACCAAAATCATCAACATCAATTAAAACCCAAGCTTCCACAATAAAACGAGAAGAACACATACCTCAACCCGGTTCTCGCGCGCGCCTCCGCTCGGGTCCTCGCGGCTCCAAGGAGGAAGCTCAACAACAAGCTCATCCACCCTTCTCCCTTTATTTTTTTCCATCTAACTCCTCTTCTTCTTCATTCTTTTCTCCCTTCTCCGCTTCCTCTGTTTTCTTTTGCTTCCTCTGCTTGCAGGTGGAGAGGGTGGTGGTGAGGTGGCGTGCTAATTAGGAGCTGCTAATTAAAGAGGAGAGGGTGGGGTGGTTGGGAGCAATTAATGCTCTACCAAAAATATCCACATCCACTCAAAATCCAATTAATAACACTAATTCTTTCTTTCATTTAAACCTCCCAGACCAAAACCCCAAAATGCCACAATTAATTAAATTAATTAATTAATCCATTAAATGCCCCCATCAACTCACTTTTTGCCCTCGGGGCCTCCGCACCAGTCCGGAACCTCCCGAACTCCGCTTTAATCTGAAAATACACATGCTCAAAGCTTTTTCTCCTCAAAAAGCTCAACCGTGGAGTCGGTGTGCTCAAACCAAAAACCGGCTCCAAAACTGCCAACTCCAACTCACTTTTTGCCCTCGGGTCTTCCGCGTCAGACCGGAACCTCCCGAACTCCGCTGTAAACTCAAAGTATACCTGTTCCAAGTATTTCCAAATTTTCTGCACTCCACTGGGGAGTCGAGGCTTCCCCGAAGCCAGTCCTCTAACGGCGGACAATGCCCGGAAAACCCCGAATCGACCTGGGGCTTCCGCGTTGATCCAAGTCGACCCGAACTCATCTGTAATCCAATATGGAACACGCTCGAGGCGATTATCCACACCACGCCATCTCACGAGGTCGGTGCGCTATCCGAAATCCCGGTATTCTACAGTCGATGCTCGAGGTAGCTACACGCACACCAGCGGTTTGGCCACCGCAAGGGTGTGCTTTTCCGGAAAAGTGGTACGTTGACCCGTGTACCCCACGTGACGGTGACGTTAGGAAAGGGGGCCCTCATAGGTAGGGGGTGTGAGCGGTGATGCCGAGGCAGGTGCTCGGCGGCCGAGGCAGGTGCTCGGCGGGGGACACCGGGGCAGGGGCTCGGTGCGGTGGTCGGGAAAGGTGCCCGGTTTTGCTTGGTGCAGGGTGTGATTGTTGTTGATGGTGATTGAGGAGGACGGTTGCTCTGGTTACCGAGGTTTGCCTTACTTTTAGCCCTTATTGCATTTTACGGTCGATTGCACGATGATGAGGGCGGTTGCTCTGGCTTTTATTACAGTTTGCTTTTCATACGTTGTATCTTGTGTCGCTGACTCCCCACTTTGTGACAGGTTCAGTCAGGGGTGAGAGCTAGGGCGACGGTGAGGCCGCGATGAGAGGTCTATCGGCCCTTCGAGGCTACAGACTGCGGTTAGTTCTTCTTTTGCTCATTTCATTCTCTGTTAGTGGCTATGTGGGTGTGATACTTTTGTGGGGTTGACTTGGACGTTGGATTCATTACAGTACTCTGTGGATGCATGTTTAGTTACTGTTGGATGGTTGGCCGTTTTCAAAACTCTGTGGATTTATGGGTTTCGAAATAGTTTTGGAAAACACAGGTGTCGAGTGGGCACCGTTTTCAAAACCCTGTGTATTTATGGATTTCGAAATGGCTTTGTAAAACTAGGGTGTCGTGTGGGCACCGCTTTCAAAACCCTGCGGTTTTATCCTTTCAAAAATAGTCGGCCTCTTTATTACTTATGGAAAATGGTTGTATGTATTTGATGATTGAACTAGTGTGGTTAAAGGTATAATATTATGGACCTTGTAGTCAGGACGCCGTGCATATACAAAGGAGACTCTGCCCGTTTGCAGAGTGAATTTGTATATGCGGCGGGTCTGGGCACGAGCCGGGGGAGATCGGTTTCAAAAAAAAAAATGTATGTAAATTTGGGAGCATCGGTGGCTACCCTTCCTCGCGTTTAAACCCCCGGGCGTGACACAACGGCGACCGGCGGCGTAACGACCGTGGAGAGAGTAGAGGGACACGAAGGGGTTGGTGGCTGCGGCTGGGTGCTAGGGTTCTGGGCTCTACGGTTTCAAAGGAACCCTAATACTATGTAAATACAAATGCAACAAAATGCATTTAGCTCCCTCTACTCACAATATTTAGAGCCAAGTCCTTCACAGTATCTCAATTTCGCAATCAGGTCCCTCTCCAAGAATTTGCACAACAATTGGAGCATAAAATATAGGGGTCTCTATGTAATTTTCCGTATTTCTCGTTGTTTTCATGTTTTTCGAGGTATTCGAGTAGGCAAACGGAAAAACGGACTTCGCCACGACGTCCGGCTCGACGAAACCTATAAAGTAGTGATTTTGGTTTGTCGCATTCGATCCCCTATAATTTTAAAATCCGTAAAATACTGTAGTTTATACAGTCTGGCATGCTTTACGATGCTTTAGGTTCGCTAAACACAAATTTCGTCGGCGCCACTGCGCTCAGATCGATGACGCCATTTAAATCGACTACCTGGATCGTCAGATTCGGACCCCAGACAGTCGATCGGGCGACGTTAGGCAACGCGGGAATTAAATCAGGGAGTTACTATTCATTTCCCTATTCACTTAAGTCCTGGGTCCCACTAGTTTCCTTGCTAAGTTCAGGACGATTCGACCGTCGGATCAGCAATCGGTCTATACCATTTTCACTCGATTCAATGAGACGGTCGCACTGGAGACCTCAGATTTCCGAGATCAAACTCGGATCGGAAAGGCGGAATTTGTGCTTCGGAAATTGTGCCATTCGCACACCGGTATACAAACCACTAAGGTTAACATTTGCTTCCTCACCCACATTCACACTTGAATTTTTCTCTTTAAACAACTCAAATTTCTCGAGTGTTACATCACTCACACCTTATAAGAAGTTTCGTCCTCGAAACTTAGATACCCTAGGAAACAAACAAAGGAGGAAGACGCTCAAGCATGTCTGACTTGCGCTCCTAATTGACTTCACGTCCCTCATCAATTTAAACCACCAAAAGGTTTGCCTAAGGTCTTAACTTTCCTCCTGTTACCCTAACACACTTCCAAGTCCGTTCCGTGATGCATCACTATAAACTTCAAAGTCCTCACCGGGTGCCGATAGTGCATACACTGGTGCCCGTGTTAGCCTAACCTTGCGTTCTTCGAAGCTCTCCTGACTTTTAGCCGTCCCAAAAAGCCCACCTCGCGATGCCCAAACTCACACCTTTGGAGTTTGGCCTACACTCTCTGGTCCCTGAGAGTCTGCAAGGTCACTCGTAAATGCTCCTCGTCTGTACTCGAGTTGATCCAAGGAGCGTCCGAAAATTCTGTTCATCATACCCATGAACACCGCCGGGGCATTCAAATATCCACCCCCGAAGCAATGATGCGCAAAACGCCCTATATCTCTTGGCGAAACTTGGTGGTAACCCTGAACGGAAAACTACCGGACTGAACCTGTCACGCCCCGGGGTCGAAACTGCGACCCGGGCTCGCTAACAGATCCGCCATCTGTACGGAAACTGCCGTACAGACGAAGCGTCTAGCCTGCAAAAGACAAAACTACAGCTACACAGATATCAGAGCGGATAAAAAGCTGTACTATAAAATTTTTCTCTACAAGGTTGCAACAACACATAGCCTATCTCCCAAAATCAGATGATACAAATAGAAGTCCACCTATACAACATCTATGAATCCAAATGGGAGATAGCTAAACAGGAAAAATAACCAACTCCCACAATCCGGGATGGTACATCTACCTCTCTCTAAAGTAACAATGCTGGTAGGGAACTATCACGCGACTCCCTGTCCTCGGTCCGTCCAGTCAAGCCCAGCAGTAACGGAAGAAAGCCTCAGCAACCTGTCACCGACAGAGGGTGTGAGAACTACATCCTACAGTAGTTCTCAGTGGGTACCGTCTCCAAGAACCACGGTCTGCCCACTAAGTCTACCAGAGGGATAAGATAGAGAAAAGACTGATGATAATATAAATAAGCTGGAAAAGAATCTACAGCTATCATGCCTCTATCTACTATGCTCAATAAGAAGAGACTATGGATGATGGTATGCAGCCACTCACTGCTGGCAATATGTCACAAGTACTACCCAAGACACTCTATAATGACACATGCTACGCCATCACTCTCTCAGTGTATCTCAAATCTCAGCGACTGCCCCACAGGGTCCAGTCGAGTCAAGCCTGCGCCCCCTGGTGTATCAACCAGGGTGTCCAAACGGACAAACTCGATATCTCACACAGTGACCCCATGGTAGCACGGCCAGGGGTATCAAGCGACCTCTAGTATATGAACTAGGCGCATCATCGCAGCCTCGTCAGGCTCGGTATCATCATCGCAGCCTCATCAGGCTCGGAATCATCAACGCACCCGGGGCGTGGTTCGAGGGGTGCGACCCCACCGAACTCAAGTATCTCATCAGTATCACTGTCTCACAAGTGGCTCCTGCAGGCTATAGTCCTCGATCAAACAGATCGGTATCTCGATGCTCAAAGCACAACTCAGTCGGAGAACCCTCCACGACTCAATCTCACAACACTGACCCACTCAACGAAAGTACTACACAGCTGGGACCACCGTCTCTCCCAACGGCTCCCACAACACAACTCCACTGAACTCAACACACAACTAACGGCTGGAGATGCTCCACAGCCAGATCTACGAAGGGTCCGAAACCCCGGGGACTAACATCTACGTCCCCAAGAAAGGAAACAGCCCTTAGAACCCAGATCACTCGAATCCGCTCGGGTGGATAAGTTTATAAGAAACCATGTCATTTATTTCAGAAAACCATTCGATCTGAGAGAAATTCATCTTATTAATGATTTTTAGTCTTTTTAGGAAAACCCTTTTGAAATCAAGTTTACGCCCAAACCTCGAAGGGCTAATGCCCTCGTCCTATCACACAAGAACAGACTCAGGCAACCTTGCGAGGCTTGGAAGAAACATTGCTGACCAAAATCATGTATTCATCCAAAAAGGTTCTGGGTTCAAGGTCCTGCTAACACACGTGCACCACGATCACAACCTGGTGGTGACGAGAAGAACAGCGGAAAGGAAAACCCCCGGGACCACCGTTTATCTGAAACGGTTCCCCAAAACACTAACACTGGCCTAACCCAGCCACCAGACCCCACTAGGCCCCCCGGGCCCGAGTGCAACACCCGTCCCACAACACTCTGACCACTCAGCCCACTACCCGGGCGAGGAAACTCTAAGTCCCGAAGGATAAGAAAAGTGCGGGATGTCTAAAGCATAAAGGAACCTAGCCCAAATCAAGGTTATCCAATAGGTCTGGTCAAACACATGCACATATGACGGGGGTGCTAGTTAAGTTCCAAGAAAACACTTAAACTAGCATGCAATCCTATCATAATAGAATTAGAAGGAAGTCCGTAGACTTGGAGAGAAAACCAACCCACCTCAGAAAGCCACCAATTGCTCGTCGACACTTGCAATTGGCTCAGCGGGCTTACCTGGCCTCCAAGGGGTCCGCACGCAACACGAAGCCCGATGCCAAAATCCGCACGCGAATCGGAGCACGCGGCGACCAACCACACGACCGCGCGCTCCGCGGAAGCTAACACCGCACCGCAAGCTGCCAGAAGCGAAGAAATCGCAAAATCAATCAAAATGGTCAAAACCGAGCATCCGACGGTGAAAAACAGCCTCCGTCGGCGAAAACAGCCTCCGTCAGCGAAAAATCAGCGCCCGACGGCGAAAAACAGCCCGTCGGCGAAAACCAGCGCCCGACGGCGAAAACAGCTCCGTCGGCGCAAAAACTGCTCAAAAACAGCTTGCGAAAAACCAGCGAAAACTGCGCAAACCGCTCGCGAAATCTGCTCGAAAAACGCGCTAAACCGCTCGCAAACTGGTCGCGAAAAACGGCGGAAACCTGCGCGAAAACCTGCGCGAAACTGCGCGAAATCTGCGCGAAACTGCGCGAAACTGCGCGAAATCTGCGAGCGAAAACAGCGAAACCGCTTACGAAACTGCTCGCAACCTGCTCGCGAAAAACGGCGAAAACCTGCGCGAAAACAGCGAGCGAAAACAGCGAAACCGCTTGCGAAACTGCTCGCAACCTGCTCGCGAAAAACGGCGAAAACCTGCGCGAAAACCTGCGCGAAACTGCGCGAAATCTGCGAGCGAAAACAGCAGCAGCCGACGGCGAAAAACTGCGCCCGACGGCGAAAACAGCGGCCGCGCGACGAGGGAGGCCCACCGTACGGCGCCAAACCAAGCAGCGCCGCGCAGCGACCCGCTGCGCGGTGCCGGAGCGCGCCGCGCAGCGCCCTGCGGCGCTGCGCGCGGTCGCGCGCCCGCGCGGCCCGCCGGCCCGCGCGCGCCTGAGCGCGGCCAGGAGGTGCCGCGCGCACGCGCGCGGCCCTGCGCCGCGCGCGCCTGCGCGCGGCCAGGAGGTGCCGCGCGCGCCCGCGCGCGGCCCTGCCGCGCGCCCTGCGCGCGGCCCTGCCGCGCGCGCCTGCGCGCGGCCAGGAGGTGCCGCGCGCGCCCGCGCGCGGCCCTGCCGCGCGCCCCTGCGCGCGGCCCTGCCGCGCGCGCCTGCGCGCGGCCAGGAGGTGCCGCGCGCCCCTGCGCGCGGCCCTGCCGCGCGCCCCTGCGCGCGGCCCGGCAGCGCCGCGTGCCGCTGTTTGCTGCACGGGGCGCCGCGCCCAGCGGCAAGTCGCCGCAGGGTGCTGCCAACAGCAGCACCCTGGCGCCGCGCGTGCGCCGTTGCGCGCGCGCGCGGCCGCCGGCGACGGCAAATTCCAAAAAGCCCCAATAAAATCCGAGAATCCCCCAAAAATCCAATTAATCCAAAAACCCCATTTTTAGCTCTTTAAAAATCCAAACAATAATCCCAAGCTCTCCAAAAGCCAAGAAAACCTCAAAAGAACCAAAAATCTGAATTTTACTTACCTCGACGACGCCCGCCGCACGCCCACGAGCTCCACGCGGCCTCCAACGGCGAGTCCAAAAATCCAAGATCGGCTCAAAACTCCTTTTCCTTCCTTCTTCTTCTTCTTTTCCTCTCTTTTCTTTTCTTTCTTTCTCTTTTCCTTTCTTTCTCTGCTGCAGAGGGAGGGAGAGGTGGAGGCTTTATATAAAGCAAAAGCTTTATTAATTAATTAACTAATTAATTAATTCCAACAATCCAACTCCAACTCACTTTTTGCCTTCGGGCTCTCCGCCGCTGCCCGGAACCTCCCGAACTCCGCTGTAAATCAAAAATACACGCGCTCACAGCTTTTTCTCTTCAAAAAGCTCATCCGTTGAGTCGGGGTGCTCCAATCAAATACCGGCTCCAAAATTGCCAGTTCCGACTCACTTTTTGCCTCCGGGTCCTCCGCGTCAGTCCGGAACCTCCCGAACCTCGCTGTAAATCAAAAGTACACGTGTTCCAAGTGTTCCTGAATTTTCGGCACTCCACGGTGAAGTCGGAAATTTCCAATCTCATCCCCAATCGGCCTACAAAGCCCGGAAAAACCCCGAATCGAGCTGGAGCTTCCGCGTTGATCCGAATCAACTCGGCATCAACAGTAACCTCCAATGCAACATGCCCAAGGCAACTCTCTGCTCCAAGCCATCTGTGTGGTCGGCGCGCTATCCAATGCCCCGATACTTTACAGAACCGCCCTAAGATTTTAGACTACCGACGGCTCAACCCGCCTGGCAACCCTACCGTCCCGTCCCTCTTGGTCGAAACTAACCCAAGTAAGCCTGCTCCTCGACTTGGAGTTCCCTGTTATGACGCTACCGGTTCGCAGACCACCTCTGACGGTGCTGAGCAGTCAGCAACCAAAGTCTCGCGATGCGTCGAGGTACTCCGGTCCTACCACCAAACCCGGACCGACGGGCCCTTAAATGCCTAAAATAACCTGACAACAAAGGGGGAAACCACACTAATACCCTCACAAAGCTCCAGGGTGTGCCAACAAAGCAAGCCGGGTCACCGCCTACAAATAGTCCTCCTTTGAGAACAACGAACCCACCCGCCACCAACACGGGCCACTTCCACCCGCCACCAACACGGGTCACATGCTCGGACCATAACCACCATCCCGGATTGTCCGCTCCGACTGTCCGTCCTACCAAGGCGACGGTCAAACTAAAGTCAGGTTTCAGCTCTAAGACATACCACAAGGTCTACCCCACAGAACAAGCTGCATGCAGGGCATCCTAGCCGAAAGTGACCAATGCCAGAGCACCATGTAGTCAACAACCCCCGCTGACCTACACTTCTTCACAATCAATAGACTCGCAACCCAAAATCCTCAAGACTATGCCTTGGTCATGGGAAGTTGGCGACAAAAACCAAGAAATACGGTCCTACTTCCGTCCTGGCACCGAAGGGGTGCGACACTCTGATTAACCCCTAACGCTCGGTCCCAATCTGTTGCCCCTCCCAGCACCGGGCATTGAACCGAGCTGCATACCCCCAGACTAAACAGTCACACTCCCAACTAGGAGGAATCTAAGCTCTAGGTCCGTTCAACAATGACTTCAGGGCACAGTAGACTACCCGTCCAAAGCCTAAAGGGTCGGAAGAAGACATGCAACGAAAACAGCGAGAAGAACCTTGTCAGAAGTTGCCTAGGTTCACTAAGCGCACTCGAGGGATCACAGGCCAACCCACCAGTAGGACAACCTAATCGACCCTCTTGTGCAGAACACAGGAACCCAACCCAGAGCTACACCACCACAACCTTCTTAAAAGGGCTAACTGGCACCACCCAGCGTCAAAAAGCTAAACCCCCAATAAGAAGTCGCCACTTACGCACACTGGTGCGAAGCGAGACACGGCCTCTCTAACTGACATCGAGTCCAAACAAACGATATTTACTAGCCCCGGTGGTCTCCTTTTTAACCCAAAGGAGCACCCCAAAACCGCACCACGACGATTTTTACAACCATCGCAGTGACCACAGTAAAAAGCCGAACTATGGGTAACAACCGTAGGGGAGGAATCCTCATTCCCACCCATACCTTGCCCATGGTGCAAAAAGAATCGGCTGACTATCTGCTGTAATCCGCTGTAACTTAACACCAGCAGACCTCAAAGGTACCAATTTAGACAAGAGGCTACCCGGTTGCCCACGACCGACAACCCAGCAGACACTCTAACAACCACCAGCGGATTACACTGCCACCAGTCACCTTTGCTACCGACGACCAGGACGTCAGCAGAGGAAGGGGTTCGGAAAACAAGAGCCGACACAACGATCTGCTGTGTTAACAGCCGCATCGGGTGCATGAGCACCGTCGGCAGTCCCACCGTGTCCTGTGCCGGTTGCTTAATCCATCGATTCTCAGCAACCTCCACGAACCCGGTGGCAGCCGGCCTCGACCCCAACCTCCAAAGCAACCCGACTACACTAGCACAACACCCGAGTTAAACCGAGAAACGAAACTTAACAATCCCGCACTCTCGCATCTCTACGCACGTATACCTGATCATTTCATTAGTTAGTAGCCAGTGGTAATGCGCTTCTGTGGATGTTGGACAACGACTACTGTGGTTAAAGTTGTTTCTCTCTGATACCATCTTAATCTGTCACGCCCCGGGGTTTAAACACACAGAAGAAACATCACTGTTTAGCTCTCAAATTTTGCATATGTATTTTTTTTTTTGAAACCGTTCTTCTCCGGTGCGTGCCCAGACCCGCCGCATATACAAATTTACTCTGCAAACGGGCAGAGTCTCCTTTGTATATGCACGGCATCCCGACTACAATAATCAAACACTCATCACTTTAACCACACTAGATCGACATTCGAGTACATACAACCATTTTTCTACAAGTAACCAAGAGGCCGATTAACTTTGGAAAGGATAAATCTGCAGGGTTTTGAAAACGGTGCCCACAAGACACCAATGTTTTTCAAATCCTTTTCGCAAGATTTTCTTTCCTTTTCTTTTTAGTTTGAAAATGGCCAACTATCCGATAGTAACTAAACATGCATCCACAGAGTACTGTAATGAATCCAACATCCAAGTCAACCCCACAAAAGTATCACACCCACATAGCTACTAACAGATAATGAAATGAGCAAAAGAAGAACTAACCACAGTCTGTAGCCTCGAAGGGCCAATAGACCTCTCATCGCGGCCTCACTGTCGCCCTAGCTCTCACCACTGTCTGCACCTGTCACAGAGTGGGGAGTCAGCGACACAAGATACAAAGTATGAAAAGCATGAAGAGCTATAACTAAAGCAAACTATAAGAAGAACCAGAGCAATCGCCCTCATCATCGTGCAATCGACAGTAAAACCCTCCCACTGTACAATCCAAACCGGGCACCTGCCCCGGCAACCACAAGGAGCACCTACCTCGGCACCACACCGAGCACCCGCCTCGGCACCACACCGAGCACCCGCCTCGGCACCACACCGAGTACCCGCCTCGGCACCACCGCTCACACCCCCCACCCACGAGGGCCCCCATTACGTCACCCACATGTGGGGTACACGGGTCAACGTACTACTTTTTCGGAAAAGCGCACCCTCGCGGTGGCCAAACCGCTGGTGTGCGTGTAGCAACCTCGAGCGTCGACCGAGCACCCACCTCGGCCAACCAGACCGAGCACCTACTTCGGTAAACTAGACCGATGTAAAGTACCGGGGCATTGGATAGCGCGCCGACCACACAGATGACTTGGAGCGGAGAGTTGCCTTGAGCATGTTGTATCTGAGGTTACAGTTGATGCCGGGTTGATTCGGATCAACGCGGAAGCTCCAGCTCGATTCGGGGTTTTTCCGGGCTTTGTAGGCCGATTGAGGATGAGATTGGGAATTTCAGACTTCACCGTGGAGCGCCGGAAATTCAGGAACACGTGGAACAGGTGTACTTTCTGATTACAGCGAAGTTCGGGAGGTTCCGGACTGACGCGGAGGGCCCGGAGGCAAAAAGTGAGTCGGAACTGGCAATTTTGGAGCCGGTAATTGATTTGAGCACCCCGACTCAACGGACGAGCTTTTTGAAGAGAAAAAGCTGTGGACACGTGTACTTTTGATTTACAGCGAGGTTCGGGAGGTTCCGGACTGACGCAGAGGGCCCGGAGGCAAAAAGTGAGTCGGAACTGGCAATTTTGGAGCCGGTAATTGATTTGAGCACCCCGACTCAACGGACGAGCTTTTTGAAGAGAAAAAGCTGTGGACACGTGTACTTTTGAATTACAGCGAGGTTCGGGAGGTTCCGGACTGACGCGGAGGACCCGGAGGCAAAAAGTGAGTTGGAACTGGCAATTTTGGAGCCGGTAAGTGATTTGAGCACCCCGCCTCAACGGATGAGCTTTTTGGAGAGAAAAAGCTGTGAGCGCGTGTATTTTCGATTTACAGCGGAGTTCGGGAGGTTCCGGGCAGCGACGGAGAGCCCGAAGGCAAAAAGTGAGTTGGAGTTGGATTATTGGAATTAATTAATTAACGGATTTAATTAATAAAGCTTTTGCTTTATAAAAGCTTCCCCAGCCCACTCTCTAGCAGCAGGAAAAAAGAGAAAGAAAGGAAAAGAGAAAGAAAGGAAAAGAAAAGAGAGGAGAAGGAAGAAGAAGAAAGGGAAGGAAAAGGGATTGGAGCTTTTTGGATTTTTGGACTCGCCGTTGGAGGCCGTGCGAAGCTCGTGGGCGTGCGGCGTGCGACAGCGAGGTAAGCAATTTCTCCTTTTTGAGGTTTCTTGGAGTTTTTGAGCTTTAGGGATTTTTATAATTGAATTTTAAGTGCTAAAAATGGGATTCTTGGATTTTTTGGGATTTTTGGATTTTATCGGATTTTTGGGTTTTTTTCTGGGTTTTGCCGTCGCCGGCGGCCGCGCGCGCGCGCAACGGCGCACGCACGGCGCCAGGGTGCTGCTATTGGCAGCACCCTGTGGCGGTGCCGCTGGGCGCGGCGCCGCGTGCAGCAAAGTGCTGCACGCGGCGCTGCCTGGCCGCGCGCAGGTGCGCGCGGCAGGGCCGCGCGCAAGTGCGCGCGGCGCTGCCTGGCCGCGCGCAGGGGCCCGTGGCAGGGCCGCGCGCAGGTGCGCGCGGCACCTCCTGGCCGCGCGCGGGTGCGCGCGGCAGGGCCGCGCGCAGGGGCGCGCGGCAGGGCCGCGCGCGTGCGCGCGGCACCTCCTGGCCGCGCGCAGGGCACGCGCGGCACCTGGCCGCGCGCGGGGGACGCGCGGCAGGGCCGCGCGCGGGCGCGCGCGGCAGGGCCGCGCGCGGGGGCGCGCGGCAGGGCCGCGCGCGTGCGCGCGGGCCCTCCTGGCGGCGCGCGGGCGCGCGCGGCAGGGCCGCGCGGCAGGGCTGCGCGCGGGCCCGCGCGCAGCGCCTCTGGGCGTTGCGCGCAGCGCCGCTGGGCGCCGCGCGCAGCGCCGTTGGGCGCTGTGCGCAGCGCCGCTGGGCGCTGCGCGGTGCGCTCCGGCACCGCGCAGCAGGCCGCTGCGCGGCGCCGCTTGGTTGGGCGGCGTGCGGCGGGCCTCCCTCGTCGCGCGGCTGGTTTTTCCCAGCTCGGCGTGCTCCCGGGACAGTGGTGGCGCCTCGGTTTGCGTGCCGGCGTCGTTGTTTCCCACCGTCGGCCGCTGTTTTCGCGAGGGGTTTTCGCGCTGGTTTCGCGCTGTTTTTGCGCAGGTTTTCGCGCCGTTTCGCGCAGGTTTTCGCGCAGGTTTTCGCGCCGTTTCGCGCAGGTTTTCGCGCCGTTTCGCGCAGGTTTTCGCGCAGGTTTTCGCGCCGTTTCGCGCAGGTTTTCGCGCAGTTTTCGCGCAGGTTTTCGCGCCGTTTCGCGCAGGTTTTCGCGCAGTTTCGCGCAGGTTTTCGCGCAGTTTTCGCGCAGGTTTTCGCGCCGTTTCGCGCAGGTTTTCGCACAGTTTTCGCGCAGGTTTTCGCGCCGTTTCGCGCAGGTTTTCGCGCAGGTTTTCACCGTTTTTCGCGAGCAGTTTGCGAGCGGTTTAGCGCGTTTTTCGAGCAGATTTCGCGAGCAGTTTGAGCAGTTTTCGCTGGCTTTTCGCAAGCTGTTTTTGAGCAGTTTTTGCGCCGACGGGGCTGTTTTCGCCGTCGGGCGCTGGTTTTCGCCGACGGGCTGTTTTTCGCCGTCGGGCGCTGTTTTTTTTTCGCTGACGGAGGCTGTTTTCGCCGACGGAGGCTGTTTTTCGCCGTCGGATGCTCGGTTTTGACTGTGTGGATTGATTTTTTGCGTTTTCTTCGCTTCTGACAGCTTGCGGTGCGGTTTTAGCTTCCGCGGAGCGCGCGGTCGTGTGGTTGGTCGCCGCGTGCTCCGTTTTGCGTGCGGCTTCTGGCATCGGGCTTCGTGTTGCGTGCGGACCCCTTGGAGGCCAGGTAAGCCGCTGTGCCAATTGCAAGTGTCGACGAGCAATTGGTGGCTTTCTGAGGTGGGTTGGTTTTCTCTCCAAGTCTACGGACTTCCTTCTAATTCTAATGTGTTAGGATTGCATGCTAGTTTAAGTGTTTTCTTGGAACTTAACTAGCACCCCCGTCATATGTGCATGATTTTGACCAGACCAATTGTGAACCTTAATTTGGGCTAGGTTCCTTATGCTTTAGACATCCCGCACTTTTCATATCCTTCGGGACTTAGAGTTTCCTCGCCCGGGTAGTGGGCCGAGTGGTCAGAGTGTTGTGGGACGGGTGTTGCACTCGGGCCCGGGGGGCCGAGTGGGGTCTGGTGGCTGGGTTAGGCCAGTGTTAGCATTTTGGGGAGCCGTTTCAGGTAAACGGTGGTCCCGGGGGTTTTTCCTTTCCACTGTTCTTCTCGTCACCACCAGGTTGGGGTCGTGGTGCACGTGTGTTAGCAGGACCTTGAACCCAGAACCTTTTTGGATAAATACATGATTTTAGTCAGCCAATGTTTCTTCCAAGCCTCGCAAGGTTGTTTGAGTCTGTTCTCGTCTGTTGGGACGAAGGCATCAGCTCTTCGAGGTTTGGGCATAAAACTTGATTTCAAAGGGTTTTCCTAAAAGAGACTAAAAATCATTATAAAGATGGATTTCTCTCAGATCGAATGGTTTTCTGAAATAAATGACATGGTTTCTTATAAACTTATCCACCCGAGTGGATTCGAGTGATCTGGGTTCAAAGGGCTGCTTTCTCTTTTGGGGACGTAGATGTTAGTCTCCCTGGGTTTCGGACCCTTCGTAGATCTGGCCGTGGAGTAGCTCCGGCCGTGAGTTGAGTGTTGAGTTCAGTGGAGTTGTGTTGTGGGAGCCGTGGGTGAGACGGTGGTCCCAGCTGTTTAGTACCTTCGTTGAGTGGGTCTGTGTTGTGAGATTGAGTCGTGGAGGGTTCTCCGACTGAGTTTGTGCTTTGAGCATCGAGATACCGATCTGTTTGATCGAGGACCACAGCCTGCAGGAGCCACTTGTGAGACAGTGATACTGACGGGATACTTGAGTTCGGTGGGGTCGCACCCCTCGAACCACGCCCCGGGTGCGTTGATGATTCCGAGCCTGATGAGGCTGCGATGATGATACCGAGCCTGACGAGGCTTCGATGATGCGCCTAGTTCATATACTAGTGGTCGCTTGATACCCCTGGCCGTGCTACCATGGGGTCACTGTGTGAGATATTGAGTTTGTCCGTTGGGACACCCTGGTTGATACACCAGGGGGCGCAGGCTTGACTCGACTGGACCCGGGTGGGCAGTCGCTGAGATTCGAGGTACACTGAGAGTGTGATGGTGTAGCATGTGTCATAGTAGAGCGTCTTGGGCTTAGTACTTGTGACATGTTGTCAGCTGTGAGTGACTGCATACCATCATCCATAGTCTCTTCTTATTGAGCATAGTAGATAGAGGCATGATAGCTGTAGATTCTTTTCCAGCTTATTTATCTTATTATCAGTCTTTTCTCTATCTTATGCCTCTGGTAGACTTAGTGGGCAGACTGTGGTTCTTGGAGACGGTACCCACTGAGAACTACTGTAGGATGTAGTTCTCACACCCTCTGTCGGTGACAAGTTGCTGAGGCTTTCTTCCGTTCCTGCTGTGCTTGATTGGACGGACCGAGGACAGGGAGTCGCGTGATAGTTCCCTACCAGCATTGTTACTTTAGAGAGAGGTAGATGTACCATCCCGGATTGTGGGAGTTGGTTATGTTTCCTGTTTAGTTATCTCCCCTTTGGATTTGTAGATGTTGTATAGGTGCACTTCTTTTGTATCATCTGATTTTGGGAGATAGGCTATGTGTTGTAGCAACTTGTAGTTGAGAAAAAAATTTATAGTACAGCTTTTTATCCGCTCTGATATCTGTGTAGCTGTAGTTTTGTCTTTTGCAGGCTAGACGCTTCGTCTGTACGGCAGTTTCCGTACAGATGGCGGATCTGTTAGCGAGCCCGGGTCGCAGTTTCGACCCCGGGGCGTGACAGATTAGAGTGGTATCAGAGCCTAGGTTATAGGTCATTGAGGACTTAGAAACCCTAGGCTTGTGGTTGGACATTAGGATGACTACGTGAGAGTCGTGACTTTTAGCGAGAGTCCAGATTGAGTTTTTACCTCTCCCTCGGGTTAGGATGAGAGATTTGATATGTTATTCTCTCAAGGTGATTATGTTGGCTGCAGACAACATAATACTTTAGGAAGGATAACAGATTTTAGACTCTCGCTGGATTGGGTCGTATGGTTGTTGTGTCCTGATGTTTGTTTTTGTTTCAGTTACTTGCGATGCCGCCGAGACGTCGTGCAGCGACGAGCGGGCGTTTGACCTCAGCTGAAGAGCCCGGACGGCGGGCTGCCGAGCAGGCTAGGCAGGGTGAGGTACAGGATCTGCGGGCTCAGGGGGCCCAGATGTCGGAGGCGTTGCGGCGCCAGGAGAAGAACATGGAGCGTGTGTTGCGCATGTTTGAGCTGAGAGCATCTCCCGGGGTATCGCCAGTAGTACTCCAGCCGCGACATTGTCGATTTTGACCCTGGTCGCACCACTGATGGTGCAGGAGCAGCGAGTGGTTGCCAACCGATTATTCTACTTCATCCAGTCCCATCCCCTGCAGATTTTGGGTTTTAAGTTGGGGCCTTGGGAGGCTGAGAACTGGATCGCTGCTATGGGAAAGCTGTTCAAGGATTTGTTCATCCTGGAGAAGCTTCAGGGCGCGGGATCTTGCGCCTTTCGTTTGGGACGCCGAGAGTTGGTGGCGTCGGGTACGTCCTGTTGGACCACCGGGAGCGAGTTTCCGCGAGGGTTGAGCAGTGGGCCCCTTGTCACCCAGGTTGAGGCTTCGGGGTTGTTTATGTTGAGAGGGGACTGCACCTGGATATTTATCTCATTGTGTATTCTCGGCGAGTGCCGACCGTAGATGCAGCGATTGGGCATGTGCGATGGATTGACCGGGGATCGCTGATCACGTCCAGGAGGGACGGAGATCGAGGGACCAGCTCCAGAGAGAGAGTCTTCCAGTATTGCCTGATTTCGGGATAGTGGAGTGGATCGAGGTTGCCTTGGTGCCAGCCTCAGGGTCGTGTGTCTCAGAGGAGACAGAGACCTGGAGGTTCTCGGCAGTTGAGGCGCCAGGATACTGGATTGGAGACCGTGATAGTGGTCGACATGGTTATGGAACCTTGCAGCCGGGGGCTGTGCCCGGTTAGTGTTCGGAAACCGGTAGGGGCTTTTTGAGCTTGCCTTGCGGTCAAGTGGATTGACTGAGGCCTGCGATTGTTAGTATTTGAAGGATCGAGTTCTCCAGCTGTGTTTGAACGGGTTAGCAGCCGGACCCGTCGTGGACATTTGGATTTGTTTCCGAAGTGGCTTAGAGCTTCAAGATCACTGGAGGATAGGGCAGCAACTCCGAGAGGGGAGTTGTTGGTTGCCTAATCGAGGGATGTACCTGCGAGACTTGATTGTTTTGGTTGCTAAGGAGCAACGGAGGAGTTTTGCCTTTTTGGAGACTTCGATCTTTTGGAAGCCACCAGCCGCAGAGGTTTATGTTTATAGACTTGAGTTTACGCGGGGAGTTTGGACCGTGATTTTCGGCTGATGGGAAGAAGTGTAATTGAACCCTCGCACTTTATCGGCTTTTCTTCGTTGGAGTCGAACAAGGATTTGAGCTATCTGAAGCAACCGAAGAAATTCTTACTTGGGAAGTTATGGAATTTACGGTTGAGTTTACCCTGTGAAGGTTCGGCGATGCCTGTTTGTTGAGTTAGAGCGACCACCTGAGAACCGAGAGGATGAGTTTGGGTTGCCGATTGGTGGGCGCCAGGTTAGCGGATCGCTTGGTACTTGGTATGACTTCCTTTCCTTGTGGTTGAGATCAGAGTTTTGCACCCCTACTTGGTTGAGTTGGTGGACTGTGGTTTTGGGTTGCGGCCACAGCTGGGACAGCTTCAACATCTCTCTCTCCTGGTTTTTCCGTTTTAACGCCGAAAATAGCAGCGGAATGAAAAATTTCGGAGGACTACTCCAGAAATGGAGGCGATGCGGGAACCTGTTCTGTTTTGATCGGGGCGAAGGCATCGGTCCGTTGGAAATTTTGGACTTTTCGCCATTTTCGGCTGCTTTTCTTTTGAGAGAGAGTTGGAGTTGATGTTTTTCCCGATGTTTGTTTCTTGGGGTAGGGTGTGTGTCTTGGTTTCGAGGACGAAACCTTTTGACGGAGGGGAGAATGTAAAGTACCGGGGCATTGGATAGCGCGCCGACCACACAGATGACTTGGAGCGGAGAGTTGCCTTGAGCATGTTGTATCTGAGGTTACAGTTGATGCCGGGTTGATTCGGATCAACGCGGAGGCTCCAGCTCGATTCGGGGTTTTTCCGGGCTTTGTAGGCCGATTGAGGATGAGATTGGGAATTTCAGACTTCACCGTGGAGCGCCGGAAATTCAGGAACACGTGGAACAGGTGTACTTTCTGATTACAGCGAAGTTCGGGAGGTTCCGGACTGACGCGGAGGGCCCGGAGGCAAAAAGTGAGTCGGAACTGGCAATTTTGGAGCCGGTAATTGATTTGAGCACCCCGACTCAACGGACGAGCTTTTTGAAGAGAAAAAGCTGTGGACACGTGTACTTTTGATTTACAGCGAGGTTCGGGAGGTTCCGGACTGACGCAGAGGGCCCGGAGGCAAAAAGTGAGTCGGAACTGGCAATTTTGGAGCCGGTAATTGATTTGAGCACCCCGACTCAACGGACGAGCTTTTTGAAGAGAAAAAGCTGTGGACACGTGTACTTTTGAATTACAGCGAGGTTCGGGAGGTTCCGGACTGACGCGGAGGACCCGGAGGCAAAAAGTGAGTTGGAACTGGCAATTTTGGAGCCGGTAAGTGATTTGAGCACCCCGCCTCAACGGATGAGCTTTTTGGAGAGAAAAAGCTGTGAGCGCGTGTATTTTCGATTTACAGCGGAGTTCGGGAGGTTCCGAGCAGCGGCGGAGAGCCCGAAGGCAAAAAGTGAGTTGGAGTTGGATTATTGGAATTAATTAATTAACGGATTTAATTAATAAAGCTTTTGCTTTATAAAAGCTTCCCCAGCCCACTCTCTGCAGCAGGAAAAAAGAGAAAGAAAGGAAAAGAGAAAGAAAGGAAAAGAAAAGAGAGGAGAAGGAAGAAGAAGAAAGGGAAGGAAAAGGGATTGGAGCTTTTTGGATTTTTGGACTCGCCGTTGGAGGCCGTGCGAAGCTCGTGAGCGTGCGGCGTGCGACAGCGAGGTAAGCAATTTCTCCTTTTTGAGGTTTCTTGGAGTTTTTGAGCTTTAGGGATTTTTATAATTGAATTTTAAGTACTAAAAATGGGATTCTTGGATTTTTTGGGATTTTTGGATTTTATCGGATTTTTGGGTTTTTTTCTGGGTTTTGCCGTCGCCGGCGGCCGCGCGCGCGCGCAACGGCGCACGCGCGGCGCCAGGGTGCTGCTATTGGCAGCACCCTGTGGCGGTGCCGCTGGGCGCGGCGCCGCGTGCAGCAAAGTGCTGCACGCGGCGCTGCCTGGCCGCGCGCAGGTGCGCGCGGCAGGGCCGCGCGCAAGTGCGCGCGGCGCTGCCTGGCCGCGCGCAGGGGCGCGCGGCAGGGCCGCGCGCAGGTGCGCGCGGCACCTCCTGGCCGCGCGCAGGTGCGCGCGGCACCTCCTGGCCGCGCGCAGGCACGCGCGGCAGGGCCGCGCGCGGGGGCGCGCGGCAGGGCCGCGCGCGTGCGCGCGGGCCCTCCTGGCCGCGCGCAGGGGCGCGCGGCAGGGCCGCGCACGTGCGCGCGGGCCCTACTGGCCGCGCGCGGGCGCGCGCGGCAGGGCCGCGCGGCAGGGCTGCGCGCGGGCCCGCGCGCTGCGCCTCTGGGCGCTGCGCGCAGCGCCGCTGGGTGCCGCGCGCAGCGCCGTTGGGCGCTGTGCGCAGCGCCGCTGGGCGCTGCGCGGTGCGCTCCGGCACCGCGCAGCAGGCCGCTGCGCGGCGCCGCTTGGTTGGGCGGCGTGCGGCGGGCCTCCCTCGTCGCGCGGCTGGTTTTTCGCCGCTCGGCGTGCTCCCGGGACAGTGGTGGCGCCTCGGTTTGCGTGCCGGCGTCGTTGTTTCCCACCGTCGGCCGCTGTTTTCGCGAGGGGTTTTCGCGCTGGTTTCGCACTGTTTTTGCGCAGGTTTTCGCGCCGTTTCGCGCAGGTTTTCGCGCAGGTTTTCGCGCTGTTTCGCGCAGGTTTTCGCGCCGTTTCGCGCAGGTTTTCGCGCCGTTTCGCGCAGGTTTTCCGCGCAGTTTTCGCGCAGGTTTTCGCGCCGTTTCGTGCAGGTTTTCGCGCAGTTTTCGCGCAGGTTTTCGCGCCGTTTCGCGCAGGTTTTCGCGCAGTTTTCGCGCAGGTTTTCGCGCCGTTTCGCGCAGGTTTTCGCGCAGGTTTTCGCCGTTTTTTGCGAGCAGTTTGCGAGCGGTTTAGCCCGTTTTTCGAGCAGATTTCGCGAGCAGTTTGAGCAGTTTTCGCTGGCTTTTCGCAAGCTGTTTTTGAGCAGTTTTTGCGCCGACGGGGCTGTTTTCGCCGTCGGGCGCTGGTTTTCGCCGACGGGCTGTTTTTCGCCGTCGGGCGCTGTTTTTTTCCGCTGACGGAGGCTGTTTTCGCCGACGGAGGCTGTTTTTCGCCGTCGGATGCTCGGTTTTGACTGTGTGGATTGATTTTTTGCGTTTTCTTCGCTTCTGACAGCTTGCGGTGCGGTTTTAGCTTCCGCGGAGCGCGCGGTCGTGTGGTTGGTCGCCGCGTGCTCCGTTTTGCGTGCGGCTTCTGGCATCGGGCTTCGTGTTGCGTGCGGACCCCTTGGAGGCCAGGTAAGCCGCTGTGCCAATTGCAAGTGTCGACGAGCAATTGGTGGCTTTCTGAGGTGGGTTGGTTTTCTCTCCAAGTCTACGGACTTCCTTCTAATTCTAATGTGTTAGGATTGCATGCTAGTTTAAGTGTTTTCTTGGAACTTAACTAGCACCCCCGTCATATGTGCATGATTTTGACCAGACCAATTGTGAACCTTAATTTGGGCTAGGTTCCTTATGCTTTAGACATCCCGCACTTTTCATATCCTTCGGGACTTAGAGTTTCCTCGCCCGGGTAGTGGGCCGAGTGGTCAGAGTGTTGTGGGACGGGTGTTGCACTCGGGCCCGGGGGGGCCGAGTGGGGTCTGGTGGCTGGGTTAGGCCAGTGTTAGCATTTTGGGGAGCCGTTTCAGGTAAACGGTGGTCTCGGGGGTTTTTCCTTTCCACTGTTCTTCTCGTCACCACCAGGTTGGGGTCGTGGTGCACGTGTGTTAGCAGGACCTTGAACCCAGAACCTTTTTGGATAAATACATGATTTTAGTCAGCCAATGTTTCTTCCAAGCCTCGCAAGGTTGTTTGAGTCTGTTCTCGTCTGTTGGGACGAAGGCATCAGCTCTTCGAGGTTTGGGCATAAAACTTGATTTCAAAGGGTTTTCCTAAAAGAGACTAAAAATCATTATAAAGATGGATTTCTCTCAGATCGAATGGTTTTCTGAAATAAATGACATGGTTTCTTATAAACTTATCCACCCGAGTGGATTCGAGTGATCTGGGTTCAAAGGGCTGCTTTCTCTTTTGGGGACGTAGATGTTAGTCTCCCTGGGTTTCGGACCCTTCGTAGATCTGGCCGTGGAGTAGCTCCGGCCGTGAGTTGAGTGTTGAGTTCAGTGGAGTTGTGTTGTGGGAGCCGTGGGTGAGACGGTGGTCCCAGCTGTTTAGTACCTTCGTTGAGTGGGTCTGTGTTGTGAGATTGAGTCGTGGAGGGTTCTCCGACTGAGTTTGTGCTTTGAGCATCGAGATACCGATCTGTTTGATCGAGGACCACAGCCTGCAGGAGCCACTTGTGAGACAGTGATACTGACGGGATACTTGAGTTCGGTGGGGTCGCACCCCTCGAACCACGCCCCGGGTGCGTTGATGATTCCGAGCCTGATGAGGCTGCGATGATGATACCGAGCCTGACGAGGCTTCGATGATGCGCCTAGTTCATATACTAGTGGTCGCTTGATACCCCTGGCCGTGCTACCATGGGGTCACTGTGTGAGATATTGAGTTTGTCCGTTGGGACACCCTGGTTGATACACCAGGGGGCGCAGGCTTGACTCGACTGGACCCGGGTGGGCAGTCGCTGAGATTCGAGGTACACTGAGAGTGTGATGGTGTAGCATGTGTCATAGTAGAGCGTCTTGGGCTTAGTACTTGTGACATGTTGTCAGCTGTGAGTGACTGCATACCATCATCCATAGTCTCTTCTTATTGAGCATAGTAGATAGAGGCATGATAGCTGTAGATTCTTTTCCAGCTTATTTATCTTATTATCAGTCTTTTCTCTATCTTATGCCTCTGGTAGACTTAGTGGGCAGACCGTGGTTCTTGGAGACGGTACCCACTGAGAACTACTGTAGGATGTAGTTCTCACACCCTCTGTCGGTGACAGGTTGCTGAGGCTTTCTTCCGTTCCTGCTGTGCTTGATTGGACGGACCGAGGACAGGGAGTCGCGTGATAGTTCCCTACCAGCATTGTTACTTTAGAGAGAGGTAGATGTACCATCCCGGATTGTGGGAGTTGGTTATGTTTCCTGTTTAGTTATCTCCCCTTTGGATTTGTAGATGTTGTATAGGTGCACTTCTTTTGTATCATCTGATTTTGGGAGATAGGCTATGTGTTGTAGCAGCTTGTAGTTGAGAAAAAAATTTATAGTACAGCTTTTTATCCGCTCTGATATCTGTGTAGCTGTAGTTTTGTCTTTTGCAGGCTAGACGCTTCGTCTGTACGGCAGTTTCCGTACAGATGGCGGATCTGTTAGCGAGCCCGGGTCGCAGTTTCGACCCCGGGGCGTGACAACCGAGCACCTGTCTCGGCAATCACCCAGAACATGATGTATCATTGAGCACAACGACCCTTAGTCGCCATAAATGTAGTGATAATAAAAATATAAACATATACGGGGGTTAGCAACATTTTAACATGTCAAACATTTGCTCTTACAAATTACCCTCGTTTCCCGACTCAAGAATTGTCGAAAGAGGAACCCACCTTCCGACTCAATGATACATGATGTATCATTGAGCACACCGACCCTTAGTCGCCATAAATGTAATGATAATAAAAATATAAACATATACGGGGGTTAGCAACATTTTAACATGCCAAACCTTTGCTCTTACCAATTACCCTCGTTTCCCGACTCAAGAATTGTCAAAAGAGGAACCCACCTTCCGACTTCCGACTGGTCGCACCGATCACCGTCCTCATCGCTAGTATGCCCCGAACAACCCTACTGTTGTTCGGAGAGGGCGAATTGCCCGTCCAATCTCCCACCGCGACGTTCATTAATCCGGAGGTCCACGCCACCCGCACTACCCCTTAAAATGATAAACATAACAATAACAAAAACATTCACAAAGAGGTTCTAAGGGGTACCCACCTCAGAGTCGATCGAACGAGCCACCTGAATGTAGGCCGATCCCGAACTCCCGCTAGACTACTGGGAGACTGGTGCTGAGCTGCTGGGCCCTGAACAGAACTGTTGATCAGAAATAGACTCACTCGTATCCATCCCGACAACACTACTGTAACCCGAAACAATTCTTTCGTACTGGGTACGCGTAACACGCACCGGAAATCGTAAAACCGACGATTTCGCCGACTTACGAAACGATATCCATTTTCCGCTCAACGAGAGTCTACGAAAATCTAACAATTTGCCTAGAGACATGTTTACACTGTTTAAATAGTGTCCACAATGTTACAATTGCGAGTTGACCCCTAGATTACTACAATTTTGCATAATTACACCCGATTAACCACTATTTTGACTCGATCTCCCAATCCGGGATGTTTTAGACTATGCCGCAAATTACAGTAGATCGATCTCAATGCAAGCTAACCCGTGCTCACTGGTTTGAGTGGACATGAAGCCCGAAAACACAATCGGGTCCATGATTACATAGTTCACAATAGCTTGGTTTACCACACTCACCTAATTACTTGATCAACTCGATATAAAGCATGAGAATCAAGTTTATTAGGGTCTACAGAGTCTAGGGCTCAACTAAGGTGCAACGCAGATCGGCCTGAAAGATCGCCGGAGCAAGGTGGTTGAGGCTACAATCTTGCTAGAGCTCGGATTGGCCGAGCCTTGCTCAACTCGGGTTCAAGCTACAACCAAGGGAAAGCAGCAGTTGAAGGAGGTTCACAGAGGTGGTAGGATCACCACCAGACCCAACTCCGGCAGCCCCGTACGGCGGTTGGCCGGAGTTGTGCTTCACGGCCAACTAGAGAGCCTTAAGGGAGAACTCTGTTTCTTCACGTTAGGGTCCACATGCAAATACATGGGAAGCTTAAAAATGACCCATAGAGCATACCTGGGTGGTCGGACGGTGACTGGAAGCGGCAGCGATGGCCGGCGGCGAAGCTCGGCCAAGCTCGGAGGGCTCTAATGGCGGATTCCGAACCATGGCTCTTGATTCCCAGAAACTCGCACAAACCCACTCACCTCGATGTCGTGGAGCTTGCTGAGGTGATGGCGACGACTTGGGTGAGCGGCGGTGCCGGACGGCAAGGATCGGCCGAGGAAGAAGATGACCCGATTCTAGGGTTTCTTCGAACAGGCTTGATCCTCAACCGATCATCCCCAAACTTTGCGGAGAGGTTGCAGTCGACCAGAGGAAGAATTCCAACGTGGTCGATCCTGGTTTCGACGGTCGGATGGAGCTCGCGCACGGATCCGGCCAAAACTGGATTTCCGGCGGCTTGGTTGCCCCCGCCGGTTAACCGGAGCACTGCTGGCCTTGGGACTTCACAGGGATGACCCTCTCGACGTCAGAAAATGATTGAATGGGTTCAAGTCCCAGCCAAATTGAAAAAGTAGCAAGATCTTACCTCGTCGGAAAAGAGGAAGAAGAAAGGATCCCCGCCGATGGCACGCGGCGGAGCTAGGCACTGGGGTTCCTCGGTTCGGGTCACCCAGGCACAGAGATGCCTTCAGAATAGATCTGGAGGGATCCAAGCCTCTCTGTTGCACTCCTCTCCAACTTAACCCGAGAACAAGGCTTCTCCTTTGCTTCTTTTTCTTCTCCGGCGAGAGACAGCGGTGACCGGCGGCGTAACGGCCGTGGAGAGAGTAGAGGGACACGAAGGGGTTGGTGGCTGCGGCTGGGTGCTAGGGTTCTGGGCTCTACGGTTTGAAAGGAACCCTAACACTATATAAATACAAATGCAACAAAATGCATTTAGCTCCCTCTACTCATAATATTTAGAGCCAAGTCCTTCACAGTATCTCAATTTCGCAATTAGGTCCCTCTCTAAGAATTTGCACAACAATTAGAGCAAAAAATATAGGGGTCTCTATGTAATTTTCCATATTTCTCACTGTTTTTCATGTTTTTCGAGGTATTCGAGTCGCCAAACAGAAAAACGGACTTCGCCACGACGTACGGCTCGACGAAACCTATAAAGTAGTGATTTTCGTTTGTCGCATTCGATCCCCTATAATTTTAAAATCCATAAAATACTGTAGTTTATACAGTCTGGCATGCTTTACGATGCTTTAGGTTCGCTAAACACAAATTTCGTCAGCGCCACTGCGCTCAGATCGACGACGCCATTTAAATCGACTACCTGGATCGTCAGATTCGGACCCTAGACAGTCGATCGGGCGACGTTGGCCAACACGGGAATTAAATCAGGGAGTTACTATTCATTTCCCTATTCACTTAAGTCGCGGGTCCCACTAGTTTACTTGCTAAGTTCAGGACGATCCGACCGTCGGATCAGCAATCGGTCTATACCATTTTCACTCGATTCGATGAGACGGTCGCACTGGAGACCTCAGATTTCCGAGATCAAACTCGGATCGGAAAGGTGGAATTTGTGCTTCGGAAATTGTGCCATTCGCACACCGGTATACAGACCACTAAGGTTAACATTTGCTTCCTCACCTACATTCACACTTGAATTTTTCTCTTTAAACAACTCAAATTTCTCGAGTGTTATAATCCAGATCCTCGAAGATATGCTTCGAGCTTGCGTGCTCGATTTGGGAGAAGGATGGTCACGCTATCTGCCCCTAGTGGAATTCGCCTACAACAACAGTTACCAGGCTAGTATTCAGATGGCACCGTATGAAGCATTATATGGGCGTCGATGTCGGTCGCCTATCTGTTAGGATGACTTGGGGGAGCGGAAGTTTCTGGGCCCGGACTTAGTGGAGGAGACCGAGACAAAGGTGCGCCTTATCAGGCAGCGGTTATTGACTGCCCAGAGTCTGCAGAAAAGCTATGCAGACCAGAGACGACTCAACTTGGAGTTTCAAGTGGGGGAACACGTGTAGCTCCGGGTTTCCCCATCCAAGTGGATTAAACGGTTCGGTTTAAGAGGCAAATTGAGCCTGCGGTTCGTTGGACCTTTTGAGATCTTGGAGTGCGTTGGCCCAGTAGCTTATCGCTTAGCATTGCCACCAAGTCTCGACTGCGTGCACAACGTATTTCATGTCTCAATGCTTCGAAAATACGTCCCTGACCCGTCGCATGTTCTCGACGTTTCTACTATTGAACTTCGTGAGGATTTGAGCTTTGATGAAACACCGGTCCGAATCCTGGCACGTGAAGACAAAAAGTTACGCAGCCGGACTATTCCCTATGTGAATGTAGAGTCCTGGCGTTCCCTTGCCCTTGTGTACCTCCCTTTTATTTTGACGGGACTGATAGGTAAACTTTCCACCGTTTTCTGCAATGGACTGACCGGGGCCGAAAGTATTTTTCTGCGATTGAGCTCGAAGAACGGAGGGCGGCAAAGCGAACGGATTCGGATTCCGATTTACGGATCTCCCGAAATGGGGGTCAAAGCGTTTGCCTTTGAGTGGCGCATCGGAATCCGTGTTAAGTGGCCGGCACGTTCTTCGAGGCGATCGGACGGGGAACCTGCTGTGATCGGAATTCTCATCTGTTTATGGCACTGGGTTATTTTATTTATGTGGGGATAATTCGACCTTCCGGTTTTCCATCTTGGGTCCTAACCGAATGTTTTCAGTTGATTAAGGAGGGGTTGAAATTCGAGAAATTCTGGGCTGGTCGTCGGGACTTCCGGATAATTTTTGGTGCTAGAGCTCGCAAAACGGTGAACGGAGACGCGATCGGATTCGAATTCCGACTCCCGGATCTCCCAGAATAAATTTTTGAAGTTTGGGCCCCTTTCTGTGTCCTCCGGGATCCGTGCGAGCGATTGACACGCTTTTCGGGACAATCTTAGCCGTCGTTTTTTTTTTTATTTCGGTTAATTTAGGGTTTCTCTCTTGACGGCTAGGGTTTAAGGCGGCCCCCTTAAGAAAGGGAAGGGGAAAATAAAACCCCAATCCATATTTCCTCTCTTTTCAACCGAGGGCGTGAGGAACCGAGACGGAGACGAGGAGAAGGAAGGACGATCGCACGCCCTGCGGAACCCAGCGAACGAGAGCGGGACGATCCTCTTCCTTCCTCCCTCACCGGCGAAAACAAGGTAAACGGTTCGGGCCTTCCCGGTTATCTTTTTCAATTTAGGGTTTTCCCTCTTGTCGTGTTGTGTGCAAGGCGTGGTGTCGAACGGGAGGCCGCCGCCGCCGTTGTTAGACGGGAGGCCGCCGCCGCCGTTACCATGTTCGCGGGGTCGTCGCCGGAGTCGCACGGGAGCGAAAACGGAGAAGAAATTGCGAAAAAGGGCATCACTGCTCATCGCAGTACGGATGCTTCAGCCGCGGTCCACAGGCCCCTGCGTGCACCCGGTGCACGCCCCGCAGCCCCGGAGGTGCAAACCCGGCGCACGAAACCGTGCGCCGGGCTGCACACCGTGCGCGGTGCACGCTCCAGGCGTGCACCCGGCGCACGCATCGGCAGCCAGAACCGCCGGCCCGGCCCGCTCGGGCGCGGTGCATGCTACTGCGTGCACCCGGTGCGCACCGCAAGCCCCTGCGGCCGTGAGCCCGGTGCACGCTCGTGTCGTGCACCGGCCCGGCCCAGGATGCGCGGTGCACGCTTCCTGCGTGCACTCGGCGCGTGCCGCGCAACCGCCGACGCCGTAAACCCGGTCCACGCCTGGACCGTGCACCAGCCTTCAGCCAAAGAGCCCAGAAGCTCCGTTTTTGGCCCGTTTCGCCCCGTTTTTGAGTGTTTTTGACCCCGACGATGTTATTAACGATACTTCTTACTGTAGTTCTTTTCGGGCTCAAGGTGGGAGCATTTTAACTGAAGTTTCCACACACTTTCTTCACGTTTCAGGTGGGTACACCCTTAGAATCCCTTTATGCGTAATGTCGTTATGATCAGGTTTATTATGTGGTGGGTTTCGTCATAGTGTTTAGCGTCGGTCTCCGACGGTCATTCTCCTTTTGATAATTATATGTTGGCGGGCTACCTTCGAGTGCACGTATTATTGCCTTTACTTTGATTATACATGATAGCGGGTTACTTTCGATCGCATATGCTAAGGTTTTACTTTTGAGTATACATGTTGCCGTTTTACTCTTGTTACATATATTATGATGCTGACATGATGGTGTTTATGGTTACTTGGCTCGAGGCTGCAACACGCGCACCCGCGGTTTGGCCACCGCAAAGGGTGCGCTTTTTCGGAAAAGTGGTCTATGACCCGTGTATACCCACGAGGTGACGTAGTGGGGCCCCTTATTAGTTGAGGGGTTTGAGGCGCCGAGGTGCGAGCGGTGCGACCCGTCGGTTTAGTTGTCCGACGTGGTCGGGTTTCTACAGGTACGGTATGGGCCGTCGGTTTAGTTGTCCGACGTGTCCGGGTATTACAGGATACAGGTGTACAGGTTGCCTTTCCTCCTTGAGAGGGTGGTTGCTACGGTTGTCTTCACGGTTTGTTTTATTATATTCTCCTGCTGTACTATTTTTGCGTCACTGACTTCCCACTTCGTGACAGGGTTCAGACGGGGGGAGATGTAGGCGGTGGTGAGGACGGGACAGGAGCAGCTGGGTCGCTGGGGACCCTGGACTGTATTTCTTCTTTCATTCTTGCATTTCATTTACATTGTAGTTATGTGAGAGGTTCTCGATACCCTCGTGGGGTCGGCGTGGATGTCGGTACGAGTTGCATTTAATTATCCTCTTATGCGTTACTCTTCCTTTTATTTCTGTTGGCCATTTGAAATGAAAAAGGGCAAAAGCCAAAGAAAAGATTGCGAAAACCGTTTTTAAAATCTAAGTGTCGTGTGGGCACTGGTTTCAAAACTCTGTGGATTTATGGATTGCGAAATGGATTTCAAAACTTGGGTGTCGGGTAGGCACCGTTTTCAAAACCTTGTGGTTTTATGCTGATTTCGAAACTCGCTTTCAAAACGAAAGCGCCGGGTAGGCGCTCTTTTAAAACTGTGGATTTATCCTTTCCAAATTGATCGGCCATACGTTTTTAAGTAAGTTAGAATGCTGGTGGTATATGAACAATTGTTGTGATTGAATGGATGTGTATGTTTGGAATATGTACTGAACTCCACGCCGGGCATATACAGGGGAGGCTCTGTCCGTTTACAGAGTGATCCTGTATGTGTGGCGGGTCTGGGCACGCGCCGGGGAAGAGGGGTTCTCCTTTATCAAAAAAATTTATACGTCAAATGCTTGACTTTTGTGAATCGTTTCCGCTAAAACAAACCGCCGGGGCGTGACAGATTAAATGGTATCAGAGAGGTTCTTTCAATCACAACAGTTAGTGCCGACATCCGTGGGGATACCTCACTTGCCTACAGGTGAATGAAATGGGTAGGGCATAGGAAGGTAGAACGCGAGTGATCAAAGGGGGGGAAGAGTCTGAGTCCTTTCTCTCGCTAAGGGGTTCGTTGTTTTGTAAGTAAAGTCTAAAGTTGACTCTTGTTGTGTGTGTACAGATAGAGGTCAGACTCAGCGAGCAACTGACGACGGAAATGGACATCGCCGACGAAGCAAATCGCCTGCTCCGCAACCAGCTGCGCGACGTGGCTGGGCAACTACTGACCCTCGCGGAGCACCTGAGCATACTGATACGGGAACTCGAGGGCGTCGATCACTTCCGATGCGGCACCAGAGACGTCGCCCCTCGCGGGATGCCACAGATGGGCCCTCCCACCTTCCAGGAGGCGGTTAACCTGGCCCAGCATCCCGAGCTAGAGTGCGCCCGGCAGGAATACCCTTACCCCCGTCCGGCAGAGGACCCCTATCGGAAGGGCCGGGCGAACAAACGCCCGAGAACCGGGCAGAACCTTGGGCAGACGACGAAGGAAGGACTTAGGCCACCGAAGCCGTGCGTCATATGTGGCGACGCGCACCCCGTGACGAGTTGCCCATGGCGGGACGGACACTATTTCCGATGTGGCAGGCCGGGCCACACGCGTTACGAGTGCCCTCTGAAGCCGGCTACCACTAGACCCCCGGCACCGCAATCGGAGAGACGAGAGAATGTCGCGGCCCCCGACCGGCATAGGGACCGACCGGAGGGCCCACGCGCGATGAACCCCAACAGCACGGGATCCCCACCCCGCCACGCCATACGTCGCTGGCCCAAGGGTTGCGGGCGGACCTCCCCGGCCGCCCTGGCGGACGACGCGACGTCCCAAATTGGGGAATGACAAGTACCTTTTTTATTTGTTTTACTTTTTCCTTTCCTCTTCCTAGATAGGAGTACCCCCTCGGGTCGGAGCAACCCGCCCCTGTCTGACCTTTGCGAACCTTGTGCCTTTTGTTTTACCTTTCGGTTTCCTTGACCGTTTCGACTCCCACACGCGTTTGGGGGGGGGGGGGGGGGGGCGAACACCCACGGAAGACTGTTCGGCTTTACCCACGACTTCTTTCCTTTTTCTTCCCTCACCTCCGAGGTCCTTCATAGCTGTCCTCTTCGGACCAAGCCGAAACAGGCCTCGGCTGGTAAGTTGTTTCTTCCATGCACCCTGCAACCCAGCGCCAGCTACGGGCCCCCGGTGACAGTACGCCCAAGTTTGACTGTGAGAAACGACAGGTGCGACTACAAGAACCGGGCTTTCCTGAGCATGAGTATATGGCGGGCAAGAGCATCTCCTTCCCGGCGGTCATCTCAGCGGCACGGGCCAGAAGGTTGGTAGAGGGTGGGTGTGTGGCCTACTTAGCATCGGTGGACTTAGTTACCCGACCCTCGACGACATCCTGATCTATTCACCCACCGACGAGGAGCACGAGGACCGTTTGCGAATGATTCTCCAGACTCTTAGAGAGCAGAAGTTGTTCGCTAAACTCAAGAAGTGTGAATTCTGGCTACGCGAAGTGGGTTTCCTAGGGCATGTGACCTCGGCGAAGGGAATCGCCGTGGACCCCAAGAAAGTGGAATCAGTGGTCGACTGGCAGCCGCCGACGACGGTGACAGAGGTCCGTAGTCCCTAGGCCTGGCCGGATGTTACAGACGCTTCGTCGAAGGTTTCACGAAGATTGCTGCCCCTTTAAACCGGTTGACCAGAAAAGGGGAAAAGTAATAGCCCATGCTTCCAGGCGATTGAAGGATTACGAAAAGAACTACCGATACGCGACTTAGAACTGGCCATAATGGACTTCGTTTTAAAATTGTGGAGGCGCTACCTCTTTGGAGTCCACTGTAACGTCTTCTCGGATCACCAAAGTCTTAAGTACATTTTTACCCAAAAGGAATTAAACCTGCGGCGGAGGTGGTAGCTAGAGTTACTGAAGGATTACGACTTGACGATTCAATACCACTCCGGGAAGGACAACATACCGACTCACACCTGCAGCGCGTATGAGACAAGATCTCCCTGGACCAAGAGGGCGATTTTATAGTGGAAGGCGACGGCACCCTACGGTTCTACCAGGCACGACTAGGAGTTTACGGATAAAGGGTTTTTTTTTTTTAGACCGGGGGCGACGCCTTGGGGCGCACCCGTGCTTTCGTGCGAAAGAAGAACAGAAGTCTACGTCTACGCATCGACTACAGGAAGATAAGCAAGGTTACAGTGAAGAACGACCTAGGACTGACGACCTCTTTAATCAACTGCAAGAATTTCAGGGACCAGGAGCTGGTCGCTAAGTTTAAGAGATGCGAGTTCTGACTTCGCGAAATGGACTCTCGGGGCACATCGTGTCAGCGACGGGAATCACAGAGAATATGAGCGGATGTTTTGAGCAAGAAGGGTCAAATCGGGGAGGAAATCGATGAGCGCGAGTACTCAGCAGGACCGGTACCGTCGCGCGACCTATTGTCCTTAATGATCAAGCCAACCCTGTTAGAGAAATCTTGGAGGGTCAGAATAACAGGCGTACGGATACAGCTTATTCGAAACAAGACCCCCGGACCACGCAAGCGACTTTTCGGCGAGTGCGAACAACGCAATACGTTTTCGAGGGCGGACTTGCGTGCCCGAACTGCTAGTATTGAAGGAGTTACCGTCAGAGGCGCACGACGCTCCCTCTGCAACGCATCCAGGTGACATGAAGATGTACGAGGACCTCAAGCAAAAATTTTGGTGGACTAGAGACACTCGGCTGGTGTCGAACCTTTGGCAAGTCTGCAATGAGCTCTAGAGACTAAACCACACTTCAGCACGGCGTTTCACCCCCAGACCGGCGGACAGCCCGAGCGAATAAGACGGATTCTCGAAGAGGTGCTCTGAACCTGCTTACTTGATTTTGGGTGACGGATGGTCACTGCCTTTGAGCCTAGAGAGGACCCGAGCTTCGACGGAACACCGGTGCGGACCTTAGCACGAGAGGACAAAAAGGATTGCGCAACCGGGCGATCCCCTATGGGAAGGTGCTGTGGAACAACCAAGAAGAACGCGAAGCGACTTAGGAACGGGAGTCAAAGATGGAGGAGTGCTACTCAGTTTTATGCGTTGCGGACCACGATTAAGTTTCGAGGACGAAACTTTTTTTTTAGTGGTGAGTGATGTAGAGTCCCGGCGTTCCCTTGCCCTTGTGTACCTCCCTTTTATTTTGACGGGACTGATAGGTAAACTTTCCACCATTTTCTGCAATGGACTGACCGAGGCCGCCAGTATTTTTCTGCGATTGAGCTCGAAGAACGGAGGGCGGCAAAGCGAACGGATTCCGATTCCGATTTACGGATCTCCCGAAATGGGGGTCAAAGCGTTTGCCTTTGAGTGGCGCATCGGAATCCGTGTTAAGTGGCCGGCACGTTCTTCGAGGCGATCGGACGGGGAACCTGCTGTGATCGGAATTCTCATCTGTTTATGGCACTGGGTTATTTTATTTATGTGGGGATACTTCGACCTTCCGGTTTTCCATCTTGGGTCCTAACCGAATGTTTTCAGTTGATTAAGGAGGGGTTGAAATTCGAGAAATTCTGGGCTGGTCGTCGGGACTTGTGGATAATTTTTGGTGCAAGAGCTCGCAAAACGGTGAACGGAGACGCGATCGGATTCGAATTCCGACTCCCGGATCTCCCAGAATAAATTTTTGAAGTTTGGGCCCCTTTCTGTGTCCTCCGGGATCCGTGCGAGCGATTGACACGCTTTTCGGGACAATCTTAGCCGTCGTTTTTTTTTATTTCGGTTAATTTAGGGTTTCTCTCTTGACGGCTAGGGTTTAAGGCGGCCCCCTTAAGAAAGGGAAGGGGAAAATAAAACCCCAATCCATATTTCCTCTCTTTTCAACCGAGGGCGTGAGGAACCGAGACAGAGACGAGGAGAAGGAAGGATGATCGCACGCCCTGCGGAACCCGGCGAACGAGAGCGGGACGATCCTCTTCCTTCCTCCCTCACCGGCGAAAACAAGGTAAACGGTTCGGGCCTTCCCGGTTATCTTTTTCGATTTAGGGTTTTCCTTCTTGTCGTGTTGCGTGCAAGGCGTGGTGTCGAACGGGAGGCCGCCGCCGCCGTTGTTAGACGGGAGGCTGCCGCCGCCGTTACCATGTTCGCGGGGTCGTCGCCGGAGTCGCACGGGAGCGAAAACGGAGAAGAAATCGCGAAAAAGGGCATCACTGTTCATCGCAGTACGGATGCTTCAGCCGCGGTCCACAGGCCCCTGCGTGCACCCGGTGCACGCCCCGCAGCCCCGGAGGTGCAAACCCGGCGCACGAAACCGTGCGCCGGGCTGCACACCGTGCGCGGTGCACGCTCCAGGCGTGCACCCGGCGCACGCATCGGCAGCCAGAACCGCGGACCCGGCGCACGCTTGCGTGCGCCGGCCCGGCCCGCTCGGGCGCGGTGCATGCTGCTGCGTGCACCCGGTGCGCACCGCAAGCCCCTGCGGCCGTGAGCCCGGTGCACGCTCGTGTCGTGCACCGGCCCGGCCCAGGATTCGCGGTGCACGCTTCCTGCGTGCACCCGGCGCGTGCCGCACAACCGCCGACGCCGTAAACACGGTCCACGCCTGGACCGTGCACCAGCCTTCAGCCAAAGAGCCCAGAAGCTCCGTTTTTGGCCCGTTTCGCCCCTTTTTGAGTGTTTTTGACCCCGACGATGTTATTAACGATACTTCTTACTGTAGTTCTTTTCGGGCTCAAGGTGGTAGCATTTTAACTGAAGTTTCCACACACTTTCTTCACGTTTTAGGTGGGTACACCCTTAGAATCCCTTTATGCGTAATGTCGTTATGATCAGGTTTATTATGTGGTGGGTTTCGTCATAGTGTTTAGCGTCGGTCTCCGACGGTCGTTCTCCTTTTGATAATTATATGTTGGCGGGCTACCTTCGAGTGCACGTATTATTGCCTTTACTTTGATTATACATGATAGCGGGTTACTTTCGATCGCATATGCTACGGTTTTACTTTTGAGTATACATGTTGCCGTTTTACTCTTGTTACATATATTATGATGCTGACATGATGGTGTTTATGGTTACTTGGCTCGAGGCTGCAACACGTGCACCCGCGGTTTGGCCACCGCAAAGGGTGCGCTTTTCCGGAAAAGTGGTCTATGACCCGTGTATACCCACGAGGTGACGTAGTGGGGCCCCTTATTAGTTGTGGGGTTTGAGGTGCCGAGGTGCGAGCGGTGCGACCCGTCGGTTTAGTTGTCCGACGTGGTCGGGTTTCTGCAGGTACGGTATGGGCCGTCGGTTTAGTTGTCCGACGTGTCCGGGTATTACAGGATACAGGTGTACAGGTTGCCTTTCCTCCTTGAGAGGGTGGTTGCTCCGGTTGTCTTCACGGTTTGTTTTATTATATTCTCCTGCTGTACAATTTTTGCGTCACTGACTTCCCACTTCGTGACAGGGTTCAGACGGGGGGAGATGTAGGCGGTGGTGCAGACGGGACAGGAGCAGCTGGGTCGCTGGGGACCCTAGACTGTATTTCTTCTTTCATTCTTGCATTTCAATTACATTGTAGTTATGTGAGAGGTTCTCGATACCCTCGTGGGGTCAGCGTGGATGTCGGTACGAGTTGCATTTAATTATCCTCTTATGCGTTACTCTTCCTTTTATTTCTGTTGGCCATTTGAAATGAAAAAGGGCAAAAGCCAAAGAAAAGATTGCGAAAACCGTTTTTAAAATCTAAGTGTCGTGTGGGCATTGGTTTCAAAACTCTGTGGATTTATGGATTGCGAAATGGATTTCAAAACTTGGGTGTCGGGTAGGCACCGTTTTCAAAACCTTGTGGTTTTATGCTGATTTCGAAACTCGCTTTCAAAACGAAAGCGCCGGGTAGGCGCTCTTTTAAAACTGTGGATTTATCCTTTCCAAATTGATCGGCCATACGTTTTTAAGTAAGTTAGAATGCTGGTGGTATATGAACAATTGTTGTGATTGAATGGATGTGTATGTTTGGAATATGTACTGAACTCCACGCCGGGCATATACAGGGGAGGCTCTGTCCGTTTACAGAGTGATCCTGTATGTGTGGCGGGTCTGGGCACGCGCCGGGGAAGAGGGGTTCTCCTTTATCAAAAAAATTTATACGTCAAATGCTTGACTTTTGTGAATCGTTTCCGCTAAAACAAACCCCCGGGGCGTGATAGTGAAGGTGCTATGGAGTAATCATGAAGAGCGCGAGGCGACCTGGGAATTGGAGTCGAAGTTGAGAGAGTGTTTTCCAAAGTTGTTTAGAGTGGGTTGAGGTAAAGTTTCGGAGAGGAAAAAGAGATCGGATCATCCATCTTCTTCGATCAACGTGCCGGAAGCCGGGATCGGAGCGTCACCGTCAACGGGGAGCGGATCCGGATTCTCAATACCGTGAGGAACGAGATCGGGTTGTCTTCTCCGTTTGAGAGAGGTTAGCGGCGTTTACCCCTCTCGCGTTTTCGTCGTTCTGAGTTTCGTGTTTTTGGTTTTGGGTTTTGCGTTCTTGGTTTTGTCGTTTGGGCGATCTAGGATGCCCTAGCCGCCGCCGCCACACGGCTGAGGCGCGCGCTACCCGCGCGCCGCTGAAGGGCCGCGCACCTCGACGCTTGCGCGCCCGCGCGGGGTTGTACTCGTGCGGGGCAGCTGCGCACTGCGCCGCTTGCCGGCCGTCTGAGGTGGTGCCCGCGCGGGGCCAGCCGCCGCTGCCGCGCCCCTTGCGCGCGCCGTGCGAGGCTGGTGCCCACGCGGGGCCGCCTCGCCGCAGCGCGCACCCGCGCGGGGCTGCGCCGTATGCAGCACGCCCGCGCGGGGCTGGCGCCCGCGCGGGGCCGCACCGCCGCAGCGCGCGCCCACGCGGGCCTGGTGCCCGCGCCGGGCTGCTCTGCATACACTGCGCCGCGTTGTCTCTGTGCCGCGCTGTTCTTGTGCCGCATCTGGGTGGGTCTTGCCGTTCTCTATCTTGTTCTGTCCGTCTTGTTCTGGACAGAGTTCGGGGCTACGGTTTTTCGCGGGTCTCGGTTTAGCTTATCGATGTTATGTTTTGTTGGGTTTTTCCCTTTTTAGGTCTGGGAATCGTGCAGGGGCGCAGGACGGTTTCAGGTGTTCTGTTCAACGCGATTCAAGGTGGGTACCCTTATCATGCGTCCTTTTTAAAGTGAGGTCTCATCATGTGTTATGTAAGAGTAAAGTAGATGTGCTAATGGATTTCAACTAACCCCTTTTCGCATGAGTATCCCTTTATTACTATCTGTTACGACGGGTGTCGCGGTGCTCTATATCGCACACCGTCGTCGATTTTTATGCTCATGGCTGCTTACACGCACACCAGCGGTTTGGCCACCGCATCGGTGTGCTTTTCCGGAGAGGTGGTACGTTGACCCGTGTAATCCACAAGGTGACGTGGTGGGGGCCCCTTACGGGTACTTAAGGCGCCGTACAAGTACCGTAGAGGGGTTAAAAGCTCCAAGGTGAGAGCAAGGTGACTCTGTTCGCCGGAGGTCTTTAGACCTTCTGGCAGGTGTTCCGTTTTGGCTTACAAGGGTATTGTGGATTCATGAGGGGGAGTTTTGGATGCTCTGGTTTATCGATTTGCTTTCCTTTCAGTACTTTTAGCATCTTTTATGTTTTACATCTACCTCTTACTCTTTGGTCACTGACTTCCCACACTGTGACAGGTTCGGTCAAGGGTGGGGTCCGGGACGATTGTGAGACCGCGACTCGAGGATCTTAGCCCGATTAGGGGCTGGTGACTTTTCTTTTACTTACGTTTTGATTACTTTTGGTTAGTTAGCTCTTGTGCGTGTGATACTTTGTTGTGTGGATGTTGGATTCGAACTGTGCTTGATCGTGGATGAATGTTTCCCTTACTAGTTGTTGTTTCGGCCACCCTTTTCAAATCAAGTAAAAGATTGCGAAAATATTCGATAAAATTTAGGTGTCATGTGGGCACCGTTTTACAACCCATGAATTTATCCTTTCAAAATGTGGGTGGCCGGCTTGGTTAAAGTACGATTTATGCTTGCGACGCCGTGCATATACAAAGGGGACTCCGTCCATTTGCGGGGTGAATTTGTATATGTGGCGGATCTGTGCACGTGCCCGGCGGGGGTACTTATAAAAAAAAAAAAAAAAAAAATGTATACGTTTTTTGCTTATTTTAAACCCCCGGGGCGTGACACATCCGGTCAACCGCCCAATATCTGCGGTTGCCGCAACACCCCACAAGTCCAACAACGAGTACAACCTTTCCCCGATTCATCAACCTCGACTACACTATCCCAAACCCCTGCTCGAACCCAAGCCGTGAAACATGTATCTGGAAAAGGAGAAAAAGAGCAAACATGGTTTCTCCTAAGTCAAGTCCCAATATGATAGTGTGGCGGTAAATAGTGGCGCCTATCTAGATGTCCATACAAGCATGCAAGTGTTCTCATGTAGAATAAAAGGAAAGCATCAAATAGTACTCTCATATACGCTAGAGCAATTGTCCCAACAAGATAATCCCTTTTTGCATGATCAACTAAATACTAAGATGGCATATGAAAGTAACCCTACAACATTCCCCCAACAATATATCCACAATGATATTCCCACAATGACTTTCATGTATAGTGTCATGCCCCAAGACCGTCAATTTGTACAGTTCGGGCATGCCAACAGACCCGCCAATCGGGTATGACCTCTCACTACCCGAAAGGAACGATAACATCCAAAATAATACATCAAGTGTATGCGGAAGCTCAATATCAGAGTACTAAAAATCACTTCTAATTAAAACTTTCATTCAATAACCAATAGTTAAGCAGAAATGAAAGCATGATAAGAATGAACAATAAATAAACTTTATTACATTACCATCTCTCAACTTGCAATAATGTTACAAATCTTTACATCTTTTCTCACAATACATGGTTCACTCAAAACATAAAAAGGGGTACCTTTGCTAGACCCTGTTGGGTTATGATAAATATGGATCTAAATAGGGAAAAAAATACCTAGAGGGGGGGTGAATAGGTATAAACAATAAACACTCAAAAATCTTTGCGTAATAAAACCCAATGCGGAAAAGTAAATAACACGCAGTGATTTTAACTGGAAAATTCCAAAACCAGGAGTAAAAAATCACGGGACCGATCACACGGTGAAATCCACTAGAATCAAACACGTACAAAGGTCATATAACGTACTCACACACGACTCAACCTTTTTCCATACGCTCCTAGTAGATCTTCTCCGCTCGCTCCGCAACGCGCCTCGAATCCACGATTTGCGTCCAACGCCGAATCCACAGCGTCCAACGTCGAATCCACGGCGTCCAACGTCGAGTCCATGACGTTCAACCGAATCCACGGTCTCCACCAAGTAGTACGTGTCGATCACACGGACGTACCTCGCTCCGAATCCACGAGAGCGGTAGCACCTTGAGTCCACAAGGCCACGCGAATCCACGCACCGATTTTTGGGAAAATCGTTGTTTTGTTGGTGGTGAAAATCCGCTGAATACTTAGATCAAAGATAGATCGAAAATACCATCTAAGTATTCATTAATTTGATTCTACTCAAAATCTGAGTTTGAAATCCTAGAATCAAATTAATCAATATAGATGAAGAAACATAGAATAGATCTAGTTATTTCCTTTCTTCTCTATATGTGGATTTCTCTAAATCTCCGTTAATTTTGGATTGTGAAATTTTCCACCATACGGATCATTAGATCTTTTTCGGCTTCCCTTAAGAAATGAAATTAGGGTTTATTTATAGGTTAGAAACCATTGGAAGAGGATAAGAATAAAAAACCACCTTATCTGGAAATTTTCGGGTCGACGGTCCGGACTGGAATAAGTAGGGTCCGGACTGTCGTCAATAAATAGAACTTTTCCAGAAAACCACGTTCGGGGTCCGGACTGAAGGAACCACGGTCTGGACTGTTCATGCGATTTCTGCAAAATCCACGTTCGGGGTCCGGACTGAACCAGGGGTGTTCCGGACTGGATTTGCGCTTGAACCTACCTATGTTCGGGGTCCGGACTGAAGTACCCTGATCCGGATCCAGAACATATTACATGTCCAGTTTTTGATTTTTATCCATCCAAGTGTTTCTACACTACAAGAAGTATTCGGATCACCAAACTTATTTAGTTAAACGTACCTGATTCTTTTGAATTCTTCTTTCTTGAGATTGAGGTATATGATCCAAACATCTTCATCTTCAATCTTCAAGACTTAGACACTATCACAAAATACGCCAAGACAAATTCTTTAACAATCTCCCCCTTTGGCGGTTTCGTGACAAAACAAAAATCCACTTAAAGAAAATTCAAAAAGATATTTTTGTTGCTATCACCATACAACAAAAATTTACAATTGAGATCCAAATAAAAATGAATACATGAGATAAACTTCTAAAACAAACTCTAGACTTAGACGTTTGTACTCTCTGCAAAAGAAATAATTCTTGCAAAAGAAATCGTTAGATACCTTAAGAATTTAACATTAAAAAACCAACCAGAGAGACGAAGTTTATACTCACCATGACATTTACAAAATCAGATATGTATTAAAATACCAATCAGAGAGAGACATATCTTCTAAGCATTAAATTCCAAATGTCATAAGTATGTTAGTCATGAAACAACTTGTTAGTAATATTACATGCCCAAATAGTTAGTCAAATAGTTAGTCGAGGCATGCATTCATTCACAATACAAACCAAAACCAAAGTTGTTGTCATACTTACTGTAGGGCCCCTGAACCCCATGTAGCTTTTCCCGTGAATCCACTGTGTTAAACACCTGTTGATGGTGTGTCTGGCCCATAGTGCATCAAAGGGATGCCACTGATGGACCCTGTGTGATATTGTTGGCTGGATTGGCCTTCGGCTACTTTTGCCGAATTTTAGAAAAGGTTTTAGGCCAAACAGAGGTTGTATTTGGATTCAGCGCGGAAAAACGCTTGAAAACGGCTATTTGCTTGTTAAATTCTGAGTCCGGATGCCCAAAAACGGACTCCCGAAAGTTTTCAGTGGATTCTGGTGCATGGGGGAGGCCGTAGATCGGCTGGGTGCCACGTGGCGGCCTATTATTGGCCGGTTCACAGTGCGCGGTCCATAGAGCAGCGCCGGCTGGCGCATGGACCCGGCGCGGGGACACGTGGCGCCCCAGAAGTGGCCGGCACGTGATGCGCGGTCCACGGAACCCCGCGCTGGTGCATAGACCGGGCGCGGGGACACGTGGCGGCAGGTGGTTGGCGGGCTCGCGCGGTGCGGTCCACGGAATGGTGCGCCGGTGCCTCAGGGCGCGTGCGCACGTGGGGGGCAGGCGGCGCGACCGGCCAGGCAGGCGACCGGTCGGCGGGTTTCCCGGCGGGGACACGTGGCGCCCACCCATTGGCGGGCGCCACCTACCCTGTTGACTGGGTGCTGGACACGTGGCATCCCCCGGGCAAGCTTGCACCGCTGTTTCGTGTTCGGGGGACACGTGTCACCTTCTGGTGATTTCAGGCACTGGTCGGACGGGGCGGCGGTGCGACTAGCGGATTCGGGCGCCCGAAAAGGTGCGCCCGAATCCGGGAAAAGGTGCATTGTGGACATTTTCCTATAAATAGGCCCTTTGGGCCTTCATTTGGGACTTCTCCAGGCCTTTTCCGAGGGAGAGCCCAAGAGTGATTTTGCTTATATTTTTATTCTACATCTTGTGGAGGAGATCCAAGATTTTTGGTGGCACGCACTTCGAGGTTGGCATTTTTTCGGCGCACTGCGACGCACTCTCCTTATTTGCCCTTTTCATCGCGTTTCGGTCCGAGGACTCCCTTGGCCTTCTCCAACCACCGTTTTCGACGATTCTTGTGCCGTTGTGTTCCTGAGAGGTAGGGCTTCGTTTTCGGTGTTGATCATTTCTTCGTATTCCAGACTTTTGGCACAGTTTCCGAGGTACTGTTGACCCCCTGTTTGCTGTGTGGTTTGTGGACAGCACCGGAGTATTTTGCCATTATGTTCGCACTTAGACATCGGATTGAGTCGTGCCAGTACTCGATTTCTATCTACGCGTCGCGAGGAACATCATCATATTTTTCCTGGGATTTTTTGAGTTTTCCCCGAAGGTGAAAATCCTACTTTTTAAGAGCAAAGTTTTACAGATTTTTGTACTTGGGATTGTTGAGGTAGTCACCTTGTCGATTTTGTAACTTGACGTACGAAACTCGGTTTGGGACGTGCAGGTTGTCACGCCCCGGGGTTGAAACTGTGACCCGGGCTCGCCAACATATTCGCCATCTGTACGGAAACTACCGCACAGACGAAGTGTCTACCCTGCAAGTCAAATCTATAGCTAAATCATGTATCAGAGTTGAAAGTTAAAACCAAATGCTATAGAATAAATACTGAACATCTGCAAAAGTATAAACTCCACTAATACACAAATCCTCAATACAAGTCTCTCAACTATGAAAATACAAGTACAGCCCTCAGAAAACTCTCGGACTGTCCAGTACAAAAGTGGAACCATAAAAAAATATACAGGGTACAACTACCTCTGGCTCTCAATGCTGGTAAGGAACTAATCGGCCACGTCCTCACCTCGATCAGCTGTCTCCGTGCGAGCTAAGTCGGAGTAGCAACCTCAGGAAACCTGTCACCGCAGCGGGTGTGAGATCTACTGCAGAAGGTAGATCCCAGCCGGTACCGTCACCAACATCCACGGTATGCCCACTAAGTCTACTGGAGGCAAACAGATGGGTATGCAGATAGATAGGTAGGAAAGCTGAATGAAACTACAGCTAAAATGTGTCAACCATAATGCTCAAAAGGTAACTCTACCATAAACATGCTATGCATACACTCGCTACTGCTAAAGTGCCTCAGTATCAAAGCTCAAAGGAAAACCATCTAAGAACATAATATGCAACCACCCGCTCATATCACCCAATCTCAATGACTGCCACATCGGGTCCAGTCAAGCCTGCGCCCACCTCAACCACCTCCCAATGCTGGGCGGGAATTACGTAGGGTGTCCAAACGGACTAACTCGCTATCGAATAATGGCTCATGCAGGCTATAGTTGAAATCCACGCTCTCTCTCAGAACGGATAGACTCAAAATGCTCACCCTCACACACAGCCGTCCAAGTACTAACAACTACACGGGGCCACCGTCAAACCAACGGCTCCCAACAACGCTAGCACTGATCTAAACTCAGCTACCAAACTCCACTCAGCCCCCCAGGCATGAGTGCAGCAATAAAAGTACCGGCCTGAACAAACCTAATCTGATCACCAGCAAACACTAGTACTGCCTGCTCTGCTAGTCGAACTCAAAACTCAGCCGCGGGAGGCAGACCGGCTCCTGACCGGCACGGTCGCATCCCGAAAAGCAACAGACCGGCTCCTGACCGGCACGGTCACACACACTCCGGAGTGGCACTCGAGGGGAGCGACCCACACGAGTAAAGTATCTCAGTAACCAGTAACATAGTATAGCAGGACTGGATCAAGACTCTGACCAAAGTTGGAAAATCCATCTCCTAAAGGGAAACCCAATCCCTAAGCTGATACAGCAGTAAACAATAAGTGGGAAACTCCATCCACTAAAGAAAACCCCGGTCTCCAAATCAGGTTTAAAAGTAAATGTCCAGTCAACCGCCCAAGATCCGCGGTCACCGCAATACCCTGCCGACTATAACCAAGCCCTATAACCGACCTCCGGTCGACCGCCCAAAGTCCGCAGTCACCGCAAAACCCTGCCAACCACAATCCAGCACAACCCACGGCTAAGTCGGGAAACCTCCACGACTCGATCTGCCAGAACCCCAAACTCTCATAGCTAAGTCGGAGAACCATCTCCACGACTCAATCAAAATATACCAACCCATGATCTAGAATAATCCCACCAGGGATCTTAACTCACCTGACACTAGAAACTCATCCCACTGAGCTCTAAAAATCCTCTCGGCCCCTCAGCACGAGAACAAAAGCATCCGGAACCTAGTCAAACTCTCTGGAAGCTCACAATAATTCCAAACTATTTTCAAGACTCAGTTTTCCTTAAAACTGGTCCGCCGATTTTTAAAACGGTTCATATGCCAATCTAATGCCAACTAACCATGCAGTCTAGTGTCAAATCATTCCTAGATCATGCTAAAAATACCTGGGGCTCATAAATGTCTTCCTATAGTTTTCTAGTCAATTATCAGATTTACCAGCTATATAAATATTAAGCTAAACATGATCAACATGCATACAATAGCTTTAGAAGGCATTCCATACATCTTGAAGAAATTCCAACCCACCTCAAAAGCATTCCGCAGGCAAACGCCGAAGTCGGTGAAGTGTCGCCTGCTCACTGTCGAAATCTGCCGGAAAACACCCAAAACTACGCCGCGTGCGCGCTGTCATGATCCTCAGAAATATTCTCGGAAGCTTGTACAACCCTCTCGAGTCCTCTACAAAAATCCGCACGCACTCCGGACCTCTCCACGGCCGGCTCATAGCCCGTGCGCGACACCTTGGCTCCGCGCCAAGAAAAATCCACAAGCTCACTCACAAGTGCAAAAGATGGAAAGAATAAACCAAACAAGCTCAAAGCCTTATCAAAAATCCATCTACAATCCAAAAACCCAAGCTTGAACGAATCTGACAACTTACCACATGGGCAGCCGACGCGCACGCGGCTCCGCTCGACTCCGAGCAGCAGGAACATAAACTGCACAAACAAATCCCTCTCAACCTCTCTCACTCTCTTTATCTTCTTCTCTTTTCTTTTCCTTACTTTCCTTCTTTTTCTTTCACTTTCTTTCTCTCATTTCTTTTCTTTCTTTTCCCTTTTTTCTCTGTATCCAAGGGAGAAAAGGAGAGTCCATTTATATAGAGAGAAGGGGGTCAATCCGGTCAACAGGTGAAGGAAAGTAAAATTACCGAAATGCCCAAGCTTAAAACCCAAAAAAAACACATCCTGCATGATGGGGTACCGGTACACCAACCGAAATGCCCAAGCCTAAAACCCAAAAAAAACACATCCTGCATGATGGGGTACCGGTACCCTCCTTGGTGTACCGGTACCCAACACCCTGTTCCGGAATCCCCATTCGGGTTCCGGAACACCAAGCCAACCGCAGCGCGCCCGTGCGGCGTGCTTGCGCGCCCGCGCGTCCCTGCGCAGCGCCCGGGCTGCGCCCGCGCGGCGCCCTGCGCACCTGCGCAGCGCCCATGCTGCGCCTGCGCGACGCCCTCAGCCGGTCCACCTCCACTCAAAGACCACAACCAACCCACACACACACACACAAACCCCCAACACCAATATCAAGCTCATTTCAAGCTTTCTCTCTCTCTCATTAAAAATTGCAATGCACCTTCCAAGAGGTTCGACGCACGCTTGCTCCGCTCGGCACCACGCGGCTACTAGCAATAGATCCGCACCGTCGAGACGATCAAAATCCCCATTTTCCTCACCTTACTTCTTCTTCTTCTCCTCCTCCTTCCCATTCCTCTCATTCCTCTCTTTGAGGAAAAATCCTCTGTTTGAGTTTGGAGGAGACGATGACATTGCACTTTTAATTAATTAGTGGCTGGTGCATGGTGCATAGTGACAAGGGAATCCAACTCTCTCTCCAAACACCAACACCAACACCAACAACCCAACCTCTTTTAATTCCTTTTTTTTTCTTTCTTTCTTTCACTAATTCCTTCACAGGCAACACTAATTTAATTAATTAAATTAAATAATCCAAAATAAGCCAACTCCAACTCACTTTTTGCCCTCGGGGCCTCCGCATCAGTCCGAAACTTCCCGAACTCCACTGTAATATGAAAATACACATGCCCAAAGTTTTCCCCACTCAAAAAGCTCAACCGTAGAGTCGATGTGCTCAATCCAAAAACCGGCTCCCATAACTGCCCACTCCAACTCACTTTTTGCCTTCGGAGTCTCCGCACCCGCCCGAAACCTCCCGAACTCATCTGTAAACAGAAAATACACCTGTTCCAAACCTTTCCGAAATTTTCTGCAAACCACAGTGGAGTCGCGGCTCTAACAAACCAGTCCTCTAACGGCGCACATGTCACGCCCCGAGTCCGCCAATTTGTACGGTTCGGGCACGCCAACAGACCCGCCAATCGGGTATGACCTTTCCCTACCCGAAAGGAACGGTAATATCCATAATCATACAATGAGTATATGCGGAAGCTCAATATCAGAGTACTAAAAATCACTATAAATTTGAACTTTCATTTTATAAACAAATAGTTTAAGCGATAATGAAAGCATACAAGAGTGAACCATAACTTAAATTTATTACACTTTACATTTCTGAACTTGCTAAGAAAATTATTACAATTCTTTTACATCATTTCCTCACCATACAAGGTTCACTCAAGAAATATAAAAATGGAATACCTCTGCTAGACCCTCTAGGTCTCTATGCTGCTGGGCCCTTGCCCCTGTCGTATATCTCGCCGTCTGCCTCTGAACCGTCGCAATCGCTGCATCCATACCTGAACCTGTGGGGGGGGGTGCACCCAAGGGGTGTGAGAACTCCTGACAGAGTTCCCAGTGGGTTCAACCACCGAGAAAAAGTGTCCTACACCACTTGGTCCAATGGAAGCAATAATAATAGTGCTAGGAAACAAAATCCTCAATATCAAAATGCAGCTATGTAATATAACATATCACTACACTATCTGTGTATAACCATCTACCCAGCACTACTCTGTCTAGCCACACTAGGCTGCTAAGCACCAACTCGGCCACTATGCCGCTGAATACAGGGTCCAACTAACCCGGCCACCTTGGCCACTCTATTTTTCTTTATTCTTTAGATTCTGGTGCTTTAGTTCAAGTTAACCCTCGGAAATTCTTATCCAACGGGCCCGAGCCCGGTAGTCATGCTACCATAAGATAAGATTTCTAAGGTTGCCGATAGCACCCGCAAGTGCTACCCCGCCCAACGGGGAACTTGTCCTACGGGTCACTGCCCGGGAGAGGGACACTGCCCATGGCTCCGACAAGGCTACTTTTTACCCCCGAAGGTACGCTCGTTTTATCTTTATATTTTCTTTCTTTTCTTTTCTTTTTCTTTCTCTTTTTGCTTTAGTTCTTAGCCTCTTTGCCTTTGAACACTTGCTTTCCTTTCTTATTCGAGCTTATAGCTCCCTTTTTGCCACTGGCAAATCTCTTTCTCTTTCCCTTGAGCATTTAGCTCCTTGCTTTCAATTTAAGCCTTTCGAAAGTACCTCATCCGACGGGTCACTGCCCAGGGAGTCCTGCTCCACATGACGAGTCTCAAATTCGAAGGCGTCTGTTACATTCTCTTTCTGTTCCCTTTTATCTTAAGCAATTTGCTTGTCTTGGTTATTAAGCCTCTTTTAGCTTACTTTTAAACTTTGCCTTTTGCATTAATTACCTCTTATCCTAGGTCTCACCATAAGGATAACCAGAGGGTCTCTTGGACTCTTATCATTCCCTTTCATTTATTTAACTCAGATTGAAGTTAAAGTTATTGTCCATTTGCCAGACACCCTATGACCCACTCTAGGGTTGTATTATTTGGCTTTTTGATTTTGTGATTACACAAACTTGTCCTTAGAGTTTGACTCTAAGTTGATCACTTTGCTATCAGTTTAAATTCTTTAAACTTTGTGGCCACATACTTTTTCCTTGCTGAACTTGGAGTTACATTATCTCTATTTACCTGTTGCACTTTGCATTTAGAGTTATCCTGACCCTAATCCATTTCCTGTGAGTATAAACTCCACTAGTTCACCTTAGGTTCTCTTACCTAAGTTTCATAACATGTTTAACCTAGAGTTCCTTGACTCTATGTTGATCACTCTATCCAATGTCCTTAGGTTATCTCCTAAGACAATGCCACTCATTCAATCCTAGGATAAACTCCTAAGTTTTATGCCACTCATTAACCTTGAGTCTAGGTTTTCTCCTAGTCTTACTACCAACATGTCCTTTTCCTTAGGCTTTCACATGATTCCTAGGGTTATACCCTAACATGGTCACAGACAACAAATAATTGATTCTCCTTTTTACACATGCAATTATTTCCATCTCAATTATAAATAAAGTTTAACATCTACGCAGGCAATTATCATCCATATTTAGCAGTTTAGAAAAATCCACTTTTCCATCTGTATCCTTCTACACATGCAAGTTTATCTTCTATTTTCTTGGCAATTAGGAAGAAACCACTATTCTCTATGTCCAATTACACATGCAATTTATCATCTACGCATGCAAATATCATCCATAATTAGCAGTTCAGAAAAATCCACTTTTCTATCTGTATCCTTCTACACATGCAAGTTTATCTTCTATTTTCTTGGCAATTTGAAAAGTCTACTTCTCTTCTATATCCATCTACACATGCAAATTCAATCGTAATTACCCAACGCCTCTAACAGGCTACTATCATGCTTCTAGATCGAAAACAAATGAGCAAGGGGAGAGGTCACCCAATTTCGGCAGAATCCCCCACCTCGATGTGCTTTCTTGGTTCCTGAAGGAGACAAATTTTAGCTCCTATTGCCTCTGAGGTTTCCCTACATGGTAAGGAAAGAAAAATCATGAAACATTTGCTTTCCATGACTCACTAATTCTAATGAATTGGTAAAACTAAACCCCTTTGACCATTAAAAGGGAAAAATCCCTATTTGATCACTTTTCCCACAAAAAGGCTAATTTTTGATCGGTTCATAAAAATGAGAGGAGAATAGTCATCACATGGCATGTTGCCAAAAAGAAACTTGCTCAACTCGATCCGGGGTCGAAATGCTCTCAAAAATTTGAGAAAAGCTCAATTTGAGCAATTTCTCCCAATTCACCGATTTTGCACATTGGCAAAATCAAGAGTTCGCATTGAAAAATTGGAGAGAACTTAATTTGAGCAATTTCCCCCAATTTACCAATTTCGCAAATTGACAAAATCAAGAACTTGCATTTAAAAAATTGGAGAGAAACTCAATTTGAGCGATTCCCCCAATTTATCGATTTCGCTCATTGAAGGAAAAAGAAGAAAGAAGAAAATTTTCTTCTTTTCTTTTTCTTTCAATTTTTTCTCTTCCTTCCTTTTTCTTTCTTTCCTCTTTTCTCTTTTTTTTTTTTTTTTTTTTTCCTTTGTCGAAAGCTGCTGCCCAGCCAGCAGCTTGCCTAGCTGCTGGCCCTGCCAGCAGCAGCAGCTAGTGCTGCTGCAGCAGGGGCACAGCCAGCAGCAGCAGCCAATGCTGCTGCTGGCAGCTTGCTGCTGGGCAGCCTGCTGCTGGCTGCAGCAGCATGGCTGCTGCAGCAGCCAGCAGGCTGCGGCTACTGCTGGCAGCTGCTGCTGCCTTGTGCAACAGCAGGGCCAGCAGCTGCCCAGCCATGGCAGCTGCTTAAGCAGCTGCCAGGGCAGCCTCTCCACCCCATGCGCAAGCAGCTGCTGCTTGGCTGCACCAGCAGCCAAGCAGCAGCAAGCTCAGCTGCTGCTTGGCTGCAGCAGCAGCCAAGCAACAACATGCTCAGCTGCTGCTGCCCACAGCAGCAGCAGCAGGGCTTGGTGCTGCTGGCAGCAGCTGCAGCTAGTGCAGCTGCTGCTGGCAGCAGCAAGGCTGCAGCCTTCCAGTCTTCACTCTCTCTTTTTTTTTTTCTTTGTTTCCACTTCTCCCAAGCATAATAGAAGAAAATGAGAGAGAGAGAGAGAGAGAGAGAGAGAAACGTGCACCTTTTACAAAAAAACTTAGGGAGGGAGGAAGAGAGATGCTCTTCCTGGTTCTTCTTCTTCTTCTCCCTTTTCTTTCTCTCTTCTTTCTTTCTTTCGTTTCCTACCCCAACAGAGAGGAAAGAGAGAGAGGGAGGATGATATGCATTCAAAAGAGAGAGAGAAGGAGAGTGATAAATGCTCTGCAGGGGTGGTTGGAGGGGAAGTGTGAAATTACACTTTTGCCCTCAACTAAACCATTTTTTCCCCAAACTGCCCTCCAATCCTGCAGTTCTTGCCCTGCAGAGAGAAAATTCGGATAGCCCTCTTTCTCCGCGTTTTTCCGTCAACTGGGAAATCAAAACTGCAATTTTTTCTTCTCCCCTTTATTGTACAAATTTTTCTTAAGCTCTCCACGATTTTGTTTAAATTTTTGGGCTACTCTAAGCCCTCGAAAGAGAGCCCCGAAAAAGCTTCGCGATCAACTGCACTGTCAAAAACTGCAGTTTCAGAATTCATGAAGCATTTTTCTTCGCTTCGTTCTCCAATTTTTCCTTAATCGCTCACCTAGGTTTTTCACCCCTTTTAATCAGAAAACTTTTGTGAGATACCCCACGATTTCTTTTAAATTTTTGGGCTAATCTAAGTCTTCGAAAGAGAGCCCCGAAAAAGCTTCGCGATCAACAAATTTCAGAAATTCCAGAATTTGCTAAGTCCTCCGGGTTCAAGTCACTTTTCGACCCGATGCCCTTCGCGTCAGCCCGAAACGCACCGAACTCGACTGTAATCATATTTAAAACATGTTACAAGTCTTCTCGCTGAATTTCGCCATTTTGCGAATTCGGCGAACGTGGGCTTAATTTTTACAAACTTGAAGCTCCGATTTCCAACTACAACTCACTTTTCAACTCAACGGCCTCTGCGTTGATTCGAAATGCTTACAACTCACTTGTAATTACATTTGAAATATGTTACAAGTATTTTTGCTGAGTTTGGCCATTTCTGGGTCACCAAAAGCCTCGCTGTATCAAAAATCGCTGGCGGACCCCGTTCTCGCAATCCGGGTGTCCGATCAACGCGAAATTTTTACTGTGGCCTTAAAACAATATTACGGAGCTCCCAGAATTTTCTCAGAATTTTCTGACACTGTGAATTTCCACTAAAAATCTGGGCCCCCTTTTTCAATTAAAATTCTAAATCCCTCATTTTAATCCGATTTCGGCCCAATTCGCTTCCACATCATCCTCACTTCTCTAACTTTCATAAAAATAGTATTTCATACCATTTTTATTTAGATTTATTATATGTGCCGAAAATCCGGTACATTACATTCTACCCCCCTTAAAATAGTTTCGTCCTCGAAACTTAAGTCACACTCAATTCAAAATTGACCGAATAAGAGGGATTACGCCCCTAAACGCTGGGCTCACCAAAACTACACGAACAGCTCATTCGTGGATCCCCATTTCCAACTAGGGGAAATCTCAAACCTGATGTCTGGCCATTTTCACTAAGTAGGCGAAAGACACAGCTGAGCACTTGCTCTCTTAATTTGCCACTAATGACCCAGTCTTTGTTTGCGAAATTTCCACTTTAATGTCGCCATCATTTTTTTTTCACAACGAGGTTGCATCTGCAACCAATTACATCTACCGCATTTCCGGTCGCTCCGCTGCCTAATGTGGAGGGCAAAGGCCAATCCACGAGTCCTCAACTATCACACATGCTACAAGCGCTCCATGTCCACGGGTTATCAGCTAACCCGATATCTAGGTCTATTAATAGGTCCGCAGACCACGATCCAATAGGGGCCTATAGCCCAACTAGTCCAACACTGTACAATGACTCTCACTAGCACAAAGATCCAATCGTCATACGGGTAGATCCACACTTAGGATTGCTACCCCAGCACTCCCACTAGGAGCTACAGAACCTCGATCACCCCTAGCACTACGGCCTGATCATATCACACACTCTCGGTGTACTAACAGCCTCAAGGCTCACACGTGGCATTTCACGTTCCTGGGTCGTCGCTCGGACTACCGCCCCGACCAAATCTCTATCATGCCCCGCCATCAGGTCTCGGGCCGCTGTCTCTCACAGCTGACTGCGCCTGCCCACTGGGCTACAGGCCCACAGTCCACAAACATGGTCCAGGCACGGATCGTCAACAAGCGAACCCGCTAATCGTCGCCACGTGACCACTATGCTCCACTGAGCAAAATCAACTAACAAGTCGTCAATCCACGACCCAAACTCTCTATATCAACTCTGGCCACACTGGGCAAAGGCTAATACACCACCTAATCAGCTCTCTCTGGCTAAACCGTACCTGTGCTCCATGAGCACCTAAACAGTTGGGCGTCCTACGCCCCTACGCTAACTTGCGTAATCCAGAATGTTAAGCAACTTGCTTAAACACGCGCGTAACTCCTGTACACCTCTCCCAACTGGGTTGAGGCACCAAAAATAACTGTCCACCAACTCTGGTGATCAACTCGCAAAGACTATGGTGGCAACCCTTGCCATTACACCGATTCATCAGAACGGCGCCACAAAACTCTCGCTCTTTTGAGAGGTTCCCGCATCCTGAAGCCTACTCTGGGCCTCACCAACTCTACTATGCGTCAACACAGCCACAGTTGTCGCGCCACACGGTTACTACCGTCATTAGGGGCAAATTCCCGCCGCCTGTCCCGTAAATCTTTCTTGCCCTAATCCTTAGGACATAGCAACTTGGCTCTCGCGACATAGCGATCACCATTTACCTTGCGAGTCGGTCTCTCACTGGACCTTACTAACCATACTTTGCCAGCAACCTAGCTGACACAAGCGTAAAACACCTTATGCTGAAGGTGTAGGGTGCGCCAACAAAAGTTCGGCGACCACTGCCACTCTCTCTACTGTCGCCCCTAAACGCGGCGACGCCGTATACTCATGCGTCAACTATACAGCCTCAGCTTGCTGCGCTATCAGCCACTGGAGCCTATCGATCTGCTCCGACTGTCACATTGACGCCACCCATAGGCGTCAGAGTCTGCCTCCCTGCCGGCGGAAAATTTTCGCCTATCGGCAAGAAGATTCCTCATGTTACTGGACCACACCAATAAGTGCGGTCACCAGCTATCGCAACTCGTGTACCTCGTTTGACCCCGAGCCCTCTCGTGACTCGAGTCGAAACAGGTGCGTTTCCCTATGTGGTGTCATTGCCAATGTGCACACCACAACGAAACAACTAGCCCAAACGTAGCCATTTGAGCAACGCGCAGTCTACATACCGACGAAAAGGCTCGTCGACTCAATCATGCGAAAGTATAAGAGGGTACTTCTTTTCATCTCCAACATTACGTTGTCGGCCGCCAACGTAATATCCGAAGAATGAAAGCTCGTCACCCTCGATCAGTCCCAACATCCTTTTTGGGAACAACAATAACCAATCAAATACTTCCGCCCAGTAATCCACACACTCTCTCGTGCTAATCCCTAGGGTCTCCCTAAGGTTTGCTAACCACCTAGGACTATTCCTAGGCTCTGATACCACTCTAATCTGTCACGCCCCGAGTCCGCCAATTTGTACGGTTCGGGCACGCCAACAGACCCGCCAATCGGGTATGACCTTTCCCTACCCGAAAGGAACGGTAATATCCAAAATCATACAATGAGTATATGCGGAAGCTCAATATCAGAGTACTAAAAATCACTATAAATTTGAACTTTCATTTTATAAACAAACAGTTTAAGCGATAATGAAAGCATACAAGAGTGAACCATAACTTAAATTTATTACACTTTACATTTCTGAACTTGCTAAGAAAATTATTACAATTCTTTTACATCATTTCCTCACCATACAAGGTTCACTCAAGAAATATAAAAATGGAATACCTCTGCTAGACCCTCTAGGTCTCTATGCTGCTGGGCCCTTGCCCCTGTCGTATATCTCGCCGTCTGCCTCTGAACCGTCGCAATCGCTGCATCCATACCTGAACCTGAGGGGGGGGTGCACCCAAGGGGTGTGAGAACTCCTGACAGAGTTCCCAGTGGGTTCAACCACCGAGAAAAAGTGTCCTACACCACTTGGTCCAATGGAAGCAATAATAATAGTGCTAGGAAACAAAATCCTCAATATCAAAATGCAGCTATGTAATATAACATATCACTACACTATCTGTGTATAACCATCTACCCAGCACTACTCTGTCTAGCCACACTAGGCTGCTAAGCACCAACTCGGCCACTATGCCGCTGAATACAGGGTCCAACTAACCCGGCCACCTTGGTCACTCTATTTTTCTTTATTCTTTAGATTCTGGTGCTTTAGTTCAAGTTAACCCTCGGAAATTCTTATCCAACGGGCCCGAGCCCGGTAGTCCTGCTACCATAAGATAAGATTTCTAAGGTTGCCGATAGCACCCGCAAGTGCTACCCCGCCCAACGGGGAACTTGTCCTACGGGTCACTGCCCGGGAGAGGGACACTGCCCATGGCTCCGACAAGGCTACTTTTTACCCCCGAAGGTACGCTCGTTTTATCTTTATATTTTCTTTCTTTTCTTTTCTTTTTCTTTCTCTTTTTGCTTTAGTTCTTAGCCTCTTTGCCTTTGAACACTTGCTTTCCTTTCTTATTCGAGCTTATAGCTCCCTTTTTGCCACTGGCAAATCTCTTTCTCTTTCCCTTGAGCATTTAGCTCCTTGCTTTCACTTTAAGCCTTTCGAAAGTACCTCATCCGACGGGTCACTGCCCAGGGAGCCCTGCTCCACATGACGAGCCTCAAATTCGAAGGCGTCTGTTACATTCTCTTTCTGTTCCCTTTTATCTTAAGCAATTTGCTTGTCTTGGTTATTAAGCCTCTTTTAGCTTACTTTTAAACTTTGCCTTTCGCATTAATTACCTCTTATCCTAGGTCTCGCCATAAGGATAACCAGAGGGTCTCTTGGACTCTTATAATTCCCTTTCATTTATTTAACTCAGATTGAAGTTAAAGTTATTGTCCATTTGCCCAGACACCCTATGACCCACTCTAGGGTTGTATTATTTGGCTTTTTGATTTTGTGATTACATAAACTTGTCCTTAGAGTTTGACTCTAAGTTGATCACTTTGCTATCAGTTTAAATTCTTTAAACTTTGTGGCCACATACTTTTTCCTTGCTGAACTTGGAGTTACATTATCTCTATTTACCTGTTGCACTTTGCATTTAGAGTTATCCTGACCCTAATCCATTTCCTGTGAGTATAAACTCCACTAGTTCACCTTAGGTTCTCTTACCTAAGTTTCATAACATGTTTAACCTAGAGTTCCTTGACTCTATGTTGATCACTCTATCAAATGTCCTTAGGTTATCTCCTAAGACAATGCCACTCATTCAATCCTAGGATAAACTCCTAAGTTTGATGCCACTCATTAACCTTGAGTCTAGGTTTTCTCCTAGTCTTACTACCAACATGTCCTTTTCCTTATGCTTTCACATGATTCCTAGGGTTATACCCTAACATGGTCACAGACAACAAATAATTGATTCTCCTTTTTACACATGCAATTATTTCCATCTCAATTATAAATAAAGTTTAACATCTACGCAGGCAATTATCATCCATATTTAGCAGTTTAGAAAAATCCACTTTTCCATCTGTATCCTTCTACACATGCAAGTTTATCTTCTATTTTCTTGGCAATTAGGAAGAAACCACTATTCTCTATGTCCAATTACACATGCAATTTATCATCTACGCATGCAAATATCATCCATAATTAGCAGTTCAGAAAAATCCACTTTTCTATCTATATCCTTCTACACATGCAAGTTTATCTTCTATTTTCATGGCAATTTGAAAAGTCTACTTCTCTTCTATATCCATCTACACATGCAAATTCAATCATAATTACCCAACGCCTCTAACAGGCTACTATCATGCTTCTAGATCGAAAACAAAGGAGCAAGGGGAGAGGTCACCCAATTTCGGCAGAATCTCCCACCTCGATGTGCTTTCTTGGTTCCTGAAGGAGACAAATTTTAGCTCCTATTGCCTCTGAGGTTTCCCTACATGGTAAGGAAAGAAAAATCATGAAACATTTGCTTTCCATGACTCACTAATTCTAATGAATTGGTAAAACTAAACCCCTTTGACCATTAAAAGGGAAAAATCCCTATTTGATCACTTTTCCCACAAAAAGGCCAATTTTTGATCGGTTCATAAAAATGAGAGGAGAATAGTCATCCCATGGCATGTTGCCAAAAAGAAACTTGCTCAACTCGATCCGGGGTCGAAATGCTCTCAAAAATTTGAGAAAAGCTCAATTTGAGCAATTTCTCCCAATTCACCGATTTTGCACATTGGCAAAATCAAAAGTTCGCATTGAAAAATTGGAGAGAACTTAATTTGAGCAATTTCCCCCAATTTACCAATTTCGCAAATTGACAAAATCAAGAACTTGCATTTAAAAAATTGGAGAGAAACTCAATTTGAGCGATTCCCCCAATTTATCGATTTCGCTCATTGAAGGAAAAACAAGAAAGAAGAAAATTTTCTTCTTTTCTTTTTCTTTCAATTTTTTCTCTTCCTTCCTTTTTCTTTCTTTCCTCTTTTCTCTTTTTTCTTTTTTTTTTTCCTTTGTCGAAAGCTGCTGCCCAGCCAGCAGCTTGCCTAGCTGCTGGCCCTGCCAGCAGCAGCAGCTAGTGCTGCTGCAGCAGGGGCACAGCCAGCAGCAGCAGCCAATGCTGCTGCTGGCAGCTTGCTGCTGGGCAGCCTGCTGTTGGCTGCAGCAGCATGGCTGCTGCAGCAGCCAGCAGGCTGCGGATACTGCTGGCAGCTGCTGCTGCCTTGTGCAACAGCAGGGCCAGCAGCTGCCCAGCCATGGCAGCTGCTTAAGCAGCTGCCAGGGCAGCCTCTCCACCCCATGCGCAAGCAGCTGCTGCTTGGCTGCACCAGCAGCCAAGCAGCAGCAAGCTCAGCTGCTGCTTGGCTGCAGCAGCAGCCAAGCAACAGCATGCTCAGCTGCTGCTGCCCACAGCAGCAGCAGCAGGGCTTGGTGCTGCTGGCAGCAGCTGCAGCTAGTGCAGCTGCTACTGGCAGCAGCAAGGCTGCAGCCTCCCAGTCTTCACTCTCTCTTTTTTTTTTTTCTTTGTTTCCACTTCTCCCAAGCATAATAGAAGAAAATGAGAGAGAGAGAGAGAGAGAGAGAGAGAGAGAGAGAGAGAAACGTGCACCTTTTACAAAAAAACTTAGGGTGGGAGGAAGAGAGATGCTCTTCCTACTTCTTCTTCTTCTTCTTCTCCCTTTTCTTTCTCTCTTCTTTCTTTCTTTCGTTTCCTACCCCAACAGAGAGGAAAGAGAGAGAGGGAGGATGATATGCATTCAAAAGAGAGAGAGAAGGAGAGTGATAAATTCTCTGCAGGGGTGGTTGGAGGGGAAGTGTGAAATTACACTTTTGCCCTCAACTAAACCATTTTTTCCCCAAACTGCCCTCCAATCCTGCAGTTCTTGCCCTGCAGAGATAAAATTCGGATAGCCCTCTTTCTCCGCGTTTTTCCGTCAACTGGGAAATCAAAACTGCAATTTTTTCTTCTCCCCTTTATTGTACAAATTTTTCTTAAGCTCTCCACGATTTTGTTTAAATTTTTGGGCTACTCTAAGCCCTCGAAAGAGAGCCCTGAAAAAGCTTCGCGATCAACTGCACTGTCAAAAACTGCAGTTTCAGAATTCACGAAGCATTTTTCTTCGCTTCGTTCTCCAATTTTTCCTTAATCGCTCACCTAGGTTTTTCACCCCTTTTAATCAGAAAACTTTTGTGAGATACCCCACGATTTCTTTTAAATTTTTGGGCTACTCTAAGTCTTCGAAAGAGAGCCCCAAAAAAGCTTCGCGATCAACAAATTTCAGAAATTCCAGAATTTGCTAAGTCCTCGGGGTTCAAGTCACTTTTCGACCCGATGCCCTTCGCGTCAGGCCGAAACGCACCGAACTCGACTGTAATCATATTTAAAACATGTTACAAGTCTTCTCGCTGAATTTCGCCATTTTGCGAATTCGGCGAACGTGGGCTTAATTTTTACAAACTTGAAGCTCCGATTTCCAACTACAACTCACTTTTCGACTCAACGGCCTCTGCGTTGATTCGAAATGCTTACAACTCACTTGTAATTACATTTGAAATATGTTACAAGTATTTTTGCTGAGTTTGGCCATTTCTGGGTCACCAAAAGCCTCGCTGTATCAAAAATCGCTGGCGGACCCCGTTCTCGCAATCCGGGTGTCCGATCAACGCGAAATTTTTACTGTGGCCTTAAAACAATATTACGGAGCTCCCAGAATTTTCTCAGAATTTTCTGACACTGTGAATTTCCACTAAAAATCTGGGCCCCCTTTTTCAATTAAAATTCTAAATCCCTCATTTTAATCCGATTTCGGCCCAATTCGCTTCCACATCATCCTCACTTCTCTAAATTTCATAAAATTAGTATTTCATACCATTTTTATTTAGATTTATTATATGTGCCGAAAATCCGGTACATTATAGCACAAAGCCCGGAAAAACTCCGATTCAAGCTGGGGCTTCCGCGTCGATCCGAATCAACCCGAAATCATCTGCAAACAAATATGGAACACGTCCGAGGCGATTTCTCCGCACTACGCCATCTTGCGAGGTCGGTGCACTCTACAAAGTCCCGGTACTCTACACAGGTACTCATTTCGAAGGGCTCGACGCGATGATCGCAGCGGTATTTTTGTTGGATTTTTTAGAGACACTCTTACAGGTGGAAATCGAGCATCTTCTTGACTGATTTTAGGGGACAGTGATAGATTGTGGAATAGTATGTTTAATTGGACTTTGGTTGGTATGTTTGCAGTGTTATCGCAATCCTCGTATTGTGGAGATTATTGGAGATTGAGGATCTTGGCAGCGAGGGATCTCGTATTGTTGTTGTGCACGCTTCTCGAGGTGGGTGGTTGTTGTATCCCTCTCTTTTGGTATGCTCACTAGGAATATCATAATAACCCGATGTTAGAAAATGTTGAACAGATATTGATAAACCTTTCATGCAAAAAGGGACCACATAATTGATAGCCTATCCATGTGATTGAGACAATGGTATTGGAACGTGATCATTATGCCATAATCACTCTTGTTAAAGTATTTAATTATCTGGAACAGTATGATCAGTTGTATGTTAATACTTAGTGATTATGCAAATAGGGATCATCACTTTGAGACATTAGTGTCGGCACTCGTTGTTATGTCATAACTATTCATGTGAAATAGATTAAAATACTGGGACAATTGCATGCTTGAATGGACATATAAATAAGCCACTATTTACTGCTACACTATCACTGGGATTTGACTTAGGAGAAACCATTTTCGCATCTCTTCTCCTTTCTTTGTGCTACTTGTGATATTGCTCGGGTTGAACAGGGTTGTAGGATAGTGTAGCCGGGTTTGTTGAGTGGGTTTGTCATACCAGATTGTGGTTTTGGGTTATTGCGGCGACCGCGGACCTTGGGCGGTTGACCGGATGTTTACTTATGCATCAGATTTGGGGATAGGATTCCTCTAGTGGATGGAGTTTCCCACTTATTGATTATTATCGCATTGATTGGGGGTTCGGGTTATCTTTAGTAGAGGGTTTTCCCCCACTTTGATCATTGTCATGATCCAATCCTGCTTTATCGTAATACTTGATACAGTGATACTCGATACAGTGATACTTGATACAGTGACACTTTACTCGTGTGGGTCGCTCCCCTCGAGTGCCACTCCGGAGTGTGCGACCGGACGGATTGAGGCCGGCCTGTTACTTACTTTTGTATGCGATCGGACGGTACGAGGCCGATCTGTTACTTACTTTGGGATGCGACCGTACCGGTCCGAAGTCAGTCTGTATCCCGTGCTTGAGTTCTTGAGTTCAACAGCAGAGCAGGCAGTGCCAGTGATTACTGGTCTATCGATTGTGTTTATTCAGGCAGACATTCTTGTACTGATGCATACATTTAGCTATTCTTTTAGCTCGGCATTTTAGAGGCATACTAGTGGAAGCATGTTCATCTGTAGTTATCTTTATAGCTTACCACCCCTTCTTTCCTTGTTGGCCTCTGGTTGACCTAGTGGGCATGTCAGAGTGTGAGGCTTTACCCACTAGGGGAGGCTACTGTTTTTATAGTAGTTCTCACCCCCCATCGTCTTTTCTTTGTTTTTCCCACTTTGTTTTGCAGAGTCCTCTGCGGGAGTTGCTGAGCCGTCAGCATCTGATCGAGGTAAGAGGATAGCGGACTAGTTAGAGTGTCCACCCGACAGTTGCTAGCTGGGGTTTTGGTGTACCCTATCTTCTCAGACAGCTTTATTGTATTTCATTTTGGGTCTGGCTTTAGCCAGCTAGTTGTATATTTGTGGTGAGCTGGGAGAGATACTTGTATTTATTTTACAGTTGTTCTTTACTTATTTCCAGATTTTGTCTGAGATGTAGTAGTTTTAGTTCAGCTCTGATTTTATGCTCCTTTATTATTATTTCTTATATCTTAGCAGGTTACTGACGCTTCGTGTACACGGGAAATACCGTGTGCACGGCGGATCTGTAGACGGGCCCGGGTTCTGGTTTACACCCGGGGCGTGACAGATTAGGTGGTATCAGAGCTTTGGGATAGGTCAGTTGGGACTTAGAAAACCCTAGGCTTTTTGGGCAGACCCTAGGATGATAGGGCGTGAGTGGTGTGATATTTTGCGAAATTCGTTGATTTACTTTATTGACTCTTCCTGAGAGTGAAGAGGGATCGACATATTCTATTTCTGTTGAACAATTATGTTGGCTGCAGACAACATAAAGCTACAGAAATAGGGGAATGTCTTTTGACTTTCGCTAGATTGGATCGTGTGGGGTTTTGTTGCTGATGTTTGGTTTCTTGTGGCAGGATGCCTCCCCGACGCCAGATCCCTACCTGGGGTACTCCTATACCCCCGGATGAGCCGGAGCAGTCAACGGAGGGCGCTGCCATGTGGCGCGCGTGCACCGGGAGCAGCCAACGGAGGGCGCTACCACGTGTCGCGCGTGCACCGGGAGCAGCCAACGGAGGGTGCTGCCACGTGGCGCGCGCCGATTGGCAGGTCAACGCACGCGCGTCAGCGCGCGAACCGCGCCGGGCGTGGCGCACGGTGGACCGCGCCAGGCTACGTGGCGCCCGCTCATTGGCGGGCGTAGTGACCCGAGCGGCCCGCCGTGAACCGCGGTCCACGGTCCTCGCCGTGGACCGCGCGGCCACGCGGCGCGCCGCTATTGGCGGGCGCGCGTGCGCCTGGCGCGCGGGGCACGGAGGGGACACGTGGCGGCCCGTGGGTGTTTCGAGCGCCATTTTGTGGGCCGGGCCAGGATGGTTTCGGGCACTGTAGCAGCCCGAAACCCCTGGGCACCCGGAAAATTGGGCCCGAAAGCCCATTTCTTGATTTTTTTTGGGCTTTTTGTGAGAGGGCCTATAAATAGGCCTCTTCCTCTTCAGTTTTGGGCTTTTTTTCGAGCTCAAAACCTCTTGAGCCCCAAGCAACCTTGTTAGTCATCTTGTTCTGCATCTTGTGAAGGAGGCTCAGATTTTTTGGAGGCTGTGGCATCGACGTCTTCGGCGAGTTAGCGCAGTGAGACGTTCTTTCGTCGGTGGCCCATTTCCATCGCGTTTCGGTCCACGAGGTCCACATAGCTACTCCAACAGAATTTTTGGACGATTTTCATGGCGTCGGATTCACGAGAGGTAAATCTAGGATTTTCGTATTTTTTACTCCTCCCAGATTTGAGCTTTTATTGGAGTTCCTGGTACATTTTTAAACCCCTATTTTGCTAGTGGTTTTCCTGGACAATAGCGCATTATTGGATTTTTATCTCTGCACTCAAGTATCGGATTTCAACGTATAAGGACTCGATCGACATCTACGCTTTGCGAGGATCGTCGTCGTATTTTTATTGGAAATTTTGAAGTTTATCTCACAGGTGCTATTTGCGCATCTTCAGGACAGATTTTTTCAGCAGTTGTAAACTTGGAAATTTTGTGTTGATTGTAATGTTTGGACCATATCTTTGTACCCAGGAGGTATTTTTGGGTGATTTTGGGCCCGTTGGAATCGTGGGAATCTGAGGATTGTCCCCGTACAGTTTCAGCCTTTTTGGACTTTGGATCAATTTGCACTTCCAGTGGGTTGCTTCGTCTTCAAAACCAATGGACAGTTCATTAACTCTATTGAGTAGGGAACATGCATGATTTTGTGATGTACTAGGAAGCATGCTAGAAAGAGAAAATTGATACTCCTTGTGTTGCTATGATGATCAGGGTTGTTTTATTGCTCCCTAAATATGTTAAATTAATGTTATCATTGGAACTTGACCTAGCACCCCGTCATATGTTGCATGTCAACCAGATTTGTAGAAAACTCCAACTTGTGCTAGTTTATTTATGCTTTAGACACTCCCACACTTATATTCATTCTTTCACCTGGACTTAGAGTTTCCTCGCCCGGGTAGTGGGCCGAGTAGTCGGGTTGTTGTCGGATGCATGTTACACTCGCGCCTGGGGGCCGAGTGGAGTCTGGTAGCTGTGTTTAGATCAGTATTTTGTTCTGGGAGCCGTATGAGTCGACGGTGGGTCCCGGCTGTGTGTTTTTCCAGCCTGTGAGTGAGAGTTGGTATTGTTGGTTACTGTCGATCTTGTTGATCGTGGATTTGGACTATAGCCTGCAAGAGCCGCATTTGAGCTCGACAGAGATGCACGGATACTTTCCTTGGTGGGGTCGCGCCCCTCGAGTGCCACTCCGGAGTTGAGCATGCTAGTTGCTATCGTGACTTGTCGAAGCAGTCCCTCTGGCTGGGCCAGTTTTGGCAGTCACGGACGCCCTACGTAAGTCCGGTCCTCCTTGGATGTAACGGCAGTAGGTAGGAGCAGGTTTGACTGGACCCTATGTGGCAGTCAGTGTAGATTGGGAGAATGTATTTGAGAGATAGTAGATGCATCATGTTTCCATCTGTTCCACTCCTTGAGCATTTAGATAGAGGCATAGTAGCTGTAGAGTTATTTTCCAGCCTTTACTTTCAGTACTGCATTTGTTACTTTATGCCTCTAGTAGACTTAGTGGGCAGACCGTCGGGCTTGTTGGCGGTACCCACTGAGAACTACTGTGGGATGTAGTTCTCACACCCGCCGTGGTGATTTTTCCCCAGGGACCTCTATTCCAGTTCCTGCTGCTCCAGTTGCTGATCCTGCTGATCGAGGTAAACTGCTGATCGAGGTAAAGGAGTCGCGAGCTAGATCCCTACCAGTCTTCTTCCAGTGAGAGTAGATGTACCTTTTTTGGTGATGTTTTAGTACTGTCAGTGTTTTTGGGATGTATTGTAGAGTACCGGGACTTTGTAGAGTCCATCGACCTCGCAAGATGGCGTGGTGCGGGGAAATCGCTTGAGCGTGTCCCATTTGGGTTTACAGATGAGTTCTGATTGTTTCGGATCGACGCAGAATCCTTTGGGAAGATAAGTGAGTTAGCGGCGTCGAACTTGGAAGCCCAGTTTGAATCAGTGATTGCAGGGCTTTGTGTACTTGTAGAATTTTGGATTGGTTAGAGTGCCAACTCCGCCGTGGTGCACGGGGAAAATAGGAAAGTGTGGGTACATGTGTATTTTCAGTTCAGCGGGGTTCGGGTTAATTCGGACTGACGCAGAGGCCCCCCCCGAAGGCAAAAAGTGACTTGGAGTTGGCAATTAAAGGATTGATTTATTAATCGTAACCCGCTTTAGAGTTGAGAAATGAAACGAGAAAAGAAATGAGAAGAAAATCCAAGTGAGGATCTCTCTTGTAAGAGTATCAGATTTCGGATTGGGCACACCGACTCCACAGTTGAGCCTTGTGAGTGGGAAAAACTTTGGACAAGTGTATTTTATGTTTACAGGAGGATTCGGGAGATTTCAGAGTGGTGCAGAAGCTTCCGGGGTGAAAAGTGAGTTGGCCGCGGCGTTGAGGAAGCTTCAGACTTCGGATTTGGAGGATTTGGAGCTTGAGTTCCGGAACCAAAGTCTGTGTTCCGGAACTGCATGCTGTGTTCCGGAACCCAACACTTAGTTCCGGAACTGTAGAGTCCTGGCGTTCCAATGCCTTTGTATGCCTTCTTTTTATGATGGGATTGTTAGGAAAACTTTTCACTGTGTTTTCTGCAATGGACTGGCCTGGACCGCGAGTATTTTTCTGTGACTGAGCTCGAAAAACGGAGGACGGCAAAGCGAACGGATTCGGATTCCGACTTACCGATCTCTCGGAATGGGGGTCAAAGCGTTTGCCTTTGAGTGGTGCATCGGAATTCGTGCTAAGTGGCCGGCACGCTTTTCGAGGCGGTCGGACGGGATCTGTCCCTGATCAGTTTCTTTGATCTTATTTATGTTTTTGGTTTATTTTAATTATTTTTGTAATACCTCGACCTCCCGGTTTTCTGTTTTGGTTTTAATTGAATTTTTTTAGTGTTAGGGGGGGGTTGAAAGTTCGAGAACTTCTAGGCAGATCGTCGGGACTCGCGGGTATTTTTAGGTGTTAGAGCTCGCGAAACGGAGAATGGCGGCGAAGTCGGATTCGAATTCTGACCCCGGGATCTCCCAGGATAAATTTCTGAAGGTAACCAGCAGTTCCGGGTGCATCAAAAAGCGTGCGGGCGATCGGCACGCTTTTTGAGGTAAGATTGGACCCTTGGTCCGCACCCGATCGTTAAGTGTTGAGTTTGGGGACTGGGGTTTTTATTTTTCTGTTCTCATCTCTTTGGATCGTGCGTTAGGGTTTCGGGGGCGTACAAAAAAAAAAGAGGAAAAAGCCCCAATCCCCCTTTCTCAATTCAAGTATTGGCGTATAGAACCGAGGAAAGGAGAAGGAAAAAAAGGATCCATCTCTCATGGGGTTCTACGTTGGCGACAGGAAGGACGATCGCACTTCCTGCGAAATCCGGCGAAACGAGGTGAGCGTTTTGGGTCTTCCCGTTGTCTTACGGTATGAGTTTTCCCTTTTGTCGGGTCGCGTGCGAGTCAAGTTTGGTACTAAACGGGAGGCCGCCGCCGCTGTGGTTAAACGGGAGGCCGCCGCCGCCGTTACCGTGTTCACGAAGTCATCGCCGCAGCCGCCGTGATCGCGTGGTCGCAACCGGAGCCGAAAACGGGGGACGGAACTGTTCACAACAGGGATTTTAGGCCCGCGGTCCACCGCGCCCGCGTGCACCCGGCGCACGCTCCCGCGGCCCGGGGGCGCAGACCCGGTGCACGGACGCGTGCGCCAGGCCGCTCGGTGCACGCCCTAGGCGTGCACCCGGTTCTCGGCACCGCAGCGGGGAGCGGTGAACCCGGTGCGCGCCCGAGCCCGTGCACGGCCCGGCCCAAGCCGCACGGGTCCACCGCTGCAGTGTGCTCCCGGCCCGTGCCGCGGTCGCCTGCTGTCGTGGACCCGGTCCACGCCAGGTTTCGTGCACTAGCATTCAGGAAAGGAGCCCAGAAGCTCCGTTTTTGGCCCGTTTCGCCCCGTTTTTTAGTGTTTTTAATCGCGACGATGTCTTTAACGATAATTTTTACTGTAGTTCTTTTCGGGCACAAGCGGGGTGTTTTAACTGGAGTTTCTGCACATCTTCTTCTTCGCATTTCAGGTGGGTGCTCATCCTAAGACTTAGTGTGGGACTTTCGTAAATTGTGCTCAAGTTTTTATGACTCGTCTAACTGTGCTAATATGAGTGATCTTTATTGATGATACTATCGGGTTTTACTGGCGGGTACACTCTTAGAATCCCTTTTATGCACACTATCGTTATTTTCATGTTTATCATGTTGTGGGTTGTATTTTGGGGCTTAGCGTCGGGTTTCCGACAGGGGTATTTACTTTTGATTATTTGTCTAATGGTGCTAACATGACAGTCGTTACAGTTCATATATTTGAGTATACGTGGTACTTTTGGTTATTATGCTCGAGGTTGCAGCACGCGCACCCGCGGTTTGGCCACCGCAAATGGTGTGCTTTTCCGGAAAAGTGGTCTATGACCCGTGTATACCCACGAGGTGACGTAGTGGGGGCCCCCGTAGGTGGGGGGTTTGAGGCGCCAAGGTGCGAGCGGTGGCTCTGTATGAGCGGTGGTTCTTTATGAGCGGTGGCTCTTTATGAGCGGTGGCTCTGTATGAGCGGTGGCTCTTTATGAGCGGTGGCTCTTTACGAGCGGTGGCTCTTTGTGAGCGGTGCGAGTGCTCGGTTTGGTTTCCCGAGGTTGGTGCTCGGTTCGGGTTGCCGGGGCAGGTGCCCGGGATAGGTTATGCAGGGATATTGTCGAGTGCACGATGAGGAGGGCGGTTGCTCTGGTTTTACTGCGGTTTGCTTTATTTATAGCCCTTGTTGCTTTCGTGCCTTATTTTCTGGTCACTGACTTCCCACTCTGTGACAGGTTCGTCCAGGGTCGAGTGCTAGGACGACGGTGAGGCCGTGGCAGGAGTACTTTTGGTCCTTCGAGGCCATAGACTGTATGTATTTCTTATTTTGCTCATTTCATTATCTGTTAGTAGTTTACTGTGTGGATTGCGATACCTTTGCGGGGTCGATGTGGATGTTGGAATGTCGTTTATTATCTTTGTGAGTGGTTGTTTTGCTTTTCACGTTTGGCCGCATTCAAACTACAAAAGAAAAGAAAGCATTTCGAAAACCGTTTTGAAAAATCTGGGTGTCGTGTGGGCACCATTTTAAAAACCCTGTGGATTTATGGATTGCGAAAACCGTTTTGAAAAACCTGGGCGCCGTGTGGGCGCCGTTTTTAAAACTTGTGGATTTATCCTTTCAAAATTTGTCGGCTCTTTTAATACTTATCAGAAATGGCTGTAGGTATCCGACTATTGAACTAGTGTGGTTAAAGCGATAGTTGTATGGTTGTTGTAGTCAGGACGCCGTGCATATACAAAGGAGACTCTGCCCGTTCGCAGAGTGAATTTGTATATGCGGCGGGTCTGGGCACGCACCGAGGGAGTTGATTTCAAAAAAAAAAGTATACGCAAATTCAAACCATTTTCAGTGGTCGTCTTCCGCTTAATGAAACCCCCGGGGCGTGACAGATTAAGATGGTATCAGAGAGAAACAGCTTTAACCACAGTAGTCGCTGTCCAACATCCACTGGAGCACATTACCACTGGCTACTAACTAATGAAATGATCAGGGTATATCTGCGTAGAGATGCGAGAGTGCGGGGACTATTGAGTTTCTTTTTCCGATATGGCTCGGGTGGTAGCACAACCCACCGGTGGTTGTTGGTTTGTCGGCCGTCTGTCGGTCATGAGTAACTGGATATTCGTTTGTCTAAACTTGTACCTTCTGCGTTTTCTGGTGTGTTAAGTTACAGCGGGTAGTCGGTCGATTCCTTTTGCACCATGGGCAAGGTACGGGTGGGAGTGAGGATTCTTCCCCTATGATTGTTACCCATAGTTTGGCCTTTCACTGTAGACACTGCGACGGTTGTAGAGATCGTCGTGATGGGTTCACGGGGGCTCGTTTTGGGGTCAGAGAGGCCGTACCTCGCTTCGCACAAGGGTGCGTAAGTGGTGACTTTTACTAGGGGGTTTAGCTTTGACGCTGGGTGGTGCCGGGTGGCTCCTTTTAGTGGGGTTGTGGTGGTAAAGCTTTGGGTTGGGTTTCTATTTTCTGCACAAGTGCGTCGGTTCGGTTGTCCTGCTGGTGGGTTGGCGTGTGATCCCTTGAGTGCGTTTAGTGAACCTAGGCAAATTTTGACACGGTTCTTCTCGCTGTTTTCGTTGCTTGTCTTCTTCCGACCCTTTAGATTTCAGATGGATAGTCTTCAGTACCTGGAGGTCTTTTCTGAACGGACCTAGAGCTTAGATTTTCTTCTAGTTGGGAGTGTCACTGTTGGTCTGGAAGTTTACCGCTCGATTAGATGCCCGGTGCTTGGTGGGGCAACGGTTTGGGACCGAGAGTTAGTGGCAATTTAGAGAGTCGCACCCCGTCGGTGCCAGGACGGAAGTAGGACCTCACCTTGTGGGTTTTGTCGCCAACTTCCCATGACTAAGGCATAGCCTTGAGGCTTGGTTGGGAGCGTTGTGGATTGTGATCTTTTGGGGTTGGTGTGAGTCCAGGGGGGAATCTGGCGACTACTCGGAGTTTTGGTACTAGTCACCTTCGGCTAGGAGGCCCTGTACGCAGCCCTTTCTGTGGGGTAGACCTTGTGGTAGGTCTTAGAGCTGAAACCTAACGTTAGTCTTGACCGTCGCCTCGGTAGGATGGATAGTCAGAGCGGGTGGTCCGGGTTGGTGGTTATGTTCCGAGCTTGTGGCCCGTGTTGGTGACGGGTTGTCACGCCCCGGGGGATTATTTTTTTAGCGGAAACGAATTACAAAAGGTAAGTATTTTTTTTTTTTGAAAACCTTCTTCCCCAGCGCGTGCCCAGATCCGCCGCATATACAGGATCACTCTACAAACGGATAGAGTCTCCCCTGTATATGCACGGCGTCACGGTTTGTACAGTGTCCAATAACGGGTAAGCATTCAATCACAACGATCCAGACATACAACCATTCACAATGCGCTGAATAAAACACACGGCCGTTTAGTTTGAAAGGATAAATCCATAGATTTTGAAACGGTGCCCACCCGGCACCCATATTTTGAAAACCCTTTTTAAAAGCAACATAAACCCAGGGGTTTTGGAAAACATTGCCCACACGACACTTAGGTTTTGAAAATCCATTTTCGCAAGCCATAAATCCACAAGGTTTTGAAAACGGTGCCCACACGACACCCGAGTTTTTAAAATAATAGTTTTCGCAATCTTTTCTTTTGTTTGCTCTTTTATTTTCCAAAGCGACCCACAGAGATGAAAGGAAAATAAATAATTTGATAAACACCATGCCGACATCCACACCGACCCCACGAGGGTATCGAGAACCACACCACAGTCTACAAAGTAATAAGTGGAATGCGAAAGAAAGGAATAAAGTACTGTTCAGGTCTCCAGGGATCCAGAATCCCTTGCCGCGGCCTCACCGTCGCCTAACTCTCCCCCCTGTAGGACCTTGTCGCAAAGTGGGAAGTCAGCGACTAAACAAAAGTGATAATAGCAAAGCAGGTAAAGAAACGTCCAACCGTAGTCTATCCGGAGCATCCACCCTGGCAAGGGAAAAGTAAAATCAAACACCTGTAAACCTGCAATACCCGATCCCGTCGGACAACTAAACCGGCGGATCGCACCGCGCCCAAGTCGGACAACTAAACCGAATGGGTCGCACCGCTCCCACGTCGGACAACTAAACCGACGGGTCGCACCGCTCCCACGTCGGACCACTAAACCGACGGGTCGCACCGCTCACACCTTGGCGCATCCAAGCCCCACAACTAAAGAAGGCCCACTCCGTCCTGTGGGTATACACGGGTCATGGACCACTTTTCCGGAAAAGCACACCCTTCGCGGTGGCCAAACCGCGGGTGCGCGTGTTGCAGCCGAGCAAAATATCCAACAATACCAATAGTATTCACGAATAAGCCATAACCGCTATGGTGTTAGCAACATAATATATATAATAAGAGTGGATTCATAACCGCAATCATGTTAGCTACATCGTGTAAAATCAAGAGTAAAATGACCGCCGGAAAACCGGCGCTAAGTACCGAAATAAAAACCCACCTGTTACTTGTAGCGTTCCACGCTCGACTCCCCCGCGTCCCGGCGCGCTCCCCGAACTACGATAAAGGATCCTCGGGCGGAGAAGTCAGAACCCACTAAACGCGAACAAGGAAGAGCCCAGACACCATCCATCTCCCGTCTCGGAACGGCCCTCGGCTCCGACGACGGCGACAACGACCTTGCTCCGCCACGCTGCCCGCGCGTGTGCACTGTTCGCAGGTACAGCCGCCCACTCGGCGCCCTGCATGGCGCCCAGCCTGCGAGGGTACACAGCCCGCATGCGCGGGCTGCCCCAGGCGGCGCCCCGTAGGGTGCCCAGTCCGCGCGGGTGCACAGCCCGCGTGTGCGGACTGCCCCGCGCGGCGCCCCCGCGTGCGGGCGGCCCCGCGCGGCGCCCGGCCCGCATGCGGGCGGCCCCGCGCGGCGTCCAGCATGCGGGCGGCCCCGCGCGGCGCCCCCGTGTGCGGGTGGCCCCGCACGGCGCCCAGCCCGCATGCGGGTGGCCCCGCACGGCGCCCAGCCCGTTCGGGGGAGTTGCCCGCAGGCACGGGCGGCCCCGCGCGGCGTCAAGCCCGCGCGGTGCCCTGCCGGCGGGTGGCTCGCCCCTCCCCCGCCTCCTTGCGCAACGGGTGCCCCAGCCCGGACCCCGAGGATTCCCTCCCCTCGCTCGAAACAAGAACGAAACACAACAAGAAACGAAAACATGGCTCACCTCGATTTCGTTGGCACTAGCGAAGGAGATGGATCGTCCTCTCCGCGCTCGTCGGATCTTTGCGGGGAGGCGGTCGTTCTCTTCTTTTCTCTTCGTCCCGATCCCGGTTCTTCACGCCGCCTTGTTAGAGATGGGGAAAAAGGGGTTCTTACGCACAAGAAGGGGGAGGAATGGGAACCCTAGTTTCCCACAGGGGTTTAATTAGCCGTTTGGGCGCAATCAACGGGGACTTGATCCCTAATCCCTAAATCAGGAAGTAGTGATCGGGTGAATCAAGAAGCGGGAAAAGAAAGACCCAACCTCCGACTAAAAGAAAAACCCCGATGGGTACTAACCAGGGTCCGGTTCGCCTCGATATTCGTGAAAAGTCGCCTGAACTGCTAAACAAACATCCGGAATTTATTTCGGGAGTTTCCGGAGTCGGAATCCAAAACCGATCACGCCGCCGCCCTCCGTTTCGCGAGCTTTATTATCTAAAAATACCCGCGAGCCCCAACAGTCCGCCCAGAAACAAGGAATTAAAAATCACCTTTCAGACCCCTTAAGCGGACCGCGGTGCAATTATATTTAAAACAAAGGGTTCCGGGTTCCAAGAAACCCGCAGGTATTACACCACTTACCTTTTAAAACGAGTTTCATCCTCGAAACTCAACCCTGGGTTGCGGTGAAAAGATCGGGGTAGCTATCCCTCATTTTTAACTCCAACTCCCACGTCGCTTCTCGTTCCGCCTGGTTGCTCCAGAGCACCTTCACGTAGGGGATGACTCGGTTCCGCAGCGCTTTGTTTTCTCTTGCTAGGATACGCACGGGGGTTTTCTCGAAGCTTAGGTCCTCCTTGGGCTCGAGCGTGGAGGCGTCCAACACGTGTGACGGGTCAGAAAGATATTTCCGGAGCATGGACACGTGGAAAACATTGTGGACCCGGTCGAGGTTAGGTGGTAGGGCAAGGCGGTACGCCACTGGGCCAATGCGCCCCAAGATCTCAAGAGGCCCCATGAACCGTGGGCTCAACTTGAACTTCAGCCCGAAATGCCTGATCCCTCTGGATGGCGAGACCCGAAAGAACACGTGCTCTCCCACTTGAAATTCCAAATTGCGGCGCCGTCGGTCTGCGTAGCTCTTCTGTCGGCTTTGGACGGCCAGCAAACGCTGCCTGATGAGGCGTACCTTCTCGTCAGTCTCTTCCACCAAGTCGGGTCCCAGGAATTTCCGTTCACCCAAGTTGCCCCAACAGATCGGGGATCGGCAGCGTCTCCCATATAAGGCTTCGTAGGTCGCCATTTGGATGCTGGCCTGGTAGCTATTGTTGTAGGCGAATTCCACAAGGGGTAAGTAGCGTGCCCAACCGACTCCCCAGTCAAGTACACAGGCGCGAAGCAGGTCCTCGAGGGTCTGAATCACTCGCTCCGACTGTCCGTCCGTCTGAGGGTGAAAGGCTGTGCTGAAATGTAGCTTGGTCCCCAGGGCTTGCTGTAGGCTCTGCCGAAACTTTGAGACGAAGCGGGTGTCTCTGTCCGAGGTGATCGATGCCGGCACCCCATGCAGTCTCACGATCTCGCTGAGGTGGGCCTGAGCCAAACGCTCTCTGGTCCAGGTTGTGTGGATGGGCAGGAGATGTGCTGACTTGGTTAGCCGGTCCACAATGACCTAAATCGCGTCGTGCCCCTACTGCGAACGTGGGAATCCAGTGACGGAGTCCATGGTGATTTGATCCCACTTCCACTCTGGCACCGGTAAGGGCTGTAACTTTCCCGCCGGCCGCTGGTGCTCCGTCTTTATCTGCCGGCATATCAGGCAATGAGCTACATGTCGTGTCACACCCCCCTTCAGCTTGGGCCACCAGAAGGTCTGCTTGAGGTCCCTGTACATCTTCGTGCCCCCTGGGTGCGCCGCATAAGGAGCGCGGTGTGCCTCCGCCAGAATTTCCTCCTTCAATTCCGGCGAAACTGGTACGCAGAAACGCCCGCGGAACCGCATGATGCCGTCACCTCCCACTGCAAAGTCGTTCTCCTGGTCCGGGTGGATCTTGTCTCGCACGAGCTGTGAGTGCGGGTCCGTCAGTTGTCCTTCTCAGATTTTCTCGAAAAGCGTCGGCTTGACCACCAACGTTGTCAGTTGTGCACTGTGCCCGCTGGTACCACCCCCAATTTCAGTCGTGAGAATTCCGCGATCAAGGTGCTCTGCTCGGTTATCGCGCGTGCCGACGCCTCTTCCGGTTGCCCCTTCCTGTTCAAAACGTCTGCCACCACGTTTGCTTTCCTGGGGTGGTATTGAATTTTTTTTTGATCGTAGTCCTTCAGTAATTCCTTTCGTAATCCTTTAGTTGCCTAGAAGCATAGGCTATTACATTCCCCTGTTGCATCAATACACCCCAAGGCCAATTTTCGATGCGTCGCAGTACGCCTCGTAGTCCTCTCCGGGTGTTGGTAGTACGAGAAAAGGTGCCCTGGTTAGCTTTCCGTTGAGTTCTTCGAAGCTCTCCTGGCTTTTAGCCGTCCATAGAACTTCTCCCCCTTTTTGGTCAACCGGTTTAAAGGGGCCGCGATTTTCGAGAAACCCTCGACGAAGCGTCTGTAATATCCTGCCAGGCCCAAGAAACTGCGGATCTCCGTCACCGTCGTCAGCGGCTGCCAGTCGATCACCGATTCCAACTTCTTGGGGCCCACGGCGATTCCCTTCGCCGAGATCACGTGCCCTAGGAATCCTACTTCGCGTAGCCAGAATTCACACTTCTTGAGCTTAGCGAAAAGCCTCTGATCCCTAAGAGTTTGGAGAAACATTCGTAAATGGTCTTCGTGCTCCTCGTCGGTGGTTGAATAAATCAAGATATCGTCGATGAAGACCACTACGAACCGGTCTAAGAAGGGTCTGAAGATCCGGTTCATCATATCCATGAAGACAGCGGGAGCGTTCGTAAGTCCGAACGGCATAACCGTGAACTCATAGTGGCCGTACCGGGTCCGGAAGGCGGTCCTTGGGATATCTTCGTTCCGAGCCCGGAGTTGATGGTAGCCCGATTGCAGATCGACCTTTGAGAACACCATTGCTCCTCGTAGCTGGTCGAAGAGGTCGTCTATTCTGGGCAGGGGGTACTTATTCTTCACTGTAACCTTGTTTATCCCCCTGTAGTCGATGCAGAGACGCAGGCTTCCGTCTTTCTTCCGTACAAAGAGTACTGGTGCGCCCCAGGGTGACACATTCCGTCTGATAAACCCTTTGTCCAAGAGGTCCTCCAGTTGCGCCTTAAGCTCCTTCAACTCCACGAAGGCCATTCGGTAGGGCGCCTGCGTCATAGGTTGAGTACCCGGTAAGAGTTCGATAGGGAATACCACCTCTCGTTCGGGGGGTATCCCGGGCAGTTCCGTCGGGAAGACATCGGGAAAATCCCTCACCACCGGGATGTCCGAAGGTGTCGCCGGGGGTCGGGTAACTATATCCACCGATGCCAGGTAGGCCACGCACCCGCCCTCCACCAATCTTCTAGCCCGCGTTGATGAGATGGTTGCTGGGAAGGAGGTGCTCTTACACGCTAGGTACACATTCTCAGGGAACCCCAGATACAGCGGCCGCACCTGGTGCTCCTCACGTGAGCCAAGCCATCCTAAGCACTACGCCACATTCCCTCGGTGGGATCACTACCAAATCCCAGGGGTATGGGATCACTACAGGGTGCCCGAACCCTAAGGCGTAACTAGGGAAGGAACTTACGCGCACCACATAAGTACAAACGTATAGTGCGAAAGGAACAAAAAAGGGATTAAGGCCTAACAAGGGGGAAGACATGTAAGGGATTACCTGCTATTCCCCATTGCGGCACGTCGCGTCACCATTCTCCGGGGCGACTGGGGAAGTCCGCCCACAATCCTTGGGCCAACGACGTACGGCGTGGCGGGATAGGGACCCGGTGTTGAAGGAGTCCGTCGTGCGTGGGTCGTCGAGTCTCGGCGCCGGGAATCTAGTGACGGCCGGCTTCCGGGGGCACGCATAACGCGTGTGACCCGGCCTGCCACATCGGAAGCAGTGTTCGTCCCGCCAAGGACAATCCATCATTGAATGCGCAGCATCGCAAATGACGAACGGCCTTGGTGGTTCAGGTCCCTCCCTCGTGGACTGCCTGGGTTTCTGCCCTATCTTCTGGCGCTTGGTCGCCCGGCCCTTCTGGTAGGGATCCCCTGTCGGACCGGGGTAGGGGCACGCCTGTCGAGTACGCACTAGCTCCGCGCGTACGGCTAAGTCGGCCGCTTCTTGGGGGGTGGGAAAGCCCGCTGGTGGCGTCCCACGAGGGATAACACCACCGGTGCCGCGCTGGACGTGGTCGACTCCCTCGAGCTCCTGGGTCAGCATACTCAAGCGCTCAGCGAGGGTCAGCAGCTACCCAGCCACATCGCGCAGCTGGTTGCTTAGTATGCGGTTCGTCTCGGCCGCAAAGTCCATTCCCGGCGACGTCTAATCACGGGGGCCGGAGTTCTATCTGTCGCACACAAAGGAAAAAAAACGTCAGTCCTAATATATTTAGGAATACCCGGTGCGAAAAGGGTTTCACTAATCTCCGCTAACAACCACGAACCACTCATCGAGAGAAAAGGACCCAGACTCGTTCCCCCCCCTCGATCACTCGCGTCCTACCCTACTATGACCTATCCATTCCATTCCTTTGTAGTTAGGTGAGGTATTCCTGTGGACGTCGGCACCAATTGTTGTGATTGAAAGCTAAGTCTCTGATACCATCTTAATCTGTCACGCCCCGGGGGATTATTTTTTTAGCGGAAATGAATTACAAAAGGTAAGTATTTTTTTTTTTTTAAAACCTTCTTCCCCAGCGCGTGCCCAGATCCGCCGCATATACAGGATGACTCTACAAACGGACAGAGTCTCCCCTGTATATGCACGGCGTCACGGTTTGTACAGTGTCCAATAACGGGTAAACATTCAATCACAACGATCCAGACATACAACCATTCACAATGCGCTGAATAAAACACACGGCCGTTTAGTTTGAAAGGATAAATCCATAGTTTTTGAAACGGTGCCCAGCCGGCACCCATATTTTGAAAACCCTTTTTAAAAGCAACATAAACCCAGGGGTTTTGGAAAACAGTGCCCACACGACACTTAGGTTTTGAAAATCCATTTTCGCAAGCCATAAATCCACAAGGTTTTGAAAACGGTGCCCACACGACACCCGAGTTTTTAAAATAATAGTTTTCGCAATCTTTTCTTTTGTTTGCTCTTTTATTTTCCAAAGCGGCCCACAGAGATGAAAGGAAAATAAATTATTTGATAAACACCATGCCGACATCCACACCGACCCCACGAGGGTATCGAGAACCACACCACAGTCTACAAAGTAATAAGTGGAATGCGAAAGAAAGGAATAAAGTACTGTTCAGGTCTCCAGGGATCCAGAATCCCTTGCCGCGGCCTCACCGTCGCCTAACTCTCCCCCCTGTAGGACCCTGTCACAAAGTGGGAAGTCAGCGACTAAACAAAAGTGATAATAGCAAAGCAGGTAAAGAAACGTCCAACCGTAGTCTATCCGGAGCAACCACCCTCGCAAGGGAAAAGTAAAATCAAACACCTGTAAACCTGCAATACCCGATCCCGTCGGACAACTAAACCGACGGATCGCACCGCGCCCAAGTCGGACAACTAAACCGAATGGGTCGCACCGCTCCCACGTCGGACAACTAAACCGACGGGTCGCACCGCTCCCACGTCGGACCACTAAACTGACGGGTCGCACCGCTCACACCTTGGCGCATCCAAGCCCCACAACTAAAGAGGCCCCACTCCGTCCTGTGGGTATACACGGGTCATGGACCACTTTTTCGGAAAAGCGCACTGTAGAATACCGGGACTTCGGTTAGTCCACCGACCTCGCAAGATGACGCGGAGCGGAGGATTTGTTTGGGACGAGTTCCAATTGAGTTTACAAATGAGTTCGGACTGTTTCGGATCATCGCGGAAGCCCCAGCTTGGTTCGGGGTTTTCCGGGCTTTGTGCGCCGTTAGAGGCTAGTTTGGAGAGCACCGACTCCACCGTGGTCTGCGGAAAAATTGGGAAAACACTTGGAACAGGTGTATTTTCAGATTACAGCAGAGTTCGGGAGGTTCCGGACTGGTGCGGAGGCCCCGAGGGCAAAAAGTGAGTTGGAGTTGGCTTTATTGGATTATTTTATTAATTTAATTAGCTAATTTGGCAAAAAGGGGCTTTATCTTGTGTGCTGTGAGAATGGATTAAGGAGAATTGGAATTAAGGGGTGTTGTGATATTTATTTTGGTGGAGCAATAAATGTGGCCACCTACCACATTAATTAGGCACCTCCTAATTATAAGCTCCACGTCATCACCACTTTCCCCTGTTGAAGTAGAGGTTTGTGTTTGAAACAGAGGAAGTGGAGATGTGTGAGGAGAAGGAAGAAAAGGAAGGGAAAAGAATGAAGAAGAAGAAGATGAGGAAATAGAAGAGAAAGGTGGGAACTCTCTGCTAGAGGCCGCATGGAGCGAGCGGAGCGCGCGCGCGTCGTGCTCGGCGAGGTAGGTTGCAGTTTTCTTTATTTTTTTATTTATTTATTTTGGAGTTTGGTTTTGTTTAGGAGGGCTGTTGTTGTGGGGGGGGCTTGGGCTTGCTGTCCTCGGGTGGAGCAGCAAGCGGCAAGCAGCAGGCGGCAGCTGCTTGTGGTTAGCGCGGCAGGCGAGCGCGCGGGCCCTGCGCAGGCCGCGCGCGGGCACTGCGCAGCTGCGCGCGCGAGCGCACTGCCTGCGCCCGGGCGGGCGCGTAGCGGGCTGGGCCGCTGCGCGGCAGGCCCATGCGCCGCACAGCGCGCCCAGGGCGCCGCGCGGGCGCTGCGCAGGCACCGCGCGGGCCCTGCGCAGGCCGCGCGCGGGCGCTGCGCAGGCACCGCGCAGGCCCTGCGCAGGCCGCGCGCGGCGCTGCGCAGCTGTGCGCGCGGGCGCACTGCATGCGCCCAGGCGTGCGCGTGGCGGGCTGGGCCGCTGCGCGGCGGGCCGATGCGCCGCGCAGCGCGCCCAGGGCGTCGCGCGGCTGCAGCAGCTGCGGCAGGCGGTGGGCGCCGCGCGGGCAGCGGCTGGACCGCGCATTTCGGTGTGCGCAGGGCGCTTTTTCACGACGTTTTCGTCGACCCCCCTGGCTTTTCTCCTTGATGGAGGACGCGCGCAATTTTCTTTTTGGCTGAGCTTGTCTAACTGTGTTTTCCTTCTTCCTCTCTCTGTGTTGGTGCAGCAACTTGGGTGTGCGCGGCGAGCTCGGTGCCGCGCGATCTGTTGGTGCCGACGGTGACGGCACGTGGAACGCCATCAGATTTTGGAGCCGCGGCAGTGTGGGAGCCTTCACGTCTTGAGGGTGCTGTGGAGTTGTGAATTCTAATGGATTTATGTTGATTGTAGTATTGGTTGTATGTAGTAAGTTCAGATGATGAAGCTTGAGAGTGTGTTGGGATTTATTTGTGGTGTTGGAACTTGAGTGTTGTGAGTGTGTGGAGTGTATACGAGAGATGAACCTGAAAGTTGGTGAATGTGTAATTGTGGTTGGATGACCATTTATTGAATTAATAGTGTGCATTGGAGCTATAGGTGATTTTATTGTGGGATGTTGTGTGTGTGGAATTGGAGCAGGTTGAGGGTATAAATGAATTTTGGAAATTTATGTTTTGTGAGTGTTATTATACTGATGGATTTGAGAGTACTATGCATGTGTGCTGTGATTTATCTATTTGTGATGGACTTGGATATCTGAAATTATGGTTATGTGATCATTAATTATTTAGTGTGCTATGGGTAATTGTGAGTGTTTTGGAGTTTGTAGAGGGTGGTTGTGGATTTTTGTGAGCTTGTATTTCTAAGTGCAAGCTGCTGGAGCTTTATGGTGAACTTGTAAGTAATCTGTGCTGGAGTTTTAATGTATGTTGGCAGTGGAGTGAGTTGGTTACGCGCGGGTTATTCTTGCAGTGGGCTCAAGAGTTTTGCTCAAGCTCCCGGGGATTTTACCGGGTACGCGACAATGTGCGCGCGCGCGGCGCGTTTTTCGAGGTTTCTTCTGTTCGAGGTTTCGGCACTTCACCGACTTCAGCGTTGCCTGCGGAAAGCGATACAGGTGGGTTGGAATTTCTTCAAAATTTATGGAATGCCCTTTAATGCTTCTGAATGCATTTTGATCATGTTTATCATGTTACTTTCACAGTTTTTACATCTGATAGTTGCCTGGAAATTTTTAGAAAATTATTTAGAACCCCAGATTATTTTTAGTATACTCCTGTTATCATATGACACTAGGCTGCATGTTCTGTGGACATTATTTTTGCACCCTGATCGTTTTAAAAATCGAGAAAGCCCGTTTTAAGGAAAAACATCATTTTCAAAGGTAGTTTTTAAATTATGAGTTCGCCAGAGGTATGGCTTTGATTCAGGGTGCATTAGACCTCGTGCCTGGGGGCCGAGGGGTATCTTTTTGAGTTTTGAGATGAATTATAGTGTCATTTGATATTTGAGCTTCCTTATGGGATAGTGAAATTACTCTAGATCATGGGTCGTATTCTGATTTAGTGGTGGAGGTGGTTCTCCCACTTAGCTTCGAGGATTTTGGGGTTCCGGCAGATTGAGTCGTGGAGGTTTCCCGACTCAGCCATGGTCGTGCATTATCAGATTGAGTCGTTGAGGGTTCTCCGACATAGCTGTGAGAGTGTTCGGGCTATTCGTGTTTGAGTCGAGGTTCTTTTCCGACTGAGTTGTGTTTTCGAGCTTTGGGATACCGATCTGTTTGATCGTGGATTATAGCCTGCATGTGCCGCATATTGAGACAGTGAGACAGATGTGATACTTGAGTTCGGTGGGGTCGCTCCCCTCGAGCTACGCCCCGGGTGCGATGATGATACCGAGCCTGACGAGGCTACGATGTGGATATGCGCCTAGTTCATATACTAGTGGTCGCTTGATACCCCTGGCCGAGTTACCATGGGGTCACTTTGTGTGAGATTGAGATAGTCGGTTTAGGACGCCCCACGTAAATCCCGTCCTCTTGCGGATGCGTGGTAGTGGGCAGGTGCGTTCCTAGACGACAGGCGCAGGCTGGACTGAGCCAGTTTTGGCAGTCTTTGAGATTGCGTGTTATGAGCGGGTGGCTACATATTATGTTCTTAGATGGTTTTTCCTTTGAGCATTGATACTGAGGCATTTTAGCAGTAGCGAGAGTATGCATAGCATGTTTATGATAGAGTTTCCTTTTGAGCATTATGTTTGAGACATATTAGCTGTAGTTTTCCTTCAGCTTATCTATCTATCTATCAATCTATCTGCATACCTATCTGTTTTGCCTCCAGTAGACTTAGTGGGCATACCGTGGATATTGGGACGGTACCCACTGAGATCTGCCTTCTGCAGTAGATCTCACACCCGCTGCGGTGACAGGTTGAGGTAGCTGTTCCGGCTTGGTTCGCGCGGAGACAGCAGATCGAGGTGAGGTCGCGGCCGATTAGTTCCTTACCAGCATTGAGAGTCTGAGGTAGATGTACCCGGTGTATTTTATGTTTCCACTTTTGTACTGGGCATTCTGAGAGACTGGTGAGGATAGTATTTGTTTTATTCCTGTGAGACTTTGTACCTTGAGGATTTGTGTACTAGTGGAGATTTTACTTTTCCAGATGTTCAGTTTTATTCTATAGCTTTTGGTTTTAGTTTCAGCTATGATACATGTTTTTAGCTATAGATCTAACTTGCAGGGTAGACGCTTCGTCTGTGCGGCAGTTTCCGTACAGATGGAGGATCTGTTGGCGAGACCGGGTCGCAGTTTGGACCCCGGGGCGTGACACGCACCCTTCGCGGTGGCCAAACCGCGGGTGCGCGTGTTGCAGCCGAGCAAAATATCCATCAATACCAATAGTATTCACGAATAAGCCATAACCGCTATGGTGTTAGCAACATAATATATATAATAAGAGTGGAGTCATAACCGCAATCATGTTAGCTACATCGTGTATAATCAAGAGTAAAACGACCGCCGGAAAACCGGCGCTAAGTACCGAAATAAAAACCCACCTGTTACTTGTAGCGTTCCACGCTCGACTCCCCCGCGTCTCGGCGCGCTCCCCGAACTACAATAAAGGATCCCCGGGCGGAGAAGTCATAACCCACTAAACGTGAACAAGGAAGAGCCCAGACACCATCTGTGAGGTCCCGGAATCCCCCGCGTAGGATTGCTGGTTGTTGGGCAGCGTTCGGTCGCCATTGGGAGTGTTGGTGCGCGCGTTGGGGCCCAGAAATGGATTTGTGGTGCAATTTGGGTTTTAGCTGGCATCACTGGAGGCATGTGTGGTGTGTCAGTGGTGTTTACGCGCAATTTGGACACAAGTGTTGGACTTCGTGCTCAAAAGGAGATCCCGTGGGAAATTGGATGACCCGTCGGGTGTTTGGATGTGGTTTCGCGCGACTCAGATGTCAAAATTGGACTCCGGGCGAAGTTTGGATAAGAGTTTACCTCTCCGGTCGCCTTCGGGAATTTTTAGAGTTGGAATTTGGCAAATCGGACTTTAAAAATGGACCCGGCGCGAAAATCGGATCGAGTGGGCTATCCGGGGGCACTCCGCAATTTTCGGATGAGAATTTGGAGAAATGGACATCGTTTTTGGATTCAGCGCGCGAAATCGCTAAGAATGGACTATTCACTTGTTTGTTTTGGAGCCCGGATGAAGTGCGCGTTTTTCGAGACGACGCGACACGAATCCCGAGGCAAGGCGGCGGCACGGAGATCAAGGCGGTGCGGCGCGCTGCTCGAGGGCGTACGGACGCGACAGGGCAGACGCGCCTTCGGCGGGGTTCACGCGGGGGCCGCCACGTGGCGGGCCCCCGTTGGCTGCCGCGCGGGCGCGGGGGCACGCGCCTGTGTGGCGCGCGCGTGTCCCGCGCCTGCCGTGGGCGCGGTGTAACGCGCCCGTGTGGCGGGCGCGTTACCGCGTGCCGCGTGGCACCCGGGGCGCGTCCGTGGACCCGGTGCACGCGCCCCGGCCTTGTGAGCCGGCTGGGGTGGCTCCCGATTGGCCGGTGCACCGTGGACCGGTGCACCGTGGACCAGCCCTTTCTCCTCCTCCTTTTCTTCTTCTTCTTTCTCCCCCGAGCACCATTTTTTTCTCCCTTTCTTTCTTTCTTCTGCACCCGAGAGCGAGAGGGAGTGAGGGAGGAGGTTGCGTGAGGTGCGGCGGCGCGTCGTGGACCTCGTTTTGCGTGCGAGGTCGCCCGGCGGAGCGTTTCGGCGACGGCGGCGCAAACGGGTGGGTCCCGTGTGTTGGTTTTTCTGTATTTTTGTACAGTTTTTGGAGCGTTCTTTTGGATTGTAATTAACCACCTTGCTCTTTTCTGTGTTGGGCACCGTGCACCGTTTTGCGTGCGGACTCCGGCACCGTGCACCGTTTTGCGTGCGGACTCCGTTTTGCGTGCGGACTCCGGCACCGTGCATCGTTTTGCGTGCGGACTCCGGCACCGTGCACCGTTTTGCGTGTGGACTCCGTTTTGCGTGCGGATCCTGGCACCGTGCACCGTTTTGTGTGCGGACTCCGGCACCGTGCACCGTTTTGCGTGCGAACTCCGTTTTGCTTGCGGATTCCGGCACCGTGCACCGTTTTGCGTGCGGACTCCGGCGCCGTGCACCGTTTCACGTGCAGACTCCGTTTTTGGTGCGGACTCCGGCAGCGTGCTCCGTTTTGCGTGCGGACTACGGCGGCGTGCTCCGTTTTGCGTGCGGACTCCGACGGCGTGCCCCGTTTTGCGTGCGGATCACGTGGAGGCCAATTGCAAGTGTCTACGAGCAATTGGTGGCAAATCGAGGTGGGTGGCCTTATCTCCAAGTTTTATGGACTGTACAGTATTTCTACTGATGTAGGACTATGCATGATAGTTTATTTCATTGTGTAGTATGCTAGATTGTAGGAATTGTTATTCCTTTTATTATCTGTTAATATAGTTATTTTGGAACTTGACCTAGCACCCCCGTCATATGTTGTATCTGTAACCAGACTAGTAGAAAACCCTCACTTGGGCTAGGGTTATTTATGCTTAGACATCCACACTGTACCTTCATCCCTGGACATAGTGTTTTCTCGCCCGGGTAGTGGGCCGAGAGGTCGGGACTTGCTTTTAGTGTGGGATGCTTTTACACTCTTGCCTGGGAGCAGAGTGGAGTCTGGTAGTTGTACTGGGTTGCTTATCTGTGCCGGGAGCCGTTTGGGTAAACGGTAGTCCCGGGAGGTCTTGTTTCCCTGTTGTGCCGTCGTGGAGGGAGCCGTTGCGCAGACGGCAGTCCCGGGCCGTCGAGTATCTTCCGGTCCGTCTTGTTGGGAACTGTTGGGGTTGACGGTGGTCCCAGGTCGTTGAGTGTTGTCCGACCTGTTTTGTTACCCTGAGTTGTGGGTCGTTCCTGGCTGTGGAGTATCTCCAGCCAGTGAGCCTTGTGCTGCGAGCCGTTGGAGAGGCTAGTGTCTCGTGTTTCGAGTTAGCCGAGCAGCTGAGTCGTCGAGAGTGCTCCGACTGTTGTGCGAGGTATTTGGGGATCTTAAGCCCTACCGTTCTGAGAGTGAGCGTGGATTTTGACTAGCCTACATATGCCAATGTTTGATACTCTATGCCGCGCCGTTCTACTCAGTTGAAGTCGCGTCCTGAGATGCCGCTGTGGATGCGATGGTTGGCCTGTTGAGGCAGTTTTCCGCAGTTGAGGCAACGATGGGCCTGTTGAGGCAGTTTTGCGCGAGGGATGAGTTAGTAGGACAGGACGCCCCACGTAAATCCCGTCCTCATGTGGATGTGTGGCAGTGGGTAGGAGCGTTCCTAGTCGACAGGCGCAGGCTTGACTGGACCCTATGAGGCAGTCAGTTCGATTGGGTCTATTGAGCACCTTGGGTGCGAGTGGTCTCTTTTACTTTCATCTGTTCCACATTTTGGAGTATCTAGATAGAGGCATGGTAGCTGTAGAGTAGCTCCAGCTTTTCTTGTTCAGATTCCATTGCATTGTTATCTTTGGCCTCTAGTAGACTTGGTGGGCAGACCGTTGGGCTTGTTGACGGCACCCACTGAGAACTACTGTGGGAAGTAGTTCTCACACCCGTCGTGGTGTCTCTTTTTCCCCAGGAACTTCTTCTCCTGTTCCTATTGCTCCAGTTGCTGATCCTTCTGACCGAGGCCAGGGAGTCGCGAGCTAGTTCCCTACCCGTCGTGGAGTGTAGCGGTACCCCTTCAGAGGAGAGCTTCAGTAGATTAGTTTACTTCTTTTTCCTCTGTTGAGAGACCTTTGTTGTGAGGTATAGAGTTGTACTTTATTTTACAGTTTGAGAGACTGTTGTAGTGAGGATATTCTTGTATCGAGAGTCTGTACACTGATGTATTCATTGGAGATACCTCCCTTTTGAGTTTTGTATCAGAGGACTTTGTATATGATAGTATTTGGGGAGATGGATATTGTATTATTTTCAGTTGTACAGTGTTTGGACTTCAGTTTTAGTAGTCTACTTTCAGCTCTCTGATATCTGTATACTGTAGTTGATTCTTCCTGCAGGTTAGACGCTTCGTCTGTACGGCAGTTTCCGTACAGATGGCGGATCTGTTAGTGAGCCCGGGTCGCAGTTTCGACCCCGGGGCGTGACAGATTAGAGTGGTATCAGAGCCTAGGTTGTAGGTCGTGATGGACTTAGAAACCCTAGGCTTGCGGTTGGATATTAGGATGACTACGTGAGAGTCGTGACATTTAGTGAGAGTCCTGATTGAGTTTTTACCTCTCCCAAGAGACGGGATGAGTGTTTGGCATGTTTATTCTCCTAAATCGATTATGTTGGTTGTAGACAACATAATGCTATGGAATGGATGACATGTCTTAGACTTTCGCTGGATTGGGTCGTATGGTTGTTGTGTCCTGACGTTTGTAGTTGTGCAGTGGGTTGCGATACCCCGGAGACGTCGTGTTGTGAAGAGGACACACCCCTCACCTGATGAATACCCCACAGCGGGAGGCTGAACTATCAGAGTCGCGCAGCGGAAGCGTGGTGAGCCCATAACCCACAGGTCCCAGGATCGAAAACTTCGATAGGCTGAGCCTAGAAGAGCCTAGAATCTGTTCTTGTTTGATTGGGGTTCTAGGCACCGGTCTATCGGGATTTTCGGATTTTTGCCGCGTCAGTCGGTTCTTCTCACCTATGAGTGGGGTGTTATTGTGGGAGCCGTTTGGAGTAACGGCGGTCCCAGCTGTGTGGGTATTTTTCCCTGGCTGAGTTACCAGGAGGGCATTTTCCCTGGCTGAGTTACCAGGAGGGCATTTTTCCCTGGCTGAGTTACCAGGAGGGCATTTTTCCTGGCTGAGTTACAAGGAGGGCATTTTCCCTGGCTGAGTTACCAGGAGGGCATTTTTCCCTGGCTGAGTTACCAGGAGGGCATTTTCCCTGGCTGAGTTACCAGGAGGGCATTTTTCCTGGCTGAGTTACCAGGAGGGCATTTTCCCTGGCTGAGTTACCAGGAGGGCATTTTTTCCTGGCTGAGTTACCAGGAGGGCATTTTCCCTGGCTGAGTTACCAGGAGGGCATTTTTTCCTGGCTGAGTTACCAGGAGGGCATTTTTCCTGGCTGAGTTACCAGGAGGGCATTTTTCCCTGGCTGAGTTACCAGGAGGGCATTTTCCCCTGGCTGAGTTACCAGGAGGGCATTTTCCCTGGCTGAGTTACCAGGAGGGCATTTTTTCCTGGCTGAGTTACCAGGAGGGCATTTTCCCCTGGCTGAGTTACCAGGTGCGCATTTTTCCCTGGCTGAGTTACCAGGTGGGCACATACCCTGGCCGAGTTACCAGGAGGACACTTTCCAATGGCCGAGCTACCAGATGGATACATTACTCCTGGCTGAGTTACCAGGTGGGCACATGCCCTGGCTGAGTTACCAGGAGGACACATGCCCTGGCCGAGTTACCAGGAGGACACCTTCCACTGGCCGAGCTACCAGATGGGTACATACCCCTGGCCGGGTTACCAGGTGGGTACATGCCCCGGTCGAGTTACCAGGTGGTTGCTTTACTGAGTTTGAGATGGTCTGACAGGACGCCGAGATTTGGTGGCGTCGAGTTCGTCCTGTTGGACTACCAGGAGCTCGGTTGTTGACTTGGAACCAGTTTCGTGCTTTGCTGCTCGGGGCCAATTTTCCTGACAGTGTAAGCAGAAACTGGAAGGGGATCTTAGACTCCTGCAGCGGGGGAGTCGACCTCTTCTGGAGTATGTTCACGAGTTTTGCGATTGTTGAGTGGTGTACCCCATGTCTTCTGGATGAGATCCAGGATGTTGAGCTAGTTGAGAAAGGACTGTAGTGGAATATCTATCACTTGGTGTATTCTCGGCGGGTGCCAACGTTAGATGCAGCGATTGAGCATGCTTAGCGGGTTGACCGAGGATCAGTGATCATGTCAGGGATAGACGGAGCGCCAGGGACCAGCTCCGGGGAGAGGCATCCAGTGCCGCCTGAGTTTGGACAGTCGAGTAGATCGAGACCCCGGGGCCGCCACGATCCCAGTCTGAGGGTCGTGAGTCTCAGAGGAGACAGAGACCAGAGGTTCTCCGCAGCCGATGTATCAGCAGCAGCAGCGGGATGACTGTGTCATTTGTGGTGGGCTGCATCCTGCGCCGTAGTGTGACCACAGGCAGGGCACAGATCATGGTCTTGTCCTAAAGCGGGGTCATCAGTCGCATTGGCAGCTTCGGCTCCTCCTCCTCCGCTCTTCCTGACAGGCGGAGCTTCGACAGGTTATGGCCAGATAGTTAGGGCCACTTCTTCGCGGCAGTCCGACGGACGACCACCCCGAGCGAGAACGTCTATGTCGCACAGGATGAGGATTCGGGGACAGCTAGCCACGTGGTGGCAGATACTAATCTTATCTCCCCTTCACGCACTTGAGCGTTAATTGTTACCGGAGCATCGCATTCTTTTCTTCTGTAGGGCATTTGCATTGATCTATGGGCTAGAGATAGGACCCTTAGCTTGTGCTCGTGAGGTTCAGATACCTGATCACGTGTTGCACATAGATGAGTGTTGTTGGTCCTGCCCAGTGCAGTTAGGGCCCTGGTTTTTTTTTTCCTATTGATCTTTTGGCTCTTTCTCAGCTCCGGGATTTCGAGGTAGTGTTGGGTATAGTACTGTGAGGATCTGAGGCCTTGATGCTTGAGGATGCCACACCGTTGATACACGGTGGTGATGCCACACCGTTGATACACGGTGGTGATGCCACACCGTTGATACACGGTGGTGATGCCACGCCGTTGGTGCACGGCAGTGATGCCACACCGTTGATACACGGTGATGATGCCACACCGTTGATACACGGCAGTGATGCCACACCGTTGATACACGGTGATGACGCCACACCGTTGATACACGGTGGTGATGCCACGCCGTTGGTGCACGGCAGTGATGCCACGTTGTAGGTATACAACGGTGAGAGTTTTGTGGATGTTTTGGACTTGGACTGCGAGTTTGGGCATCAGCTTTATGATCGCCTTGTGTGAGCCAGTTTCCAGTCCCGTTCACCGACGGTTTGGTTCCCGTCAGGGTGTTCTTTATTAGTTGAGGGATCGACTTCGACCCGTGGGTCCGTTGGGGTTATGATAGCATTTTGAGCGACCAACTGTGGCACGAGATTGTGTCTCTTGTGGATCCCTTTTGAGGGTAGCCTGCAGTTGTGTTGTCCACTCGAGTGGTTTCGGATTGGGAGGTAACCGAGTGAAGACCCCAACTTATTGGATTTCCCTTCCTTATTAGACGAGTCTGCGGATATGCTTCGGGTCGTCTTGTTGAGGGTGGCACCATGTTGTGGTTTGGTGCGTATTACACTTGTGGTTATTTCAGTTTTCCCTCAGCCTTTTAGTGGAGCCTTTGGTTTTTCACGTCTCAGCTCAGTAGTGATGTGATTTTCCTCGCCCGTCCCGCGCCTCCTTGCGCAACGGGTGCCCCAGCCCAGACCCCGAGGATTCCCTCCCCTCGCTCGAAACAAGAACGAAACACAACAAGAAACGAAAACATGGCTCACCTCGATTTCGTTGGCACTAGCGAAGGAGATGGATCGTCCTCTCCGCGCTCGTCGGATCTTTGCGGGGAGGCGGTCGTTCTCTTCTTTTCTCTTCGTCCCGATCCCGGTTCTTCACGCCGCCTTGTTAGAGATGGGGAAAAAGGGGTTCTTACGCACAAGAAGGGGGAGGAATGGGAACCCTAGTTTCCCACAAGGGTTTAATTAGCCGTTTGGGCGCAATCAACGGGGACTTGATCCCTAATCCCTAAATCAGGAAGTAGTGATCGGGTGAATCAAGAAGCGGGAAAAGAAAGACCCAACCTCCGACTAAAAGAAAAACCCCGATGGGTACTAACCAGGGTCCGGTTCGCCTCGATATTCGTGAAAAGTCGCCTGAACTGCTAAACAAACATCCGGAATTTATTTCGGGAGTTTCCGGAGTCGGAATCCAAAACCGATCGCGCCGCCGCCCTCCGTTTCGCGAGCTTTATTATCTAAAAATACCCACGAGCCCCGACAGTCCGCCCAGAAACAAGGAATTAAAAATCACCTTTCAGACCCCTTAAGCGGACCGCGGTGCAATTAAATTTAAAACAAAGGGTTCCGGGTTCCCAGAAACCCGCAGGTATTACACGCGTGGAAGTGTCCCGTGTTGGGGACGGAGGGGAGCGGTCTGTGTCGGTGACAGGTGAGTTCATTGTTTTCAGGGGAGAAGTTATGGTAGTTAGTAACCCAGCCTGTTTTGTTGGCTCCTCTCGGAGCCTTGTGAGGGCGTTGTGTGGTTTGTTTTCCTCGTCGTCGGGTTGGATGTTTTGGACTTTTAAAGGATCATTGGTATGCGTTGGGCGGTATGACTGGGGCACCTCGACGCATCGCGAGACTTTGTTGCTGACTGCTCAGCACCGGCTGGGGTGGTGTGCGGACCGGTGGCGTCGTGACTGGGAATTTCGAGTCGGGAGGCAGGAATACGACGAGGTGCTGGGCATGGACTGGTTCACGAGGTATCCGGCGGATGTATAGCTACTTGGTTTCAGGGAGCCTAGAGACTCGACCCTTTGCGTCGTTCACTGACACCCTCGTGGTAGGGGTTTCTTCCGCCATTCTCCTGACTGAATTGCCGGCAATACCCCCGGGCGAGAGGTCATCCTACCTTTCGAGCTTCTACCAGACACGCAACCTATCACTTAGGCGCCTTGCGGAATGGCTTTCGTGGAACTGAGGGAATCTAAGGCACAACAAGGAGTTTTTCTGAATAAAGGGTTCATCAGACCGAGTGTGTCGCCTTGGGGCGCACCCGTGCGTTTCGTGCAAAAGAAGAACAGAAGCCTACGCCTACGCATCGACTATAGGGAGATAAACAAAGTTACAGTGAAGAACAAGTCCGGGATTGATGACCTCTCCAATCAACTGCGAGGAGCACTTACGGACTTTTCTCCGGAATCTCAGGGACCAGAAGCTGTTTGCTAAGTTTAAGAATGTGAGTTCTGACTTTGCGAAGTGGACTTTTTGGGGGACATTGTGTCAGCAACGGGAATCACAGAGAATGTGAGCGGAACTGCCCGACATACGATCCGGAACTGGCAGCAGTCGTTTTCATTTTAAAGCTTTGGAGACACCACCTTTTGGAGTTCATCGTGATGTGTTTTCGGATCGCCAGAGTCTTAAGTTTTGTTCACATAGAAGGATCTGATTTTTTGCAGCAGAAGCATTGGTTGGAATTACTGAAGGACTCGGCTTGTCCATTCAGTACCACCCCGGGAAAGGCAAGTGTAGTAGCGGTTGTTTTGAGCAGGAAAGGCCAAATGGGGGGGGGGGGGGGGGGAATCGATGAGCGCGAGTACTTAGCGGGACCGATATGGTCGCGCGACCTTTTGTTCCTTGTTGATCAAGCCAACCCTATTAGAGAAACCCTAGAAGGTCAGAAAATGGGCGCACAGATACAGCTTATTCGAGACAAGACCCCCCGGACCACGCGAGCGACTTTTCGGCGAGTGTGAACGACGCAATACGTTTCGAGGGCGGGATTGCGTGCCCGAGCTGCCAGAGTTGAAGAAAGAGATACTGTTAGAGGCGCACTGCGCTCCCTATGCGGCGCATCCAGGTGACACGAAGACGTACAAGGACCTCAAGCAAAATTTTTGGTGGACTAAACCAAAGGGGGGATATAACACAGTTCACTGCTCGCTGTCTAGATGGTTAACAAGTAAAGTTCGAACATCAGCGCCCAGCGGGGAAAACTACAATCTCTACATGTACCAGAGTGGAAATGGGAGCGAACCAGCAGGGAATTCGTCACGGGTTTTCTGCATCGCATCAAGGGCACGATGCAGTTTGAGTCACAGTGGATCGACTGACGAAGTCGACTCTCTTTCCACCCATCTGTACGACGTGGACCAGAGACACTCGGCTGGTGTGGAACCTTTGGCAAAGTCTACAACGAGCTCTAGAGACTAAACCACACTTCAGCATGGCGTATCACCCCCCAGACCGACGGACAGTCCGAGCAAGTGAACCGAATTCTCGATGATGTGCTCCGAGCCTGCGTACTTGATTTGGGTGATGGATGGTCACTGCTTTTGAGCTTAGAGAGGACCTGAGCTTCGACGCAACACCGGTGCGGATCTTAGCACGAGAGGACAAAAAGGATTGCGCAACTGGACGATCCCCTATGCGAAGGTGTTGTGGAGCAACTAGGAAGAACGTGAAGTGACTTGGGAACTGGAGTCAAAGATGAGCGAGTGCTACCCAGATTTATTCGTTGCGGACCAGGATTAAGTTTCGAGGACGAAACTTCTTTTAAGTGGTGAGTGATGTAGAGTCCTGGCGTTCCAATGCCTTTGTATACCTTCTTTTTATGATGGGATTGTTATGAAAACTTTTCACTGTGTTTTCTGCAATGGACTGGCCTGGACCGCGAGTATTTTTCTGCGACTGAGCTCGAAAAACGGAGGACGGCAAAGCAAACGGATTCGGATTCCGACTTACGGATCTCTCGGAATGGGGGTCAAAGCGTTTGCCTTTGAGTGGTGCATCGGAATCCGTGCTAAGTTGTAGAGTACCGGGTTTTCGGATAGCGCGCCGACCTCAAAGATGGCATGGAGCAGAGAGTTGCCTTGGGCATGTTGCATTTGAGTTTACAGTTGATGCCGGGTTGATTCGGATCAACGCTGAAGCTCCAACTCGATTCGGGGTTTTTCCGGGCTTTGTATGCCGATTGAGGACGAGAGTTGGAAATTACCGACTTCACAGTGGAGTGCCGGAAATGCGGGAACACTTGGAACAGGTATATTTTCAGATTACAGCGAAGTTCGGGAGGTTCCGGACTGACGCGGAGGATCCGGAGGCAAAAAGTGAGTCGGAACTGGCAATTTTGGAGCCGGTATTTGATTTGAGCACCCCGACTCAACGGATGAGCTTTTTGAAGAGAAAAAGCTATGAGCACGTGTACTTTCGATTTACAGCGAGGTTCGGGAGGTTCCGGACTGACGCGGAGGATCCGGAGGCAAAAAGTGAGTCGGAACTGGCAATTTTGGAGCCGGTATTTGATTTGAGCACCCCGACTCAACGGATGAGCTTTTTGAAGAGAAAAAGCTGTGAGCACGTGTACTTTCGATTTACAGCGGAGTTCGGGAGGTTCCGGACAGCGGCGGAGGGCCCGAGGGCAAAAAGTGAGTTGGAGTTGGGCGTTTTTGCATTATTTTATTATTATTTTTAGTGGTTTGTTAATTAATTACCTTCTTTTGCTTGGTAACAGAGATTTTTGCTCTTGGGGTTTTTGGTTTTGAAAGTAAGTAATTTGATGTTTAAAAACTTAGCTTTTTAATTAACTTGGACTTAATTAAGTTAAGCTTAATTGAGGGTTTTGAGTTTGGAGCCTCTTTAAGGGTGGTGACCACACCCCATGAGATAGCCTCACCACCCACCACCTACCTCCCACCTCCTTCCTCTGTTGCTCCCACGAAGCAGAGAAAAGAAAGGAAAGAAAGAGAGAACAAGAAGAAGATGAAGGAGATGAAGAGGAACAAGGTGGATTTGGAGTTTTTGCTTGTGGAGGTTAGCTTTTTGGGTTTTTCTCTTAATTAATTGAGCTTGGGTTTTTATCAAAGAGCTTGAATTATTGATTGGGATTTTTGGATTTTAATTTGAGCTTTGGAATTAGATGGTTTTGTTTTAAAAGAGCAAGAAAGGGATTTTGGGTATTTTATTAGAGCTTTGGGGGATTTTGTTGGTTTTTAAAAGCTTAAAAATTGGATTTATGGGATTTTTGTTGCTTGGAGGATTTTTGCGTTGTGTTTGGGTTTTTATTAAATTAAATAATTTTATTTAAATTATCCGTCGCCGGCGGCCGCGCGCGCGCGGAACGGCGCACGCGCGGCGCCAGGGTGCTGCTGTTGGCAGCACCCTGCGGCGGCGCGCCGCTGGGCGCGGCGCCGCGTGCAGCAAAGAGCCGCGCGCGGCGCTGCCGGGCCGCGCGCAGGTGCGCGCAGGCGCGCGCGGGCCGCGCGCGGACCTGCGCGAGCGCGCGCGCAGCGCCGCAGGGCGCTGCGCGGCGCGCTCCGGCACCGCGCAGCAGGTCGCTGCGCGGCGCGGCTTGGTTTGGTGCGGCGCTGCGGGCCTCCCTCGTCGCGCGGCTGGTTTATCGCCGCTCGGCGTGCACCCGGACAGCGGGCTGCACCTCGGTTTACGTGTCGGCGCTGTTTTTTCGCCGTCGGGCGTCGTCTTCGCCGTCGGCGCGGTTTTCGCTGGTTTTTTCGCGAGCGGTTTCGCTAGCAGTTTTCGCAGGATTTTTTCGCGAACGGTTTCGCTAGCAGTTTTCGCAGGATTTCGCAAGCAGTTTTTGAGCCTTTTCGCGAGCGGTTTCGCAAGCAGTTTTCGCAGGATTTTTTCGCGAACGGTTTCTCTAGCAGTTTTCGCAGGATTTCGTAAGCAGTTTTTGAGCCTTTTCGCGAGCGGTTTCCGCGAGCTGATTTCGCAAGCAGATTTTGCGCAGTTTTTTGCGAGCGGTCTTCGAGCCGTTTTTCGCGAGCGGTTTTTCGCAAGCCGTTTCGCTAGCAGATTTTGAGCAGTTTTGCGAGCGGTTTTAAGCAGTTTTTTTGCGAGCGGTTTTTGTGCTGTTTTTCGCCGACGGAGGCTGTTTTTCGCCGACGGAGGCTGTCTTTCGCGACGCAAGCTGTTTTCCGCCGACGGAGGCTGTTTTTCGCCGTCGGGCGCTGTTTTTCGCCGTCGGGCACTATTTTTTGCCGTCGAGCGCTGTTTTCACCGCCGCGAGCTGTTTTTCGCCGTCGGCCGCTGTTTTTTCGCCGACGAAGGCTGTTTTTCGCGCCGCGCGCTGTTTTCGCCGACGGAGGCTGTTTTTCACCGCCGGATGCTCGGTTTTCGACCGTCCTGACTGATTTGCGGTTTCTCCTTCCTGGCTGCTTGCAGTGTGGTTTTTAGCTTCTGTCGAGGGCGGTTGTGTGTTCTCCGCTGCGTGGAGCCGCGGACTTGCTTCGGGACATCCGTTGGGGGCGCGATCTGGTGACTCCGTTTTGCGTGCGGATTTCGGCACCGTGCCTTGTTTTGCGTGTGGACCACGTAAAGGTAAGGTAGTCACGTGGAGGCCAATTGCAAGTGTCTACGAGCAATTGGTGGCTTACTGAGGTGGGTTGGTTTTCTCTCCAAGTCTACGGACTTCCTTCTAATTCTATTGTGATAGGATTTGCATGCTAGTTTAAGTGTTTTCTAGGAACTTGACTAGCACCCCCGTCATATGTTGCATGTGTTCAACCTGACCAATAGTGAACTTTAACTTGGGTTAGGTTCTTTTATGCTTTAGCCATACCACAGATTGCATTTTCTTTCCAGACATAGAGTTCCTCGCCCGGGTAGTGGGCCGAGTGGTCAGGGTATTGTGGGACGGGTGTTGCACTCGGGCTTGGGGGCCGAGTGGGGTCTGGTGGCTGGGTTAGGCCAGTGTTAGTGCTTTGGGAACCGTTTCAGATAAACGGTGGACCCGGGTTTTTAGTTTTTCGTTGTTCTTCTCGTCACCACCGTGTTGTGACCGTGGTGCACGTGTGTTATCAGGACCTTGAACCCAGAATGCTTTTGGACACTCATAATTTTAGCAAACTAGAGTTTTCCTTCCAAATTCCTAGGGGTCGCCGGAGCTTGTTCCTTTTTGATTGGGCGAAAGCATCACCCCTGGGAGTTCGGGAAACAAACTTGTTTTCAACTGATTTTCTCAAGAACTAAAATCTATAAAAGTTGGTTTTTCTCAGTTCAAAACGGCTTTCAAAAAGAGCAAATTTATCCTCACCCTAGGGCGGGTTGAGTGAAAATGATATTTTATAATAAAGGCCATCTTTTTTCAAAAATCCCTCCCTAGACTGGGGGAGTGATCTGGGTTCTAAGGGCTGGTTTCATTCTTGGGCCGAAAACCACGGGAGACTACACCTATACCCTATTCTTGTTTGATTGGAGTCGTAGGTGGTAGGCTCCCGGGGTTTTCGGACTCTTTGTGGTTCTGGCCGTGGAGTATCTCCGGCCATGAGTTTAGAGCTTTGAGTGGGGTGTCGTTGTGGGAGCCGCTTGGAGTGACGGCGGTCCCAGCTGGGTAGTGCTTTCCTTTAGTGAGTTTATGTTGTGAGCTTGAGTCGTTGAGGGTTCTCCGACATAGCTGTGAGAGTGTTTGGGCTATTCATATTTGAGTCGAGGTTCTTTTCCGACTGAGTTGTGCTTTTGAGCCCGTGTGACCGATCTGTTTGATCGTGGATTATAGCCTGCTGAGCCTGGCATATCATGCTAGTTATGAGATACTTGTGTTACTTGAGTTCGTTGGGGTCGCTCCCCTCGAGCTACGCCCCGGGTGCGATGATGATACCGAGCCTGACGAGGCTGCGATGATGCGAGTAGTTGATACACTAGAGTTCGCTTGAGATCTCTGATAGTCCGTGTGGGACACCCTACGTAAGACCAAGTCCTGTTTGGGCGTAGTGGCAGTAGGTGAGCGCAGGTTTGTTTGACTGGTCCAAAGTGGGACAGTCATTGAGATTGGATGACATTGAGAGAGTGATGGCATAGCATGTGTCATAGTAGAGTTTCCTTTGAGTATAGTACTTATGACATGTGGTCAGTAGTGAGTGGATGCATACCATCATCTGTGTTCTCCTTCTTATTCAGCATAGTAGATAGAGGCATGATAGCTGTAGATGCTTTTCCAGCTTATTTTCATTATCACAGTCTTTTTCTGTTATCTTATGCCTCAAGTAGACTTAGTGGGCAGACCGTGGTTCTTGGAGACGGTACCCACTGAGAACTACTGTAGGATGTAGTTCTCACACCCTCTGTCGGTGACAGGTTGCTGAGGCTTTTCTTCCGTTCCTGCCCGAGCTGGCTTGACGGACCGAGGACAGGGAGTCGCGAGATAGTTCCATACCAGCATTGTTTCTTTAGAGTGAGGTAGATGTACCATCCTGGACTGTGGGAGTGTGATTATGTATTATTATATTCCTAGTTTCAGTTATCTCCCCTTTTGGATTTGTAGATGATGTATAGGTGGATTCTATTTGTATCACCGTGTATTTGGGGAGATGTACTTGTTTTCTTCTTTCAGCTTTAGTAGTGAGATTTTATATTACAGCTTTCTTACCCGCTCTGATATCTGTGTAGCTGTAGTTCTGTCTTTTGCAGGTTAGACGCTTCGTCTGTACGGCAGTTTCCGTACAGATGGCGGATCTGTTAGCGAGCCCGGGTCGCAGTTTCGACCCCGGGGCGTGACAGATTAGTGACTGTGACGCCCCACTTCCCAGGGGGTCACCCATCCTAGAACTACTCTAGCTCTAGCACGCTTAACTCTCATAACCTCTTGGATCTTGCTACCATCCAAAATGCTATAGCCGGGTTAGAGATTTAGTCCTATTATATCATTTATATAGAGGACTAATCCAAATTCCGGGGGTGTCACATTCTTCCCCCCTTTAAGCCCTGACGTCCACGTCAGGCTCAAGCACACTCACAAGCACCAGGCGATGTGAGACTTGTCTCGCTAGCCTTAGCCGACCTTATGAGGAGCTGCACTCCACTCACAACAGTCATTAGCCGGGGAGCCTCGCTCTACCCGCTATATAACCCTGGCTCAGCCGAGACTAATCTCACATTTCCGGCTGGTGAATGGCTCTGATACCAACTGTGACGCCCCACTTCTCAGGGGGTCACCCATCCTAGAACTACTCTAGCTCTAGCACGCTTAACTCTCATAACCTCTTGGATCTTGCTACTATCCAAAATGCTATAGCCGGGTTAGAGATTTAGTCCTATTATATCATTTATATAGAGGACTAATCCAAATTCCGGGGGTGTCACATAAGTGGCCGGCACGCTTTTCGAGGCGATCGGACGGGATCTGTCCCTGATCAGTTTCTTTGATCTTATTTATGTTTTTGGTTTATTTTAATTATTTTTGTAATACCTCGACCTCCCGGTTTTTCGTTTTGTTTTTAATTGAATTTTTTTAGTGTTAGGGGGGGTTGAAAGTTCGAGAACTTCTAGGCAGACCGTCGGGACTCGCGGGTATTTTTAGGTGTTAGAGCTCGCGAAACGGAGAATGGCGGCGAAGTCGGATTCGAATTCCGACCCCGGGATCTCCCAGGATAAATTTCTGAAGGTAACCAGCAGTTCCGGGTGCATCAAAAAGCGTGCGGGCGATCGGCACGCTTTTCGTGGTAAGATTGGACCCTTTGTCCGCACCCGATCGTTAAGTGTTGAGTTTGGGGACTAGGGTTTTTATTTTTCTGTTCTCATCTCTTTGGATCGTGCGTTAGGGTTTCGGGGGCGAACAAAAAAAAAAGAGGAAAAAGCCCCAATCCCCCTTTCTCAATTCAAGTATTGGCGTATAGAACCGAGGAAAGGAGAAGGAAAAAAAGGATCCATCTCTCATGGGGTTCTACGTTGGCGACAGGAAGGACGATCGCACTTCCTGCGAAATCCAGCGAAACGAGGTGAGCGTTTTGGGTCTTCCCGTTGTCTTACGGTATGAGTTTTCCATTTTGTCGGGTCGTGTGCGAGTCAAGTTTGGTACTAAACGGGAGGCCGCCGCCGCCGTTACCGTGTTCACGAAGTCATCGCCGCAGCCGCCGTGATCGCGTGGTCGCAACCGGAGCCGAAAACGGGCGACGGAACTGTTCACAACAGGGATTTCAGGCCCGCGGTCCACCACGCCCGCGTGCACCCGGCGCACGCTCCCGCAGCCCGGGGGCGCAGACCCGGTGCACGGACACGTGCGCCAGGCCGCTCGGTGCACGCCCTAGGCGTGCACCCGGTTCTCGGCACCGCAGCGGGGAGCGGTGAACCCGGTGCGCGCCCGAGCCCATGCACGGCCCGGCCCAAGCCGCACGGGTCCACCGCTGCAGTGTGCTCCCGGCCCGCGCCGCGGCCGCCTGCTGTCGTGGACCCGGTCCACGCTTGGTTTCGTGCACCAGCATTCAGGAAAGGAGCCCAGAAGCTCCGTTTTTGGCCCGTTTCGCCCCGTTTTTTAGTGTTTTTAATCGCGACGATGTTTTTAACGATAATTTTTACTGTAGTTCTTTTCGGGCACAAGGGGGGTGTTTTAACTGGAGTTTCTGCACATCTTCTTCTTCGCGTTTCAGGTGGGTGCTCATCCTAAGACTTAGTGTGGGACTTTCGTAAATTGTGCTCAAGTTTTTATGACTCGTCTAACTGTGCTAATATGAGTGATCTTTATTGATGATACTATCGGGTTTTACTGGCGGGTACACTCTTAGAATCCCTTTTATGCACACTATCGCTATTTTCATGTTTATCATGTTGTGGGTTGTATTTTGGGGCTTAGCGTCGGGTTTCCGACAGGGGTATTTACTTTTGATTATTTGTCTAATGGTGCTAACATGACAGTCGTTACGGTTCATATATTTGAGATACGTGGTACTTTCGGTTATTATGCTCGAGGCTGCAGCACGCGCTCCCGCGGTTTGGCCACCGCAAAGGGTGTGCTTTTTCGGAAAAGTGGTCTATGACCCGTGTATACCCACGAGGTGACGTAGTGGGGGCCCCCGTAGGTGGGGGTTTGAGGCGCCAAGGTATGAGCGGTGGCTCTTTATGAGCGGTGGCTCTGTATGAGCGGTGGCTCTTTATGAGCGGTGGCTCTTTGTGAGCGGTGCGAGTGCTCGGTTTGGTTTCCCGAGGTTGGTGCTCGGTTCGGGTTGCCGGGGCAGGTGCCCGGGACAGGTTATGCAGGGATATTGTCGAGTGCACGATGAGGAGGGCGGTTGGTCTGGTTTTACTGCGGTTTGCTTTATTTATAGCCCTTGTTGCTTTCTTGCCTTATTTTCTGGTCACTGACTTCCCACTCTGTGACAGGTTCGTCCAGGGTCGAGTGCTAGGACGACGGTGAGGCCGTGGCAGGAGTACTTTTGGTCCTTCGATGTGACGCCCCACTTCCCAGGGTGTCACCCATCCTAGAACTACTCTAGTTCTAGCACGCTTAACTCTCATGTTCCTCTTGGATCTTGCTACCATCCAAAATGCTATAGCCGGGTTAGATATTTTAGTCCTATTATATCATTTATATAGAGGACTAATCCAAATTCCGGGGGTGTTACATTCTTCCCCCCTTTAAGCCCTGACGTCCACGTCAGGCTCAAGCACACTCACAAGCACCAGGCGATGTGAGACTCGTCTCGCTAGCCTTAGCCGACCTTGTGAGGAGCTACACTCCACTCACAACGGTCATTAGCCGGGGAGCCTCGCTCTACCCGCTATATAACCCTGGCTCAGCCGAGACTCATCTCACATTTCCGGCTGGTGAATGGCTCTGATACCAACTGTGACGCCCCACTTCCCAGGGTGTCACCCAACCTAGAACTACTCTAGTTCTAGCACGCTTAACTCTCATGTTCCTCTTGGATCTTGCTACCATCCAAAATGCTATAGCCGGGTTAGAGATTTTAGTCCTATTATATCATTTATATAGAGGACTAATCCAAATTCCGGGGGTGTTACATTCGAGGCCATAGACTGTATGTACTTCTTATTTTGCTCATTTCATTATCTGTTAGTAGTTTACTGTGTGGATTGCAATACCCTTGTGGGGTCGATGTGGATGTTGGAATGTCGTTTATTATTTTTGTGAGTGGTTGTTTTGCTTTTCACGTTTGGCCGCTTTCAAACTACAAAAGAAAGAAAGCATTTCGAAAACCGTTTTGAAAAATCTGGGTGTCGTGTGGGCACCATTTTAAAAACCCTGTGGATTTATGGATTGCGAAAACCGTTTTGAAAAACCTGGGCGCCGTGTGGGCGTCGTTTTTAAAACTTGTGGATTTATCCTTTCTAAATTTGTCGGCCCTTTTAATACTTATGAGAAATGGCTGTAGGTATCCGACTGTTGAACTAGTGTGGTTAAAGCGATAGTTGTATGGTTGCTGTAGTCAGGACGCCGTGCATATACAAAGGAGACTCTGCCCGTTCGCAGAGTGAATTTGTATATGCGGCGGGTCTGGGCACGCACCGAGGGAGTTGATTTCAAAAAAAAAAGTATACGCAAATTCAAACCATATTCAGTGGTCGTCTTCCGCGTAATGAAACCCCCGGGGCGTGACAGGAACTAAATGGTTTAGTACTCGTACACAGTTTGGGGTACCGGTACTAAATGGTTTAGTACCCGTACACAGTTTGGGGTACCGGTACTCAGTGAGGTAATTAGCCCTGTTTGAGCAGATTCGAATATTTTGAGTGAGGGCACTTTGGTCATTTTCCTCCCCAAGCTTGCCACCCTCTATAAAGAGCCCTCCAGCCCTGCCTTCTTCTCCACGACAGAAGGAAAGAAAGAGAGAAAGAAAAGAGAGAAAGCAAGAAAAGAAAGAGAAGTGGGAGAAGGAAAAAGAGAGTGTTGTGTGAGGGTGCAGCTTGTGGTCTGTTGCTTGGAGCTGGACGGAGTCGCGCGCGCGCGTCGGCCGCACGTGAGAGGTATGTGACAAATTTTCCTAGCATGGGTTTTTGGATTTGATGATGGTTTTAGAGTGAGATTTTGAGTTGGATATTGGTTGTGTTGCTTCTCTTTTGTGCGGTTTGAGCTGAGGTTGTGGATTTTTGCACTGTGCGGAGCCAAGGGTGCGCGCGTGCATGCTCACATGCTGTGAGTGGACAGCGAGGGCCGGAGTGCGCGCAGATGTTATTAGAGGACTCGAGAGGATTATTCGAGCTTCCGGGGATTTTTCCGAGGATCGCGACAGTGCGCGCGTGTGCGGCGCGGTTTCGGGCGTGTCTGGCAGATTCTTGACAGTGAGCGGCACGACGCTTCACCGACATCAGCGTTTGCCTGCGGAATGCTTTTGAGGTGGGTTGGAATTCTTCAAGATATATGGAATGCCTTCTAAAGCTATTGTATGCATGTTGATCATGTTAGCTTATTATTTGTATAGCTGGTAAATCTGATAGTTGCCTAGATAATTATAGAAAGAAATTTATGAGCCCCAGACATTTTTAGCATGATCTAGGGATGATTTGACACTAGACTGCATAATTAGTTGGCATTAGATTGGCATCCGAACTGTTTTAAAAATCGTCGGACCGGTTTTAATGAAAACTGAGATTTAAAAATGGTTTTGAATTATCGTGAGCTTCCAGAGGGTTTGAGTAGGTTCAGGATGCCTATGTTCTCGTGCCGGGGGGCCGAGTGGATTTTTAGAGCTCTGTTGGATGAGTTTCTAGTGTCAGGTGAGTTGAGATTCCTTGTGGGATTATTCTAGATCATGGGTTTGTATCTCTGATTTGGTAGTGGAGATGGTTCTCCGACTTTTCTTTGAGAGTTTGGGCTCTGGCAGATTGAGTCGTGGTGGTTTCCTGTCACGCCCCGAGAGGTTTTAGTATAAGCGGAAAAACGTGTATTATATTTTTTTTTTTCTTTTTCTTCACACGTGAAGATCAACCTCGCCCCCGGTGCATGACAGACCGCCACATATACAAATTCACTATGCAATCGGACAGAGTCTCCTTTGTATATGCACGGCGTCCCATTTACAATATCGACCATCAACCATACAGTCGTCATCATACATAGTGCGGAAGAAATAATTACCTACGGTTTTGCAAACGGTGTCCACCCGACACCCAATTTTTAAAACAGTTACACATTCAAACAAGAGAGCGACGACATCGTTTAGAAAGGATAAATCCAGAGGTTTACAAAATCTGTGCCCACACGACACTCTGCTTTTGAAAACGTTTTCGCAATCACTTTTATGATGATAAAAACATGCCGTGCCCAAGATCACGAAAGTATGTCTGAACCGTAATAGTGCATCCAATCCACAGTGCTAACAATAACTAATATGATCCACAGATGCAAATTAAGCTAAGAATAGTTAAGAAAGAGTTGAGATAATTCCAAGGAACCAGGAGTGGAAAGCCTCCTACGACTACGGTCCTCTCGACGCAGTCTCATCACCGTCCCGACTAATGTCCCTAGTCAAACCTGTCACGGAGTGGGTAAAGTCAGTGACAAACAAAGTAGATGTCTTAACAATTAACGTTGAATTAAAAACAAACCGTTTATACCGGAACCTTTCGCTAAAAACCCTGTTACAAAAATAAGCTGGGCCCCAACCCCAGAGTACCTGTCGGAGAGACGGAAGTCTCCCCTCGTTCACAGTCACAATACCCCTTCGATGTTTTTAACCCCTTCACGGTGCTAGTGCGGCGCCCTTAGCAGGCGTGAAGAGGTCCTCACCCCATACACGTGAGGCACACGGGTCACTCGGACCACTTCTCCGAAAAAGTACACCCATGCGGAGGCCAATCCGCCTGTGTACGTGCAACATCCAAAACCGAAATTGCCGGTGTCGGCGTGTGATAAGCCCCGCGACCGCAGCCGCCACAATTATTAATAAAAAGTATTAAGCCCCGCGACCGCAGCCGCCACAGTTATTAATAATAAATATTCATGCGAAGGTATAAAAGTCCATCTACTTTATTAGACAAATTAACATGCCTTTTACGATGATATGGTGCACTTACTGCACTCGTTGCACTTATAGCAAGGGTACCCACCTGGTTGCGAGCGGATCGGAGCACCCGGATCTTTCGCACACTCCCGTTGCGTATCTGGACCTAAGAAGGGTCCATAAGGGTAACCAAAATCAGAACCACGCATTAACTCTACAAAACGAAAGCCCGACATTACCCGTCCGACGGAAACCTAAAGAAACCGTCAAACCCGTCGGTCGACGGATTTCCCCCCGCGAAGCCCACCAAAACCATGCGGCGATCCTCCGCGGGCGGCGCCCGCGCGGGTGTGATCCGCACGGTGCCCGCGTGGTGCCCGCGCGGGTGCGGTGCCCGCGCGGTACCCGCAAGGTGCCCGCGCGGGTGTGGTGCCCGCGCGGCGCCCATGCGGGTGCGGTGCCCGCGCGGGTGTGGTGCCCGCGCGGCGCCCATGCGGGTGCGGTGCCCGCGCGGTGCCCGCATGGTGCCCGCGCGGGTGCGGTGCCCGCGCGGTGCCCGCATGGTGCCCGCGCGGGTGCGGTGCCCGCGCGGCGCCCATGCGGGTGCGGTGCCCGCGCGATGCCCGCATGGTGCTCGCGCGGGTGCGGGTGCGGTGCCCGCGCGGGTGCGGTCCGCGCGGAGCCCGCGCGGCTCCCGTTGTTGCCGCCCGCGCGGTGCCCAAGCGGCATCGTGCGTCTCCGCCGCCCGTGCCGTGCCCTAACTTGCGCAACGACGACGGCGGTGACGGATACGATGATGACGACCAAAACCCTAAACAAGAACTTAAAAGACCCCGAAAAACCACAACGAGGATTGCACTCACCGAATTAATCCACGGGGGAGACGTCCGGTCGCGCTCTTGTCTCCGGTTCGTTGTTCGGGGTGATCGGACTCCTTCGTTTCCTCCATTTTCTCCTTTCTTTCCTTCGGCTAGGGTTCCGTCTTTTTCTTTTCTTTCTCTTTCGCGTTCTTTCTTTTTGGCTAGGGTTTCTCTTTTTTTTTCTTTGTACGTATTAATTTATCCCCTTTTAAATCCTTGTCGCCGATTAATTAATTTCCCCATTTTAATTAATCATAGGAGATAAAAACCCCAAATTTAATTGTACGTAACCGATTAATTAATTTCCTTAATTAATTAATCACAGGAATATCCAGATTCCCCTAACAAACTTGCCAGATATTTTACGCGGATTTTGATGCACGACTTAAGTCATCGCGATCTTAAAAACCCCATTCCGGGAGATCCGTACATCGGATTCCCGATCCGATCGCGCCATCGGTCTTCGTTTTCCGGGCCCTTCGACGGAAAAATACCCGCACCACACACCGACCGAGTTTCAAACGTTATATAATTTTATTCACTTAAGGGCATAAATAAGTAACATGTGAGTCAAAATCAGTCGTAAAAGCCGAATCTCTACACCACTCACACTTTAAAAAAAAGTTTCGTCCCCGAAACTTAAGTACAAACATCACCAAACAACCCGGGAAAGCATTCCCTTATCCTCGATTCCAGTTCCCATGTCGCTTCGCGTTCTTCGTGGTTCCTCCACTGGACCTTTACGTAGGGAATAGTTCGATTACGCAACCTCTTGTCCTCTCTCGCCAAAATCCGCACCGGCGTCTCCTCGACGCTCAAATTCTCACGCAACTCGATGGTGGAAGCATCCAAGGCATGAGAGGGGTCAGCGAGGTACTTCCGGAGCATTGAGACGTGGAACACGTTGTGGACTCGTTCGAGGTTCGGTGGCAAGGCTAACCGGTACGCCACTGGAACCACGCGTTCTAGGATCTCGAATGGTCCCACGTCCCTCGGACTTAACTTTCCTTTTAGACCGAAACGTCGTTTTCCTTTGGATGGTGAGACTCGGAGTAAAACATGCTCACCTACCATGAACTCTAAGTCTCGTCGTCTCTTGTCCGCATAACTTTTCTGTCTGCTCTGGGCGGTCAGTAGTCTTTGTCTGATCAATCGCACCTTCGCCTCGGTCTCCTCCACCAAATCTGGGCCCAAAAACTTACGCTCACCTAAGTCATCCCAGCATATTGGAGACCGACAGCGGCGCCCATACAGAGCCTCGTATGGCGCCATCTGGATACTGGCTTGATAGCTGTTGTTGTAGGCGAACTCCACGAGGGGTAAGTATTGCGACCATCCTTCGCCCAAGTCCAAAACGCACGCTCGAAGCATGTCTTCCACAATCTGAATCACCCGCTCTGATTGCCCGTCGGTCTGCGGGTGAAATGCCGTACTAAAATGCAACTTAGTTCCCATTGCTTGTTGCAGACTCCGCCAAAAATTTGACACGAACCGTGTGTCTCTGTCCGACGTAATAGATGTCGGTACCCCATGCAACCTTACTATCTCATTGATGTACGTTTGTGCCAGTCGTTCCCGGGTCCACGTTGTGTGTATGGCCAGAAAGTGGGCCGATTTCGTCAAACGGTCCACAATGACCCATATCGCATCGTGTCCTTGTGGCGATCTCGGAAAACCGGTCACAAAATCCATGGTAATCCTTTCCCACTTCCATTCGGGCACCGGTAGTGGTTGCAACTTTCCTGCCGGTCGCTGATGCTCGGCCTTCACTCGTTGGCATACCAGGCAGTGTGCCACGAATCGAGTTACATCTTCCTTCATCTTGGGCCACCAGAAGGTCTGTTTAACGTCCTTGTACATCTTCGTTCCCCCGGGGTGCGCTACATAAGGAGCGGTATGCGCCTCCCTCAGAATTTCCTCTTTGAGCTCTGGTAGATCCGGCACACAGATTCGTCCTCGAAACCGTATCGTGCCATCGGAGCTTACTGCGAAATCGCCCTCCTGGTCGGCGGTTATCCTGCCTCGCACCAGCAGGAGTTGGTCATCGGTCGATTGCCCTTCAAGAATCCTGTCCAGCAGGGTGGGCCTGACCACTAGGGTCAGAAGTTGTGCGACCGTACCCGCCGGTACCACTTCCAGTCTTAACTGTGAAAACTCCGCAATCAGATGTTCTTGCTGGGTGATAGCATCTACACCTTCTTCCTCGGCCTGCCCTTTGCTACTCAAGGCGTCAGCTACCACATTTGCTTTTCCCGGATGATAGTGGATCGTCATGTCGTAGTCTTTTAGTAGCTCGAGCCACCGCCTTTGCCGCAAGTTTAGCTCCTTTTGGGTGAAGAGGTACTTGAGACTCTTATGGTCAGAGTACACGTTGCAGTGTGCTCCATACAAGTAATGTCTCCATAGCTTGAGGACGAACACAACCGCTGCGAGCTCCAAATCATGCACGGGGTAATTTCGCTCATAATCCTTGAGTTGCCTTAACGCATAGGCTATAACCCTTCCCCGTTCCATAAGCACTCCTCCCAATCCGTTCCGCGACGCATCGCAAAATACTTCATAATCCTCCCCCGGTTCTGGTAAGGCGAGAATCGGGGCCCGCGTCAGTCTATCCTTGAGCTCCTCGAAACTCCTCTGGCACTGATCCGTCCAGATAAACTTCTCCCCCTTTCGAGTTAAACGATTCAAGGGGGTGGCTATCTTAGAGAAGCCCTCCACGAAGCGCCGGTAATACCCGGCTAATCCTAGGAAGCTTCGAACCTCCGTCACCGTTGTCGGTTGGTGCCAGTTCGTCACCGAGTCTATCTTCCTTGGGTCCACCGCGACTCCGGACGCCGAGACCACGTGCCCCAAGAAATCCACCTTACGGAGCCAAAACTCACACTTTTTGAGTTTGGCGTAGAGTTTCTGTTCCCGTAAGGTCTGGAGGACTGTGCGCAGATGTTCTTCATGTTCCTCATCTGTACGGGAATAGATGAGGATATCGTCGATGAAGACCACCACGAATAAATCTAGGAAGGGTTTGAACACCCTATTCATCATGTCCATGAATACTGCGGGGGCGTTAGTGAGCCCGAAAGGCATCACTGTAAATTCGTAGTGGCCATAGCGAGTTCGGAAAGCCGTCTTGGGGACGTCCTCTCCTTTAACCCTGACCTGATGATAGCCTGACTGTAGATCAATTTTTGAAAACGCCGTTGCCCCTTGCAGTTGGTCGAATAGGTCGTCGATCCTTGGCAGGGGGTACTTGTTCTTAGTGGTGGCCTTGTTTATTTCCCGGTAGTCTACGCACAACCGGAGGCTTCCGTCCTTCTTCCTCACGAACAGGACGGGCGCGCCCCATGGTGACGCGCTTGGTCTGATAAAACCTTTGTCCAAAAGGTCCTCCAGCTGTGCCTTGAGTTCTTTCAACTCAGCGAAGGCCATCCTGTACGGTGCCTTGGTGATGGGCTTGGTGCCGGGGAGTACTTCAATAGGAAAGTCAACTTCTCGTTCGGGCGGCATCCCAGGGAGTTCCGCCGGAAATACATCCGGGAAATCCCTTACGACTGGGACGTCATGCCTAACCTAGATTATGGACCCTCGCGACCAAATGATCTCTTGGGTCCTTAATCGCTAGGTAGAGGGGTGGGGCCCATCTATTCCTCACGTGACCACTAACAGGTCTCACTAGGTACAATAGGGTCTCTTATACTCTGAAACCCGCCCGCGCGCATATGCCGGGGAGGTTTCGCCTAGTACTTAAGGATTCCTTCCCCAATCCGCACTAGGCGTGTCCGGGAATAGGGGAGGGAAAAGACGAGGGTAATTAGCTTAGGTGTAACTGGTGCTCCTAAACAGAAGGAAAAAGAAAACATCCGTTACCTGTTATCACCGGTTCTGAGACATCGCGTCTTCCACTGTGGCAAATCGGGGAGTACGCCCACAACCCTCCGGCCAGCGTCGTACAGCGTGTTGAGGTAGGGGCTTGGAGTCTGGAGAGTCTGTGGAGTGCTGGTCGCCGGGTAAGTCCTTTGGTATTCCACGACCGAACGATTCCCTTGCCTAATGTTCCTAAGGTCGTCCTCCAGTTGCCGCTTGACGCTATTGGAAAAGAAGGCGCCAAACAATTCCTCTCTAAAGGCTGACCACGACGGTAGTGGGGCATCGGTGGACGGGTCCGGACGTACGGTCTTCCACCAGATGCGAGCGTTCCCCTCAAGGAAGTGGACAGCTAGGGGAACCCGCTCATGCTCCTCCATCAGTAGATCTTCGAAGAGTTTTTCCATAGTATCCACCCACTTCTCGACGACCCAAGGGTCGGTCGTTTCCCCCTCGAAAGTGGGCGGGTCGTGCTTCTTAAACTCCGTCAAATTTGTCCTGACCCTCTCCCGTTCAGTTCGCTGATCCGTAACTCCCCCTACCGCGGCGGACCCCCCGAGAACAGGGGTCGTCCCTGCTTCCCTTGCCGAGTCGCCCACTGTCGCACCCGACACGGGCCCTGAAGCCGTTGGGGTGGGAATATCCCCCGGGGCTGCGGCCCGTTCCGCCGACACGCCCGTCACCGAAATCTGTTGGGGTGCGGTCGCAGCCACGCCACCCACTTCCGGTGGTCCCGTAGTGGGGGTGGCCGTGTCGGGCGGAGGGGTCGGGGCATGCTCTGCTGACGCTGTCGCCTGTCGCTGCGTCAGTTGACGAACCTGCTCTGCCAACGTCGCTAATTGTCCGGCCATTTCTCGCAACTGCCGTCGGAGAAGCTGATTCTCCGCGGTGGCCGGGGCCGCATCGTCTGCACCTGCGTTCTCGGTAGATGACCTAGTCCGGGCCATCGTCTGCTGAAATCAAAGATACCGCGTTAACCCTAATATTAACACCCTAGCACCTTGACTTACAACGCACTTATATTAAACCCCGTTTCCCCGTACTCTCACGTACTACCGCACCTATACCTTGGTTATCTCGTGTCCCAATTTGCTTGTGGCATCATACACTGTGGATGTGGATCCCCGACTACTGTGGTTATGGTTGTTTTTCTCTGATACAATATAATCTGTCACCCCCCGGGAGGTTTTAGTATAAGCGGAAAAACGTGTATTATATTTTTTTTTTCTTTTTCTTCACACGTGAAGATCAACCTCGCCCCCGGTGCATGACAGACCGCCACATATACAAATTCACTCTGCAATCGGACAGAGTCTCCTTTGTATATGCATGGCGTCCCATTTACAATATCGACCATCAACCATACAGTCGTCATCATACATAGTGCGGAAGAAATAATTACCTACGGTGTTGCAAATGGTGTCCACCCGACACCCAATTTTTAAAACAGTTACACATTCAAACAAGAGAGCGACGACATCGTTTAGAAAGGATAAATCCAGAGGTTTACAAAATCTGTGCCCACACGGCACTCTGCTTTTGAAAACATTTTCGCAATCACTTTTATGATGATAAAAACATGCCGTGCCCAAGATCACGAAAGTATGTCTGAACCGTAATAGTGCATCCAATCCACAGTGCTAACAATAACTAATATGATCCACAGATGCAAATTAAGCTAAGAATAGTTAAGAAAGAGTTGAGATAATTTCAAGGAACCAGGAGTGGAAAGCCTCCTACGACTACGGTCCTCTCGACGCAGTCTCATCACCGTCCCGACTAATGTCCCTAGTCAAACCTGTCACGGAGTGGGTAAAGTCAGTGACAAACAAAGTAGATGTCTTAACAATTAACGTTGAATTAAAAACAAACCGTTTATACCGGAACCTTTCGCTAAAAACCCTGTTACAAAAATAAGCTGGGCCCCAACCCCAGAGTACCTGTCGGAGAGACGGAAGTCTCCCCTCGTGCACAGTCACAATACCCCTTCGATGTTTTTAACCCCTTCACGGTGCTAGTGCGGCGCCCTTAGCAGGCGTGAAGAGGTCCTCACCCCATACACGTGAGGCACACGGGTCACTCGGACCACTTCTCCGGAAAAGTACACCCATGCGGAGGCCAATCCGCCTGTGTACGTGCAACATCCAAAACCGAAATTGCCGGTGTCGGCGTGTGATAAGCCCCGCGACCGCAGCCGCCACAATTATTAATAAAAAGTATTAAGCCCCGCGACCGCAGCCGCCACAATTATTAATAAAAAGTATTAAGCCCCGCGACCGCAGCCGCCATAGTTATTAATAATAAATATTCATGCGAAGGTATAAAACTCCATCTACTTTATTAGACAAATTAACGAGCCTTTTACGATGATATGGTGCACTTACTGCACTCGTTGCACTTATAGCAAGGGTACCCACCTAGTTGCGAGCGGATCGGAGCACCCGGATCTTTCGCACACTCCCGTTGCGTATCTGGACCTAAGAAGGGTCCATAAGGGTAACCAAAATCAGAACCACGCATTAACTCTACAAAACGAAAGCCCGACATTACCCTTCCGACGGAAACCTAAAGAAACCGTCAAACCCGTCGGTCGACGGATTTCCCCCCGCGAAGCCCACCAAAACCATGCGGCGATCCTCCGCGGGCTGCGCCCGCGCGGGTGTGATCCGCGCGGTGCCCGCGTGGTGCCCGCGCGGGTGCGGTGCCCGCACGGTGCCCGCATGGTGCCCGCGCGGCGCCCATGCGGGTGCGGTGCCCGCATGGTGCCCGCGCGGGTGTGGTGCCCGCGCGGCGCCCATGCGGGTGCGGTGCCCGCATGGTGCCCGCGCGGCGCCCATGCGGGTGCGGTGCTTGCGCGGTGCCCGCATGGTGCCCGCGCGGGTGCGGGTGCGGTCCGCGCGGAGCCCGCGCGGCTCCCGTTGTTGCCGCCCGCGCGATCCCCTAGCGGCATCGCGCGTCTCCGCCGCCTGTGCCGTGCCCTAACTTGCGCAACGACGGCGGCGGTGACGGATACGATGATGACGACCGAAACCCTAAACAAGAACTTAAAAGAAGACCCTGAAAAACCACAACGAGGATTGCACTCACCGAATTAATCCACCGGGGAGACGTCCGGTCGCGCTCTTGTCTCCGGTTCGTTGTTCGGGGTGATCGGACTCCTTCGTTTCCTCCCTTTTCTCTTTTCTTTCCTTCGGCTAGGGTTCCGTCTTTTTCTTTTCTTTCTCTTTCGCGTTCTTTCATTTCGGCTAGGGTTTCTCTTTTTTTTTTCTTTGTACGTATTAATTTATCCCCTTTTAAATCCTAGTCGCCGATTAATTAATTTCCCCATTTTAATTAATCATAGGAGATAAAAAACCCAAATTTAATTGTACGTAGCCGATTAATTAATTTCCTTAATTAATTAATCACAGGAATATTCAGATTCCCCAAACAAACTTACCAGATATTTTACGCGGATTTCGATGCACGACTTAAGTCATCGCGATCTTAAAAACCCCATTCCGGGAGATCCGTACATCGGATTCCCGATCCGATCGCGCCATCGGTCTTCGTTTTCCGGGCCCTTCGACAGGAAAAATACCCGCACCACACACCGACCGAGTTTCAAACGTTAAATAATTTTATTCACTTAAGGGCATAAATAAGTAACATGTGAGTCACAATCAGTCGTAAAAGCCGAATCTCTACATTTCCCGACTTTGCCGTGGGATGTGCATTATCAGATTGAGTCGTGGAAGGTTCTCCGATATAGCTGTGAGAGTGTTTGGCATTCCCTGATCGAGTCGTGGAGGGTTCCCGACTGAGTTGTGTTATCTGGGTATTGAGTATCCGATCTGTTTGATCGGGGATCATAGCCTGCATGTGCCGCTTATGAGACTGTTGAGACTGATGAGATATTTGAGCTCGGTGGGGTTGCTCCCCTCGAATTACGCTCCGAATGCGTGATGATGACTGAGATAGACAGACTAGGGCGCCCCACGGGGGTGGGCAGGTGCGTTCCTAGTAGTCAGTTTACGACGCCGCACGTGGAGTGGGCAGGTGCGTTCATAGTAGTAAGTAGGACGCCCCACGTGGAGTGGGCAGGTGCGTTCCTAGACGACAGGCGCGGTCTTGACTGAGCCAGTTTTGGGCAGTCATTGAGATTTGGGTTTTGGGAGCACCTCGTGTGCGAGTGGTGCAAAGATTGCTCTTAGATGAGTTTTCCTTTGAGCATGATACTTGAGGCATTTAGTAGTGAGGGCGTATGCATAGCAAGATCATAGTAGAGATTTCCTGGAGCATGATGTTATGACATATTAACTGTAGCTCATTTCCTGCTTTTATATATATATCTATCTGCATACCTATCTGTTTGCCTCCAGTAGACTTAGTGGGAATACCGTGGATATTGGTGACGGTACCCACTGGGAACTACGTTCTGCAGTAGTTCTCACACCCGCTGCGGTGACAGGTTTCCTGAGGTTGCTGTTTCGGCTTAGCTCGAGCGGAGGCAGCTGATCGAGGTGAGGACGTGGCTGATTAGTTCCTTAGCAGCATTGTGATTCAGTGGTAGATGTACCCTGTATATTTTATGTTTCCACTTTTGTACTGGACAGTCTGAGAGATTTGTATGTATTTGGATAGTGAGGGTGATAGGCTTTGTATTGAGGTTTATTATTTATTTATATCAGATGTTCAGTGATTGATTCTGTAGCTAGTGATTTTGGTTTCAGTTCTGATACATGTTTAGCTATAGATCTGACTTGCAGGGTAGACGCTTCGTCTGTACTGCTGTTTCCGTACAGATGGCGGATCTGTTGGCGAGCCCGGGTCGCAGTTTCGACCCCGGGGCGTGACATGTATCTTGTACATTTTACATTTTGAAAGTTTTAGTTTGGAGTGACTTATGTATTGTGAGGACCTTGCATGTACTATTTGAGGAGTTGTATATATTTATTTCAGTAGTTTACTTTTAAGCTTTGATATCTGTATAGTGTAGTTGATCTTTTGCAGGTTAGTCGCTTCGTCTATCCGGGACTTCCCGTATGGGCGGCGGATCTGTTGGCGAGCCTGGGTCGCAGTTTCGACGCCGCGGCGTAACAGATTAGAGTGGTATCAGAGCCTAGGATGTAGGTGTCACGCCCCGGAGGTTCTAAAAGAGCGGATAACGCACACACACACACAAACACACATATATATATATATATATATATATATATATATATATATATATATATATATATATATATATATATATATATATATATATATATATATATATTTCTTTAAAAGAATCTTGCCTCCGGTGCGCGCCAGACCCGCCACATATACAAATTCACTCCTCAAACGGGGAAACTACAGCATAAACCCATAGGTTTGAAAGTTTGTGTCCACTCGACACCCGGTTTTATAAAATATTTTCGCAATCTCTTTTAAGCGGCCACCTTGCTTGAAAGGATAAATCCACAGGTTTTGAAATCAGTGCCCACACAACACTTGGTTTGAAAATGCTTTAGAAACCCTGTTTGTATTTAAAAACGAGCCGCATCCACACATCTTAAGATTCACAGATCTAAGTACATATTCCTACACTAAGTCCTCAATCCAACATCCACAACAAACCATGCACAAGTAATCACAGCTAGACTAACCAAACACAATAAAAGATAACCATAAAACAGTAAAGTGTAATAGCCTCAAGGGATAGGGTCCTCTAACCGATGCCTCACCGTCGTCCCGGTTCCCACCCCTGCTCGGACCTGTCACAGCGTGGGTAGTCAGTGAATGATAAAGTAGATATAAACAGTAAATGCAATAACTGAAAAGACAAACTGATACACTGGAGCATTTACTTCCCCTCATGTACCACTAAATCCCTGTCACAAAACACGCTGGGCCCCTACCCCAGAATTTAGAAACAAGCTGGGCCCCAACCCCAGATACCGTACTCATTTTCTTGGTGCCACCAACCCCTCGACTGCCAAAGTAGCAGCCACCTCTCCTTGAGGGGTCCCCATCATCGCTAGTCATGGGGTACACGGGTAATCTTTATCATCTTTCCAGAAAAATACACCATGTGCGGTGGCCAAACCGCCGGTGTGCGTGTAAGAAATATGAGCATATAAACAATACTGCGACCTCAACCGCCTCAGTTAGAATATTAAAACGATACTGCGACCGCAGTCACCTCAGTTAGAATAGTAAACGGGATTTACATGCAGTGGAGTTAGACAGTTTACCAAAACATCTACTTTATCATGCAAAATACTCGGGAACGACATTATACTGAAAACACCAAAAGTTAACCACCTAAAACGAAGATAAACGACCGCGCCTGTGACCCTCCTAGGCAATCAGAACTTCACGTGGCCTAATAAAATAACCAAAAACACCATTTAACACTTTTACCCTAAACAGGCAAAATTAGTGGTCCCGACCACTATAACAATAGACCGACGAAAAACCAAAATCACTGTGCCAAGCGGACCGTGTCGTCCAACAAAAAACCGCCGAACCAAAAATTGTCCCGAAAGAACTACATCGTTGTTAAAAATATCGTCGTGGTCAAAAACACTAAAAAACGAGGCGAAACGGGCCGAAAACGGTGCTACCGGACTCTTCCGTTGGGGGCTGGTGCACGGCTGAGGCGTGGACCGGGTTCACGTTCCCGGGAGGTGGCGTGCGCAGACCGGGCTCACCCCGGGCGCGTGCACCAGGCGATTTGGGCCGGGCCGGTGCACGGGCGAAGCGCGCACCGGGCTCACGCCAGCAGGGCGCGGCGGCGCGCACTGGGTGCACGCTGAGGGCTTGCATCGTGCTACGCGGGCCGGGCTGGCGCCCGCGCCTGTGCGCCGGGTCTGCGCCTTCGGGCTGCGGAGGCGTGCGCCGGGTGCACGCCCAGAGCGTGCACCGCGAGGCTGCGGGGCTGTGCTGGCGCACGGAGGCATGCACCGGGTCTGCGCCTTCGGGCTGCGGAGGCGTGCGCCGGGTGCACGCCCAGAGCGTGCACCGCGTGGCTGGGGGGGCCGTACGAGGTGAACAGTATCTCTCCGGTTTGCGTTTTCTTCTCCATTTTCACCCCCGCGCGGCTCCGGCGATGACCCCGCGATCATGATGATGGCGGCAGCGGCCTCCCGTTTAACGACTGCGGCGGCGGCCTCCCGTTAACTGCCCCATGCTCCGACGAAACACTCAATTTATCCAACTAAAAACCCCGGATCGCTCCAACGATAAAACCATTGATCGGAGACCAATTGGAACATCGAACGGAAACCCGATCAATCCTCCGATCAAGACCGATTAAAAACCATCGATCAAACCCGGTCAAGAACGCGAACAAATCACCGATCAAAACCAATCAAAACCCGTGATCAATTTACCGATTAAACCGATCTCCAAGGAACACGGAAAAACCCACGATTAAACGGATGAAAGAGAAATAACGATCACTAACCATACTCCGATGGAGGAGGCAACGCGATCTCGATCTCCATTCTTTGCGGTGGTGAGAATCCGGATCCGCCCTCCGATAGCGGTGACGTCTCGTTCTCCGGTCTCCGGCACGTCGATTATGGCGATCGGGTTCCTTCGCTTCCTCCTTCTCTATTTTTTTTCCTCCGGTTAGGGTTTCCTTTTCTTTTCTCTTTTCTCTCTTTCTATCTCCGAACTAGGGTTTCGTTTGGTCTTCGGCATGCACAAAAGGGAAAGGTTTGAGGAGGCGATCTTTTAAAACTAGGGTTTTCCTTTCGGTATACGGGGAATAAATAAATCTTAATATTAATTTATTTTCTTTTATTTTTCCTTTTCATACGTACGTAAAGAGAAAAAATCCCCATATCCTAATATTTATTATTTAACAATAAATATCTATTCCCACGAGATAATTCCACAATTCCTCGAAAAGCGTGCCCGATCTTTAACACGGATTCCGATGCACACTACGGTTACCGCGACCTTCTAAACTCCATTCCGGGAGATCCGTAAGCCGGATTTCAGATCCGATCGCAATGTCGTTCACCATTTTTCGGGCTCTATCATAGAAAAATACCCACACGGTGCAACGATCGACTTAAGAAAACTCGATAGAATAAGCCCCTAACAACCAATTTATTCCGAAAGGGGTTAAAGAAAGGCAGGATAGGTCGTGACATTACATCACTCACCCCTTAAAAGAAGTTTCGTCCTCGAAACTTAACCTCGACCCACGCCAAGTGCGTCTGGAAGATGCTCCCTCACATTCGATTCTAGTTTCCAGATCGCTTTGCGCCCCTTAAGATTCCTCCATAGCACCTTCTCATAGGGATTACTCCGGTCGCATAGCTTCTTATCCTCACGCGCCAAGATTCGTATCGGTGCTTCCTCGAAGCTCAAGTCCTCACGCAACTGGACAGCAGAAACACCGAGGGCGTGCGACGGATCGGGGAGGTATTTTCGGAGCATCGGACCTGAAACACGTCGTGTACCCCGTTCGAAGTTTGGCGGTAAGGCCAACCGGTATGCCACCGGGCCCATGCGCTCCAAGATCTCCAACGGTCCCATATACCGTGGGCTCAGTTTCCCTCGTAAGCCGAAGCGTCTGTTTCCCTTAGACGGCGATACACGAAGTAACACGTGTTCCCCCACCATACATTCCAATTCCCATCGCCTCTAATCCGCGTAGCTCTTCTGCCGGCTCTGGGCGGTCAACAGCCGCTGCCTGATAAGGCACACTTTTGCCTCCGTTTCCTCTACAAGGTCTGGCCCCAAATGCTTCCGCTCCCCCAAGTCGTCCCAGCAAATAGGCGATCGACATCGGCGTCCGTACAAGGCTTCGTACGGTGCCATCTAAATACTAGCTTGGTAGCTATTATTGTAGACGAATTCCACGAGGGGTAGGTAACGCGACCATCCCTCACCCAGGTCTAGCACGCAGGCTCGAAGCATATCTTTGAGAATCTGGATCACCCATTCCGATTGCCCGTCCGTCTGCGGGTGGAAGGCCGTGCGGAACTGCAGTTTGGTCCCCAGTGCCTACTGCAAGTTCCGCCAAAAATTTGACACAAAGCGTGTGTCCCTATCAGAAGTTATCGACGATGGTACTCCGTGCAATCTTACCACCTCGTCGATGTAGGTTTGCGCTAGCCGATCTCGGGTCCACGTCGTGTGGATAGGCAGAAAGTTGGCCGATTTCGTCAGACGGTCCACTATGACCCATATCGCGTCGTGTCCCTGTTGCGATCGCGGAAAACCGGTTACGAAGTCCATGGTAATCCATTCCTATTTCCATTCTGGTATGGGCAATGGTTGTCGTTTTCCCGCCGGTCGCTGATGTTCCGCTTTCATCTGTTGGCACACAAAACAATGCGCCACAAATTGCGTCACATCATTCTTCAATTTGGGCCACCAGAAGGTCTGCCTCAGGTCTTTGTACATCTTTGTACCCCGGGATGCGCAGTGTAGGGGGCATTATGCGCTTCCGTTAGAATTTCTTTCCTCAATTCTGGCACATCGGGCACGAAAATTCGTCCCCGAAACCTTATCACATTTTCAGTGCCAATCGTAAAATCCCCACCTTGCTCCGAGGATATCCTGTCCCGCACCAGTTGTAGTTGCGTGTCCGTTGTTTGGCCTTCCAAGATCCTCTCGATTAGCGTAGGCTTCACCACCAAGGACAGAAGTTTCGCAACCGCACCCGCTGGCGCTACCTCCAGCCTCAATTGCGAGAACTCTGCGATGAGACGATCTTGTTGGGTAAGGGTGCTCAACGCCGTTCCTCCCGTCTGTCCCTTCCGGCTTAAGGCGTCGGCCACCAAATTTGCCTTCCCGGGGAGGTAATGGGTAGACAAATCGTAGTCTCCCAGTAGTTCTAGCCATCGCCTTTGCCGTAAATTCAACCCCTTTTGTGTGAACAATTACTTAAGGCTCTGGTGATCGGAGATCACATTACAGTGTGCTCTGTAAAGATAGTGTCTCCAGAGCTTTAAAGCAAACACGACTGCCGCGAGCTCCAAGTCGTGTGTAGGGTAGTTCTGCTCGTATTCCTTGAGCTGTCCTGACACGTAGGCTACGACCTTCCCTTGTTGCATTAGTACGCTTCCACGACCGCTTCGGGATGCGTCGCAACAGATCTCATAATCCTCTCCTGGCTTCGGCAGTGTGACCACTGGCGTCCATGTCAGTCTGTCCTTGAGCTCCTCGAGGCTCTTCCGGCATTGGGCCATCCAGACAAAACTCTCCCCTTTTGGGGTTAATCGATTTAGGGGCGTGGCTATCTTTGAGAAGCCTTCCACGAAGCGTCTGTAGTACCCCGCCAGTCCTAGAAAGCTTCTGATTTCTGTCACCGTTGTTGGCCGAGCCCAGTCGGTCACGGATTCTATCTTCCTCAGGTCCACCGCTATCCCCGATGCTGGGACTATATGTCCCAAAAAGTCTACCTCGCGAAGCCAAAGCTCACACCTTTCGAGTTTCGAGTTTGGCGCACAATTTTTGACCCCGAAGGGTCTGGAGGATCACCCGCAGGTGTTCCTCGTGCTCTCTATCCGTGCGAGAGTAGATGAGGATATGTCAATAAAGACTACCACAAATTGGTCCAGGAAAGGTTTGAAGATCCTGTTCCTCATGTTCATGAACACTGCTGGAGCGACTATGAGTCCAAACGGTATAACCGTAAACTCGTATTGACCATACTGAGTTCGAAAGACTGTTTTCGGTATGTCATCACTCCGGACTCTAAACTGGCGATAGCCGGTCGGCAGATCAATCTTTGAGGACGCTGTTGCTCCTGGTAGTTGGTCGAATATGTCATCAATCCGAGGTGAGGGGTATTTGTTCTTTACTATGACTTTATCTATTCCCCGATTGTCGATGCACAATCATAGACTCCCGTCCCTCTTCCGTACGAATAGAACGGGGTGCGCCCCAAGACGGCACGCTCGGTTTCTCTCAATCGACTAGCACCTGATACTCAGTAAGCCAATCCCTTCCGAGTATCACCTCAAATTCTCTTAGCGGTGACACCACTAAGTCCCAAATGTCGGATCGTTGGCGCCAACCATTAATCCCAAAAGCTCGAGCTTTTAGAGATACGCAACCAATACACTTAAAGCGTACAGACACAGCGCCACGGATCTCGACCGGACTCAACCCACCTGGACGTTGACTCTATTGTTGGGCCTCTTGCCGTTAGGTCTGTTGTGGACCGCAACCCCACTCAACTTATTAGGCTCACCCAACTCAACTTGGACCTATTTAACCCATAAATAAATAGCCAACACCAAAGACAACTAAGTCTTCACATCCTTATTGGGCAGGAAGGTACAAAGTATTTGCTTCTAAGGGTCCTCCTCGGGTAAAGACCAACATTACTCTTCGTAAGGGGTCTTTCCTGCTACTACTTCCCTCGGGTAGTGCGTCCTTTGTCGTGTCGTCGCATAAGACCTCTCATCCGTGTCGTGACTCTGAAATATTGTTCCCGGGTTCAGGGCAGTTAAAGCGGAACTGTCCTAGTTTGTCACATCAGAAGCAAAGGTCGTGCTTCCGGAAATGAATAATCACCCTGGGTGCTCCTCTGCAGATGATGTATGGCCGGTCCCCCCCCCCCAGCTCTGGTCCTCTCGCCGGCGTGCTTCTGGTTCCTTGCGGCGTCTTCGGATCCCGGGGTGGTCGGCTCCCATTGGGAAAGTCATTCCCGGGTTAAGGCTGGGGTCGTTTTCGGCCCCCCGGCTGGGCTCATGATCCTTCTGTCGGGAGCGTGGAACGGCCTATTCCCGCCCCACAGTGGTCCTGTCGATCACTTCTCGGTAAGCGGGTAAAGCCACCGTCGGTGTTACCCGAATAGTGTCACTATGTAGACCATCCTCGTGAAGGCGAGCCGTGTGGGGTTCGTCTTTCCTAACAAAAAGGGAAAGCGCTCAGCCATGTCGCGTAACCGTTGTTGGAGTAGCCGATTCTCCACTGTTGCCGGAACCGTCGTATCCACTTCTGCACCATCGATTGAATAGCGGTTTTGGGCCATTAACCGTGCATACAAAGAAACCAAGTTAGTCCTAGACATAATTGGTCTAGCACCTTGACCTACGAACACTGGGACTCTATCCCTTTTTCCCCGCGCTCACGCTCGTACATTACACACCTACACCCTGGGTTATCAATTTGGTTAGTTACTTGTGGTATTACACTCTGTCGATGTTGGTCACTCATCACCATGGTTAAAGTCGTTTTTCTCTGATACCATATAATCTGTCACGCCCTTGAGGTTCTAAAAGAGCGAAAAACGCACATATATATATATATATATATATATATATATATATATTTTTTTTTCTTTCTTTAAAAGAACCTGGCCTCCGGTGCGCGCCAGACCCGCCACATATACAAATTCACTCCCCAAACGGGCGGAGCCTCCTTTGTATATGTACGGCGTTCCGAGCACGACGAGCACTTTAACCATACAATCATTGAACGACAATAAGGAGAGACTACTTTTAACCATACAGTCACATTTATCATATTGAAACTACAGCATAAACCCATAGGTTTGAAAGTTGGTGTCCACTCGACACCCGGTTTTACAAAACATTTTCGTAATCTCTTTTAAGCGGCCACCTTGCTTGAAAGGATAAATCCACAGGTTTTGAAATCAGTGCCCACACGACACTTGGTTTGAAAATGCTTTTAAAACCATGTTTGTATTTAAAAACGAGCCGCATCCACACATCTTAAGATTCACAGATCTAAGTAGATATTCCTACACTAAGTCCTCAATCCAACATCCACGACAAACCATGCATAAGTAATCACAACTAGACTAACCAAACACAATAAAAGATAACCATAAAACAGTAAAGTGTAATAGCCTGAAGGGCTAGGGTCCTCTAACCGATGCCTCACCGTCGTCCCGGTTCCCACCCCTGCTCGGACCTGTCACAGCGTGGGTAGTCAGTGACTGATAAAGTAGATATAAACAGTAAATGCAATAACTGAAAAAGACAAACCGATACACCGGAGCATTTACTTCCCCGCATGTACCGCTAAATCCCTGTCACAAAACACGCTGGGCCCCTACCCCAGAATTTAGAAACAAGCTGGGCCCCAACCCCAGATACCGTACTCATTTTCTTGGTGCCACCAACTCCTCGACTGCCCAAGTAGCAGCCGCCTCTCCTTGAGAGGTCCCCATCATCGTTAGTCGTGTGGTACACGGGTAATCCTTACCATCTTTCTAGAAAAATACACCCTGTGTGGTGGCCAAACCGCCCGTGTGCGTGTCAGCAATATGAGCATATAAACACTACTGCGACCTCAGCCGCCTCAGTTAGAATATTAAAATGATACTGCGACCTCAGCCGCCTCCGTAAGAATAATAAAACGATACTGCGACCTCAGCCGCCTCAGTTGGAATAGTAAACGGGATTTACATGCAATGGGGCTAGACAGTTTACCAAAACATCTACTTTATCATGCAAAATACTCGGGAACGACATTATATCGAAAACACCAAAAGGTACCCACCTGAAACGAAGATAAACGACCGTGCCCGTAACCCTCCTAGGCAATCAGAACTTCACGCGGCCTAATAAAATAACCAAAAACACCATTTAACACTTTTACCCTAAACAGGCAAAAATCAGTGGTCCCGACCACTATAACAATAGACCGACGAAAAACCAAAATCACTGTGCCAAGCGGACCGTGTCGTCCAACAAAAAACTGTCGAACCAAAAACTGTCCCGAAAGAACTACTTCGTTGTTAAAAATATCGTCGTGGTCAAAAACACTAAAAAACGAGGCGAAACGGGCCGAAAACGGAGCTACCGGACTCTTCCGTTGGGGGCTGGTGCCCGGCTGAGGCGTGGACCGGGTAAACGTTCCCGGGCGGCGGCGTGCGCAGACCGGGCTCACCCCGGGCGCGTGCACCAGACGATTTGGGCCGGGCCGGTGCACGGGCGAAGCGCGCACCGGGCTCACGCTAGCAGGGCGCGGCGGCGCGCACCGGGTGCACGCTGAGGGCGTCCACCGTGCTACGCGAGCCGGGCTGGTGCACGCACCTGTGCGCCGGGTCTGCGCCTTCGGGCTGCGAAGGCGTGCGCCGGGTGCATGTCCAGAGTGTGCACCGCGAGGCTGCGGGGCTGTGCTGGCGCACGGAGGCGTGCACCGGGTCTGCGCCTTCGGGCTGCAGAGGCGTGCGCCGGGTGCACGCCCAGAGCGTGCACCATGTGGTTGGGGGGGCCGTACGAGGTGAACAATACCTCTCCGGTTTGCGTATTCTTCTCCGTTTTCGCCCCCGCGCGGCTCCGGCGATGACCCCGCAATCATGATGACGGTGGCAGCGGCCTCCCGTTAAACGACGGCGGCGGCGGCCTCCCGTTAACTCCCCCATGCTCCGACGAAATAGTCAATTTATCCAAGTAAAAACCCCGTATCACTCCAACGATAAAACCATTGATCGGAGACCTATCGAAACATCGATCGGAAACCCGATCAATCCTCCGATCAAGACCGATTAAAAACCATCGATCAAACCCGGTCAAGAACGCGAACAAATCACCGATCAAAACCAATCAAAACCCGTGATCAATTTACCGATTAAACCGATCTCCAAAGAACAGGGAAAAACCCACGATTAAACGGACGAAAGAGAAATAACGATCACTAACCTTACTCCGATGGAGGAGGCAACACGATCCCGATCTCCGTTCTTTGCGGTGGTGAGAATCCGGATCCGCCCTCCGATGGCGGTGACGTCTCGTTCTCTGGTCTCCGGCACGTCTATCGGGGCGATCGGGTTCCTTCGCTTCCTCCTTCTCTATTTTGTTTTCCTCCGGTTAGGGTTTCCTTTTCTTTTCTCACTTCTCTCTTTCTATCTCCGAACTAGGGTTTCGTTTGGTCTTCGGCATGTACAAAAGGGAAGGGTTTGAGGAGGCGATCTTTTAAAACTAGGGTTTTCCTTTCGGTATACGGGGAATAAATAAATCTCATTATTAATTTATTTTTTTTTATTTTTCCTTTTCATACGTACGTAAAGAGGAAAAATCCCCATATCCGGATATTTATTATTTAACAATAAATATCTATTCCCACGAGATAATTCAACAAATCCTCGAAAAGTGTGCCCGATCTTTAGCACGGATTCCGATGCACACTACGGTTACCGCGACCTTCAAAACTCCATTCCGGGAGATCCGTAAGTCGGATTTCAGATCCGATCGCTGTGTCGTTCACCATTTTTCGGGCTCTATCAAAGAAAAATACCCGCACAGTGCAACGATCGACATAAGAAAACTTGATAAAATAAGCCCTTAACAACCAATTTATTCCGAAAGGGGTTAAAGAAAGGCATGATAGGTCGTGACATTACAGTAGGTCATTGTGGACTTAGAAACCCTAGGCTTGTGGTTGGACCCTAGGATGACTATCACGCCCCGGGGGTTTAAACGCGTGGAAGAAGAGCCACCGATGCTCCCAAAACAACGTATTATTATTTTTTTTTTTGAAGCCAATCTCCCCCGGTGCATGCCCAGACCCGCCGCATATACAAATTCACTCTGCAAACGGGCAGAGTCTCCTTTGTATATGCACGGCGTCCCGACTACAAAATACATACAATCAACCTTTAACCACACTAGATCGAAACTCAATACATGCAACAGTTATTAAACACATACCACCAACCTTACACAAGTGATAAAGGGGCCGAATGTTTTTGAAAGGATAAAGCCACAAGATTTTGAAAGTGGTGTCCACTCAACACCGAGGTTTTGTAAAACTAGTTTCGAAACCACATAAATCCATAGATTTTGAAAACGGCACCCACCCGGTGCCAGATTTTACAAAGCCTTTTCCAAAATCACATAAATCCATAGGGTTTGAAAACGGTGCCCACACGACACCCATATTTTAAAAATTGGTTTTCGCAACAGTTTTCTTGTTTGTAGTTTGTAGTTGAAAACGGCCAAGTAAAGAAATAAGAATAACATTTATCCAAAAGTTATACCAATCGCCCAACATCCACATCGATCCCACAGGGGTATCGCAATCCACATCTAGCCATCAAATGTAATGAAATAACAAGGAGGAAAGGGTCAACTATATCTGCAGTCTCTAAGAGTCAGAACAACGCTCACGCGGCCTCACCAGCGCCCTAGCACTCGCCCCTGGACAAACCTGTCACGAAGTGGGATGTCAGTGACCAGATATAAAGGTAAGAGAAATAAGGGCTATAAAACAGGTAAACCACTGACAACCGGAGCAACCCCCTCCTCAATGTGCAACCAACGGTGTGCAACCCTGTGTAAAAACAAACCGAGCACCTCCCCCAGCAACCACACCGAGCACCTACTTCGGAAACCCCCGCCTAGCACCTGCCTCGGCCGCCGAGCACCTGCCTCGGCATCACCGCTCACACCCCCCACTCACGAGGGCCCCCATCACATCACCGTCACGTGGGGTACACGGGTCAACATACCACTTTTCCGAAAAAGCACACCCTTGCGTTGGCCAAACCGCCGGTGTGCGTGCAGTAACACGAGCCTCATAATCAAGTAATTAGATGAATAATTAAATAAATAGTGTAAACGGGGTTAGCAATGTAAACAGTAATTATTTTAGAATTCCACCTTCGCTCGAACATGCATCTTACAACTAACACCCTTTCCCAACTGACCCTGGAGAAAGTACCCACCTTGAAAGGAGACCGGCGCTCGGTTTGTCTGCGTTTGCGTGTCTGCCGAGCCCACAACGTCCCGCGTCCCTGAAGAAGCGAACACTAAGACCTGGTGATTAAAAACACATAACGACGACTCAGGCAGGAGACGGGAAAACCGACAAGTTCCTAAAACCCCCGCGCGCGAAGTTCCCGCACGACGACGACCCGTGCGGAGCGCGCCCCGCATGCAGACAGCGCCGCGCGGCCCCGCCCCGTCGGCGGCGGCCCCGCGCGGCCTCAGCCCGCGCGGGTGCCCCACCTGCGGGCGGCCCCGCGTGGCGCAGGTCCTTGCGGGTTTGCAGTCCGCAGGTGCGGGTGGCCACGCGCAGCACCAGCCCGCGCGGGCGCCCTACCTACTGGCGGCCCCGTGCGGCACCGGCCCGCGCGGGCGCGCTGCCCGCAGGCGCGGGTGTCCCCGCGCGGCACCAGCCCGCGCGGGCGCCCCACCTGCGGGCGGCCCCGCGCGGCACCGGTCCGCACGGGCGCGCTGCCCAAAGGCGCGGGCGGCCCCGCGCGGCGCCAGCCCGCGCGGGCGCCCCACCTGCGGGCGGCCCCGCGCGGGCGCTCTTCCCACGGGTGCGGGCGGCCCCGCGAGCCACCAGCCCCCGCGGGCGTCCCCCTGCGGGCGGCCCCGCGCGGCGCCGGCCCGCGCGGGCGCGCTGCCCGGAGGCGCGGGCGACTCCGCGCGTCGCCAGCCCGTGCGGGCGCCCCACCTGCGGGCAGCCCCGCGCGGCACCGATCCGCTCGGGTGCGCTGCCCGCAGGCACGGGCGCCCCACCTGCGGGCGGCCCCGCACGGCACCGATCCGCGTAGGCGCGCTGCCCGCAGGCGCGGGTGACCCCGCGCGGCCCCAGCCCGCGCGGGTAGCCTGCCTGCGGGTGGCCCCGCGACGGCGGCAACCGTCTCGACGATGGCGGCGGCGGCGCGGTGATCCCCGTCCTCGAAACGACCGACAAGACCCAAAGCTACGCAAACCTAAAACAAGAAAGGAAATGACTCACCTTGATTCGCGAGAGGTGGAGGAAAAGGATCGTCCACCTTCGCCCGATCACCCGCCGTGTGACGCCCCACTTCCCAGGGGGTCACCCATCCTAGAACTACTCTAGCTCTAGCACGCTTAACTCTCATGTTCCTCTTGGATCTTGCTACCATCCAAAATGCTATAGCCGGGTTAGAGATTTAGTCCTATTATATCATTATATATAGGACTAATCCAAATTCCGGGGGTGTCACATTCTTCCCCCCTTTAAGCCCTGACGTCCACGTCAGGCTCAAGCACACTCACAAGCACCAGGCGATGTGAGACTCGTCTCGCTAGCCTTAGCCGACCTTGTAGGGAGCTGCACTCCACCTACAACGGTCATTAGCCGGGGAGCCACACTCTACCCGCTATATAACCCTTGCTCAGCCGAGACTCATCTCACATTTCCGGCTGGTGAATGTCTCTGATACCAACTGTGACGCCCCACTTCCCAGGGGGTCACCCATCCTAGAACTACTCTAGCTCTAGCACGCTTAACTCTCATGTTCCTCTTGGATCTTGCTACCATCCAAAATGCTATAGCCGGGTTAGAGATTTAGTCCTATTATATCATTATATATAGGACTAATCCAAATTCCAGGGGTGTCACACGCCGAAAAGTCCACCTCATTCCTTCCCCCCCAGATCGTAGAGTTCTGCGCCGGAGAATCTCGAGCGAGAGCGAAAAGGGTTGGGGTTCTTGTTCCTTTCCTCTCTCTGATCGCGCCCCCTGCTAACCTAGCCGCATTAAAAAGGAGTACGAAGGAAAAAGAAACCCTAAGTCCCCAGCTTATAAACCCAGTCCAACGAAAACAAAGCCATCGGCTAAAAGTTACCTCGTAAAATGTGCAGATCGTCCACACGAATCCTGGAACGTCTAAGAGATCGCAAACTTCAAAATTAATTTCTGGGAGATCCCGGGGTCGGAATTCAAATCTGATCGCGCCACCGTTCCTCGTTTCGCGAGCTCTAACACTTAAAAATACTCGCGAGCCCCGACGGACTGTCCAGAAAACACGAATTAATTAACCCCCCCTCTGCCGGACAGCTCAAAGTGAAAAGAGGAAAGAAAATTATCGAAATAAAAAGGGGGGTCTTACATCACTCACCACTAAAAACAAGTTTCGTCCTCGAAACTTAACTCTCGCCCGCGGCGAAAAGATCTGGATAGCACTCCCTCATCTTCGACTCTGGTTCCCAGGTCGCTTCACGTTCTTCCTGATTGCTCCAAAGCACCTTCACGTAGGGGATCGTCCGATTGCGCAACTTTTTGTCTTCCCGTGCTAGGATCCGCACCGGTACTTCCTCGAAGTTCAGGTCCTCTTTAAGCTCGACTGCGGTGACGTCGAGCACTCGCGATGGGTCGGGGAGGTACCTTCGAAGCATGGACACGTGGAACACATCGTGAATCCGGTCAAGGTTCGGCGGTAGGGCAAGGCGATAGGCCACCCGGCCGATGCGCTCCAAGATCTCAAAAGGCCCCACATACCGTGGGCTCAACTTGCCTCTCATCCCGAACCGCTTCACCCATTTGGACGGCGAAACCCGCAGTAACACGTGCTCCCCCACCTGGAACTCCAAGTCGCGGCACCTCTGATCTGCGTAGCTCTTTTGCCGGCTTTGGGCGGTCACCAGCCGCTGTCTGATGAGGCGCACCTTTTTCTCAGTTTCTTCCACCAAATTCGGTCCCAAAAACTTCCGCTCCCCCAGATCGTCCCAACAGATCGGGGACCTATAGCGTCTGCCATACAAAGCTTCGTACGACGCCATACGGATGCTAGCCTGGTAGCTGTTGTTGTAGGCGAACTCCACAAGAGGTAGGTGGCGTGACCATTCGTTCCCCAAATCAAGTACACAGGCTCGGAGCATATCCTCGAGGATCTGGATCACCCGCTCATATTGTCCGTCCGTCTGGGGGTGAAAGGCTGTGCTGAAGTGTAGCTTGGTCCCCAAGGCTCGTTGTAGACTCTGCCAGAAGTTCGAGACAAACCCTGTGTCCCTGTCTGAAGTGATCGATGCCGGTATCCCGTGTAGCCTCACAATCTCGCTAATGTAGACCTGAGCCAGCCGATCGCGCGTCCAGGTCGTGTGGATGGGTAGGAAGTGAGCTGACTTCGTTAACCGGTCCACAATGACCCAGATAGTGTTGTGTCCCTGTTGCGACCGCGGGAGCCCGGTGACAAAATCCATGGTGATTCGCTCCCATTTCCATTATGGCACTAGTAGTGGTTGCAATTTCTCCGCCGACCGCTGGTGCTCGGCTTTTATGTAGTGGTCCGGAATTCCATGAAACTTTTCTGGTGAATCCATTGTGTAGAACACCTTTTGTTGGTGTGCCTGGCCCATAGTGCATCAAAGGGATGCCACAGATGGACCCTGTGAGGTATCTTTTACTGATTTGGCCTTCGGCTGCGTTTGCCGAATTTTAGAAAAGGATTTGGGCCAAACAGAGGTTGGATTTGGATTCAGCGCGGAAAAACGCTTGAAAACGGCTATTTGCTTGTTAAATTTGGAGTCCGGATGACCAAAAACGGGTTTCCGGAAGTTTTCGGGAATATTCGGTGCATGGGGGTGACCGTGGACCGGCCTGGAGCCACGTGGCGGCCTATCATTGGCCGGCTCACGCAGCTCGGTCCACGGGAAGACGCGGCGGTGCATAGACCGCGGGCGGGGGACGCGTGGCGTGCCCGTAGTGGCCGGCGCACGCGGCGCGGACCATTGAGTTGTGCGGGTTCGGTGGACCGGGTGCGTGGACACGTGTCGGCCTGGCATTGGCAGGCTCACGGGGGCGCGGTCCACGGGTGCACGGGGGGGGGCGCCTCGGGGCGCGTGCGCGCAGAGGCGCCAGGCGGCGCTGTCGGCCGCACTCGAGTGCGGGTGAGTGCGGTCCACGTGTCGGCCCGCCATTGGCGGGCCGTACCTACCGCCGTTGACCGTGAGGGACGCGTGGCGCGCGGCGGGAGCCTTGCACCGCTGTTTCCTGTTGCTGGGACACGTGGCCGCACCAGGAAGTTTCGGGCGCGTCGGATGGGAGCCGTCCGACCGGACTTTCGGGCGCAGTGCGCCCGAATCTTGCGCCCGAAAGTTCGGCCCGCACTGTTTTGGGCTGAGCCTATAAATAGGCTTCCCTGTTTCCTTTTTGGGCTTTTTGGACCCCTTTTCGCAGGGAGTTCTTCAGGAGACTTTTCCCTCTCATAGTGCACTATCCATTGGAGGACTTGGAGGATTTTTGGAGGCACGCATCCCGAGGTTCACAATTTTACGGCGCGGCGCGACGCTCGTTCTCCGGCAACCCGCTTCGCCCCTTCTCAGTGTTTGGGCTCCCCCGACTCACCCCGACCTCCTTTTCCGGCGATTCTTGTGCCGTTGGACTCTCGACAGGTAGGACTTCAACTCCGGTGTTTTGAGGTTCCTCGTTTTCCGTGCTGACCTTGGAGTTTTCAGAGCACCCATTTGACCCATTTTCCTTCGCGGATTTTTGGACAGCGCTGCGATGAACTAGCCATATCTTTGCGCACAGGCAGCGGATCGAGGCGTTTCAAAAGGCAAACTTCATCTTGTTTTCGCAAGGAATCTCCTGGATTTTTCTGAGATTTTTCTGGATTTGTCTCGAAGGTGAAGATCTCCTTTCACTGTAGTTCTTTGACACAGAAATTTGGTGCAGTTTGGTTTGGGGTGTTGCTCTTGCAGAATTTGTAACTCAGCGTAGAAAACTCGGAATTGAACGTGCAGGTACTCGTTTCGACGGGTTCGTCGCGAGGATCGTGTCAGTATTTATCTTGGATTTTTTCGGGCATATTTCACAGGTGAAAACAGACATATAGTGGACTGCTGTAATTGGGACAGATTTTGGGTTGTATTGTGTGATTAATGTTGTTTGTTCTTTTGGGGAATGTTGTACAGTTTTGTGGAGGTTGTTTGGACCGAGCGTGGACATCACTTTTGGGACCTGGATTTAGCGCTCGAGGTGGGTGTTGTTGTAAACCTCCTACTTTTGATTTCCCACTAGGCATATTAGAGTGTTGCTTGATCATGTTGCTAGTTAGAATTGTGTAATGGACCTAGTGTTACGGAATTTGAGTTGGCGTAGTTTCGTGAAAGTCTCAAGTCTTGAAGATTGAAGGTGAAGAAAGTTGGATCATTTAACTCAATCTCAAGAAAGAAGAATTCAAAAGGATCAGGTACGTTTAACTAAATATTTTGTGTGATCCGAATACTTCTTGTAGTGTAGAAACACTTGGAAGAATCCTTCATTGCATAAAAATCAAAAACTGGACTTGGGACATGTTCAGGATCCGGATCAGGTTGTTCGATCCGGATCCCGAAGGTGGTTCGTTCATACACCAGTTCAATCCGGATCGTAGTCTCATGATCCGGATCCCGAACAGTGAGTTTACCATTTTCCTTGAACGATCCGGATCATGCTTCGCAATCCGGATCCCGAACGTTGATGTTTGGTAAACTGTATGAACGATCCGGATCGTGCACTTCGATCCGGATCCCGAACCTTCGTTTTTCTGGAACTGGCTGTCTCGTTACGACGATCCGGATCCTAGCTAGTCCGATCCGGATCGCCATCCGTAAAATTTCCAGAAATGTTAGGTTTTTGATTCTTATCTCCTTCCTAGGGTTTCTAACCTATAAATACACCCTATGACTCTTTTTCTAGGGTGGATCCACAGAATCTATAGCCGTCATTTTCATATACCATTTTATACGGCTATAGATCCACATATAGAGAAGAAAGGAAATCATTAGAGAATACTCTATGTTTCTTCATCTATATTGATTAGTTTGATTCTAGGTTTTCATACTCACATCTCGAGTTGAATCAAACTAATGAATACTTAGATGGTATTTCCGATCTATCTTTGATCTAAGTATTCGGCGGATCATCACCACCCAAAACAACGATTTACCCCAAAAATCGGCGCGTGGATTCGCGTGTCCTTGTGGATTCAAGGTTCAAACCGCTCTCGTGGATTCGGAGCGAGGCACATTCGTGGATTCGAAGGGTGCTATTGGGTGAAGACCGTGGATTCGGTCGGACGTCGTGGATTCGACGTTGGACGCCGTGGATTCGGCGTTGGGCGCAGATCGTGGATTCGTGAAGCGTCGCGGAGCGAGCGGAGAAGATCCTCTAGGAGCGTATGGAAAAGGTTGAGTCGTAAGTGTGTACGGTAAATCACCTTGTACGTGTTTTAATTCTAGTGGATTTCTGCCGTGTTATCGGTCCCGTGGTTTTTTACTCCGGTGATGGAGTTTTCCACGTAAAAATCTTGCGTATTATTTTTATTTCCGCATTGGGTTTTATCGCAACGATTTTTGAGTGTTTATACGTTTACACCTATTCACCCCCCCTCTAGGTGTTTTTTCCCCTATTTAGATCCGTATTACATATAACCCAACAAGTGGTATCAGAGAGGGAATAGGGTTGTAAACAATGGTTGAAGGTGGAAACATCAACCGACCCCCATTCTTCGATGGAACAAATTATGCGTACTGGAAAGTACGGATGAAAGCCTTTTTAATTTCCATCGACGAACGGGTGTGGCAATCAATTGAATTAGGATGGTCTAATCCAACTGAATTTAATGGTGATGTTCGCACCTTAAGACCTAGGTCGAAATGGACCAAGGAAGAGTTAGATTCATCTTCTTACAATGGCAAGGGAATTAATGCTATTTTTAATGCCTTATCTCAAACTGAATTCTCTCGCGTCTCGGCATGTGAGACTGCGAAAGAAATCTGGGATGTTCTTCAGGTTACACATGAGGGAACTAACCTCGTGAAGATTCAGAAACTGCAAATGCTTACGAGCAAGTTTGACTCTATCTTAATGGCAGAAAATGAATCTTTCACGGACTACTATACACGATTGCAAGACATCGTAAACTCATGTGCTAATCTGGGAGAGAAGATTCCAGAATTTAAGATTGTAAGAAAAATCTTAAGAACTCTTCCTGAACGATTTCGCCCAAAGGTTACTGCCATTGAAACTATTAAACACCCGGACGAAAGACGTGTAGAAGAATTAGTTGGTTCATTACAAACTTATGAAATGACGTTTACTACTAACAATTCTTCTGGAAAGGCATCCACTTCTAAGTCTTCAGGTTATGCGTTGAAAACAACTAAGGAAGAAGACGCGGATACATCCTCCTCAGATGATGACGAGAACCTTTCTATGGAGGAATTTGAGAAGCAGCTCGCTCTCTTGACAAGGAAGTTTCGCCGCAACTTTCGAAGGGGTAATTCAAGCAAATCTCCATCCTTCGGAAAGTCGAACAAAGGCAAGGGTACTTCAGGTTACAAGTCAAGAAAGCAAGAGAACTTCTCAAAGGATAAGAAAAGCTCAGAAGGACAACTACAATGCTTCAAATGTCGAGGCTACGGCCACATTGCAACGGAGTGTCCTAACAAGTATCCGGCAAAGAAGAAGGCGATGCAAGTCGTCACTTGGGATGACAACTCAACGTCAAATGAGTCATCTTCGAGTGATGAAGAAAAGAGCTCCACCGCATTCCACGCGTCCGTATCTTCACCCTTCATGTGCTTTATGGCAAATACATCTGAGTCGTTGTCCAACTTCACTGTTGAAAAGAATGCAACGGACAACGAATTGGATGATTCGGAAGGTGAAGAATTTGCTCTAGCCTATCACAGATCTTTACGGGATTTAAAGAAACCGGCTAAGGCAAAACAAGGGGTTGAGAGGGAGATTGCAGGATCTCGAAGAAGAAGTAAAAAGGGTAACTTCTCTCTCGACCGATCTTGAAGTGGAAAGGGATAAACTGATAAAAGAAAATTTTTCCCTTCAAGAGTCCAATGAGCAACTCGAGAAGAACTATATAGATATGATGAACAAAGCAAACTATCTCTTGAAGCTCTACGGCGAGGCCCGACGGGAAAAATTGGAAATGACAGAGACCATTTGCCAACTCAAGGATGACTTACAGCAATTTTCCTTAGGAAGGAGTAAGTTGGATAAACTTCTTGGTCTAGGTCAAACAAACAAGTTCGGCCTCGGATACAATCGAACTGAAGACAATTTTAGTTCGGTTGGGACAGTCTTTGTGCCTCAGTCGGTATCTCCTTCTCCGACACCGAAAATCATGACAACTAACGACAACAAACCTACTTCATCCTCTTCAGAATCGTCAAGCACAAAGGTATGTTTTCGTTGTAATTCTGCAGGGCACATTGGAAGAAATTGCAAGATTGGAGCTCAAAGATCAAATCAACCACATCTTGCAACTGCTACCAACAAGTTCACTCCATGGAACTCAAAGAAGGATTTTCCTAAAGAAAAGGACATTGGTAGTACTTCAAACAAGACGATGACAAAAGAAAAAGACCAATCTTGCAAGACGTCTTCATCAAGGAAAACTTTTCAACCAGTGCCAACATACTCCAAAACTCAAAGGTTTGGGTATGCAAAGGTGAAACCCCTCCTTGTCTTTAATCGTTCTTCGATTAAGTTTTGTGTAGTTTATGTATACTACTTTCTTTCTTCTTTTTCTTTTGGCCGACCCGTCAACCATCTTTGGGAGGTAAATGGTACATCTTTTTATTGGTTGATGATTTCTCTCGGTTTTCATGGGTAGCATTTTTTGAAAGAGAAAGCTGATACGTTTGACTCTTTTCATGAGATTTGCCATCGTATTATGATTGAAAAGAATGAAAAGATCATTCGTGTTAGAAGTGATAGAGGTGGAGAATTCATAAATTCAAAATTCATTGATTTTTGCACTTCAAATGGAATCAAACATGAATTCTCGGCACCCTATACACCTCAGCAGAATGGTGTTGTTGAGCGCAAGAACAGGGTTGTTCAAGAGATGGCGCGTGTGATGCTTCATAGCCGGAATTTGCCGCTACATTTTTGGGCTGAAGCTGTGAACACCGCTGTCTATGTCATTAATAGAGTTTACTTGCGCCCAGGAACTTTAAATACACCATATGAGCTGTGGTTTAGTAGAAAACCCAATATCAAATATTTTCGTGTCTTCGGGAGTCGATGTTACATTTTACGTGACCGTGAAAATCTTGGAAAGTTCGACTCTCGAAGTGATGAAGGGATCTTTCTGGGTTATTCTACGAATAGCAGAGCATATTGAGTATTTAACATTGAATCTAAGACGATCGTAGAATCTATAAATGTTAAAGTAGATGAAGCTTTCACTTTGAAACTGGAAAATCTACCCTCGATATCTCTCTAGATGATGATTCTCCTGCTAGTGCATCTTCTCATAATAATACTTCCAATATTAATGATGCATCTAATGGTTCTTCTAGTTTATCTGATGTGCAGGAATCAACTCATACATCTCCGAGTACTCCGCTTCAACAAACGTTACGAATCTCCAAGGATCATCCGGAATCGAATATTATTGGAGATCCACAAGAAGGAGTCAGAACTCGGAGGCAGTTGGTTTGTGGATTCGCTTGCTACGTATCTTTAATCGAACCAAAGAACATAGATGAAGCTCTTCAGGATGACTACTGGATTAAAGCAATGCAGGAAGAGCTCCATCAATTTGAGCGAAACAAAGTCCTGGGAATTAACGAAGCCTCCAAAGCAACACAATGTGATAGGTACCAAATGGATCTTCAAGAACAAGAAAAATGAGGATGGTACTATCATCAGGAACAAGGCACGATTAGTTGCTCAAGGCTACTCTCAAGTAGAAGGTATAGGACTTTGACGAAACATTCGCCCATGTAGCTAGACTCGAGTCCATTCGTATACTGTTTGCTATTGCTTGTCATTTTAAAATCAAATTATTTCAAATGGACGTTAAGAGCGCATTTCTAAATGGGTTTTTAAATGAGGAAGTTTATGTGGCTCAACCGAAAGGTTTTGTAGATCATAAACAACCTAACCATGTTTTTCGTTTGAAAAAGGCTCTTTACGGTCTGAAACAAGCACCGCGAGCATGGTACGAAAGGTTAACAAAGCACCTTTTGGAGAAGGGCTATACTCGAGGGGGAGCTGCTAGGACTCTCTTTGTGAAGCATTATCAAAATAATTTCATGGTAGCACAAATATATGTCGATGACATAGTATTTGGCGCAACAAGAGATAACGATGCTTCTAAATTCGCGGAGACCATGGAAAGCGAATTTGAGATGTCCATGATGGGCGAATTGACTTATTTTCTTGGATTGCAAATTAAACAAAATGATGAAGGTATTCACTTGAGTCAATCCAAGTATGCAATGGAGTTGGTCAAAAAGTTTGATCTAGAAAATTGTAAAGATTTTCCGACTCCAATGGGAACTAGCCACAAGGGACTTGGAAGTGAATCACATAGTGAGAATGTAGACGAGAAACTGTATCGAAGTATGATTGGAAGTCTACTTTACCTCACGGCTAGTCGCCCGGATATATCTTTTGGTGTTGGGATTTGCGCGAGATATCAATCAGCACCAAAGGAGGTTCACCTGAAAGCGGTGAAAAGGATCATCCGGTATATCAAAGGATCAATTAATTTCGGAATTTGGTATCCTATGGGAACAAGTTTGGATATTGTTGGATACTCAGATGCCGATTGGGCAGGATCAGTGGATGATCGGAAAAGCACGAGTGGTGCATGCTTCTATCTTGGCCATTGCCTTGTTGCATGGCACAGTAAAAAGCAGAATTGCATAGCACTCTCGACGCCTGACGGAAGCGGAATACATTTCAGCTGGAAGTTGCTCAACTCAACTCATTTGGATGAAAAGCGTATTGAGCGACTTCCGCATTTCAGCATCTTCGGTAAAATACTTTTGTGACAACACTAGTGCTAATTAACATTTCTAAAAACCCTGTGTTGCACTCTAGAACAAAACATATTGAACTTAGATATCATTTCTTAGAGAGCTAGTTGAATCAAATACTCTTCAACTTTCATATATTTCAACTGAGGATCAATTAGCTGACATTCTAACAAAACCTTTGGATCAAAAACGTTTATTCATTTACGAAAAGCAATTGGGATGCTTTCCTTGAAATAATCCTCTTTTTGAAATCTTTGCTTAGGATAGGTTTTGTATTTGTTTTTTGTTTTGTTCATTATCTATGTTTGTACATAGGACATTAATTGAGCATAGATCATAATTGACTTTAATTGCATCTTTTCGCACATTTAGAAATTTATTATGCTTTTGCCATCATAATATTTCACTGTTGCAATGATCATTTATGTTAATTAAATTATCTTCTAAAGTGATCAAAGTCAATTTCTCTCTCTCTATGATCTCTTGGTATAGTCATTATCTTATTTGACTGCTTAGTCGAGTAGGAAATCGAGATCAATATTTGGTTGAATACTTTATATCTTAAATAATTGATAGCCAATTGAGGGGGAGTATAGAAAAGGTAAATGCTCAAAAGATGTTGAAAGAGTTACATCCCAATGAGAGTGTGAAAACTACCACCACATTGGAGGAAAGAGCTACCACCTCGGTCGTCCGAGTATTGTGTGCAGCTACCACATGTATACCAAGCATGGTTGTTCAATTTTTGATTAAGTAAAATGCATGTTGAAATACTTGACTCTGTCAAATTTCAAGGTTGGTATAAGGTGGGTTTTAAAGAAAGATGCTCAAAGAGCCACTCTCTTCAACAGATTGTCTAGATATATTATCTACTATATTTGGGATTTCAAACATCTATTGATCTTTGTATTTCATTTTCTTTACTGAATTGATGATTTGATAAAGGCATTACTCATAATCAAGTTAGATGTGATTGAAGGTGTTCAACTTTAAGGGATTTAATTTTTGTAAATTTTCGTTTCATTTTTGGATATTATTGATAGATTTGGCATAATCTAATTCTTGTTGTATGAAACGATGATTTTTGTTTAAAGTTGATACACATTTGTGCTTACAATCTTTTTCTGGATTTTCCTGAATTTCTCTGAAATTTTCTAAAGAAAAGTTGGGGCCGATCCGATCGGGCTAGATGATCCGGATCCCGAACGCAGGAATTCTTCTGCGGGCTGACGATCCGGATTGTATCTGCCGATCCGGATCCCGAACGCAGTTTCTCACTGCGGGTAGCCGATCCGGATCGCAGTTATGAACTGATCCGGATCGCGCTAGGTTTTATAGGAACGAAAGGGTTTTTGATTTCTTTACTCCAATCTTTTGTCCGAAGTTTCCAGAGCCTCTCTCTCTAGATTTCATCCTTCCTGGAAGCTTTCAAACTCAGGTTCTTCAACTCCAAGTAAGTTTTATTGATCAAAATCTCGTTTTTTCACCGTTTTTTTCTTTTCCTCCTCAAACGTGATGAATTTCTTGGATCAACTTTGTTTGTGGATGGTTTTTGATCAAATTTCTTTTGAAATAAGAACTCTGGGTAGATTAGTTTTGATTATAA
>CM055068.1:21995893-22088455 GCA_029204045.2 Tillandsia leiboldiana
TAATGGACCTAGCATGCTTGTATGAGATCACGGATTCATTATTACTACTTGCATGGGTAGAGAACTAAATGTTAGTAAGTTGTGTTTCCTTGCTTTAGAGGTTAGTTTAAACACTTGGAATCATGCTAATCCAAATCATGTTGTATGTATAATGGAAGGTTTGGGCATGTGGTTAGAGTTCATATTTGGAAAGATTAATTGTTAGTGAGTTCCTCTCTTTGTAACAACATATTGGAAGTGATTGTATCTTGAAAAGCAAAGTGTTAGGGAAATTCTTTATTCTTGTGGGAGCACGTGGTTAGGGCTCGCATCTTGAGAAGCCTATTGTTAGTCGTTATGTTTAAGATTGTATCCTGGATCATGTTTATGCATCATGTACATTGGAGGTCCCATGCACTTAGTTTTTGTAAAAGTTAGAATGCTTGTAATTGCTTTATCAAGTAAGGACTTTGCATGCTTGTATGGTCATTTAGCTAGGCCCACCTTTTTCTGCTACACTACATATTGGGACATGACTTAGGAAAACCATGTTTAGTTGTTCTCTCTTTTTATTCAGTTACATATTGCTCGAGTTAGAGCAGGGGTATGGGATAGTGTAGTCGAGGATCATCGAGTCGGGGTCAGATTAGACTCGATTATGGATCGTGGGGCATTGTGGTAACCGCGGACAGTAGGCGGTTAGCCAGTTGTTGATTACTTTATCAGATTGGACTTGGGGGATTGTTGCGGCGACGCGGACTTTGGGCGGTTGACCGGATACTTTACTTATGCATCAGATTGGGTATCAGATACTCTAGTGGATGGAGTTTTCCACTTGTTGAGTATTATTGCACCAGATTGGGGATTGGGGTTTCATTAGTGGATGGATTTTCCCACTTTGATCGTAGTCATGATGAAAGTCCTGCTATACTGAGATATTGGTTACTGAGCTATTGGTTACTGAGATATTGATACTGAGATACTATACTCGTGTGGGTCGCTCCCTCGAGTGCCACTCCGGAGGTAGGCTTTTTCTGACCCAGCCTTGTGTGCCGGTCTGATACTGATGTTGGGATGCGAGCCGTGCGGGCCAATCCCGCGGTTTCGAGCCTTGTGAGCAGAATTCCGCTGAGCAGGCAATGCCAGTTGTACTGGTGGCACATGATTGGTATTTGGACAGATACAGTTTTCTGATGCATTCATACAGTCATCTCTTTAGATACTGCATTTAGAGGCATAGTAGTGATAGTTTACCTTATCAGTAGCCTTTATAGCTTACTACTGTTTTTCCCTTTTTGCCTCTAGTTATCCTAGTGGGCCGTCAGGGTTTGAGGTTTTGCCCACTAGGGGAGACTGCTGTTTTTATAGTAGTTCTCACCCCCCATTGTCCTTCTTTTCTTTTCTCCCTTTGTTTTGCAGAGTCTTCTGCGGGAGTTGCAGGGCCGTCTCGGGCAGAGCGAGGCAAGCTGTTAGCGGATTATGTAGTTCATCTACCCCGACTTCAAGCTTCGTCGTGTACCAGTTGTACCCTTTTCTTTCTCAGACAGTTGTAGTTTATTTTGGGTCTGGCTCTTGCCAGCTGTTTGTACTTATTTCGTGAGCTGGGAGAGACACTTGTATATTTTGAGAGTTTTTATTATGCTTTTACTTTCCAGCTGTAGTCTGAGATGTAGTAGTTTTATTTTAGCTCTGTTTTATGCTCCTTTATTAAATCTTTTATTTCTGAGGCAGGTTACCAACGCTTCGTGTACACGGGAAATTCTGTGTGCACGGCGGATCTGTGGACGGGCCCGGGTTCTGGTTTACACCCGGGGCGTGACAGATTAGTTTGGTATCAGAGCTTAGGGATAGGTCAGTTGGGACTTAGAAAAACCCTAGGCTTTTGGCAGACGCTAGGATGTTAGGGCATGAGTGGCGTGATATTTTGCGAAAGTCGGTGATTTTAGTCAGTTGACTCTTCCAGTGAGTGAAGAGGGATCGACATACCCTATTTCTGTTGAACAATTATGTTGGCTGCAAACAACATAAAGTTGCAGAAATATGGGGATGTCTTTGACTTTCGCTAGATTGGGTCTTGTGGGGTTTTGTTGCTGATTTTTGGTTTACTGTGGCAGGATGTCCCCGCGTCGTCGTTCACCCACCGGGGGTACCCCGCACCCTCTGAGGAGTCTGAGCGGGCGGTATCCGCCGAGTTGGGAGAACTGCGGGCTTGGTGACCCAGTTAGTGGCGAGGAGCTTCCGTCAGGACCAGCGCCTGGAGCAGTTACTGGCGCGGCAGGGTGACTTGACGGTTGGCGAGGGGGCCGGGGCTTCAGAGCAACGTCCAGACAGGAAACGCCCAGCCCCCGATGAGGATGGACAGGCCAGTTCGGGGACACCATCACGACCCCCGCGGCCCCAGCCTCCGGGCCGTGGGCGTCTTGATCGACGAGGACCTGGTAGGATTCAGAGGCCACCGCAGCAGCAGCAGCCTCGACAGTCTCAGGCGTTGTCCCAGTGTGTTTTCTGTAGGGGGCAGCATCCATCTGATACCTGTAGCTTGAGGGAGGGTCGATGCTTCCGATGTGGGCAGCCAGGCCACATCCGATCTACGTGCCCCTTTCGGACCTTGGTAGCACCTCCTTCAGCATTGGCCCCTACCGCACCCCAGCAGAGGTCGCGATCACGACTTCAGAGACGGCAGCATCAGCCGCGACAGTTACGGGTCCCTGGCAGTTGTATTTTCTATGGAGATTAGCACTTTCCCGACACTTGTGATCTGAGGTGGGGGCGTTGTTTTGGCTGTGGTCAGGCCGGGCACTTACGAGTTTCATGCCCTTTTGCGACATCAGCGGCACCGACTTCGGCATCTGTTCCTGCCACTTCCCAGCTGCGACCGGGAGCTTCATCGATAGGTCCCCAGGCAGACCGAGCTTCGCCTCCCCACCCTTCTGGTGAGAGACAGCCGATGTTGAGTGATCAGGGCGGCTTAGCACTGGCGGGGGTTTCTGCTACGGCTGACTGTGCGGTGGCAGGTATGATTTATTACTGGCATTTGGATTCTTGTCTTATTTGTTATACGAGCATCGCATTCTTTCCTGAGTAGATCAGTTGCATCATCATATGGGTTAGAGGTAGGGCTTTTACCACATGCACGAGAGGTTTAGTTTCCCCGATCTTTTTGCACGTGGAGGAGTGTTGTGGGTCCTGCCCGATGCAGATCGAGTTCTGGATTATGTTAGTGGACCTGTCGGTCTTGAGACAGCTGAGGGACTTTGATGTAGTTCTTGGGTTGGATTGGCTGGCTTGATACTCTGCGATTTTTTTTTGATGATGCCGCGAGGACTGTTACCTTTAGCGAGCCAGGCCAGGAGGTGTGTGTGTATAGAGGGTGTCAGGATGTTTCTTTTACCTCAGTGGTTGCGACTTCCTGAGCGAGGCGGATGATCCGCAGTGGTTGAATAGCCTTTTTGGGCTAGTGTGGTGGAGGAGCCTACGGCGGCATCGGAACTCGCGGATATCCCTTTTGCCCACGAGTTCCCGGATGTTTTCCCCCAGAGTTGGTTGGTATGCCGCCGGTTAGGGAGATTGAGTTTTGATTGATGTAGTTCCAGGAGCTACGTCAATCTCTAAGGCTCCTTATCGAATGGCACCGGCTAAGCTGCGAGAGTTAGAGGCGCAATTTCGGGACTTGAAGGTTGAGGGTTTTGTTGGACCCAGTGTTTCGCCTTGGAGAACGCCGGTGCTATTTGTAAAAGTGAAGGATGGTTCACTACGACTTTGTGTGTGAGTTCAATTTAGTGACCATCAAGGACGAGTACCCCTTTTGCCGCGCATTGATGGCTTAGTTGATCAGCTGCAAGGGGCTTGTGCCTTCTCGAGGATTGATCTCCAATCAGGTTACCACCAGCAGAAAGTGAAGGCCGAGGATATCTCCAAGACGGCTTTTAGATCCCGGTACGGGCATTATGAGTTCCCTGTTATGCTTTTTGGTTTAACTAATGCCCTGCTATATTATGGATCTGAAGAACCGGGTATTCCAGCCGTACTTGGACCTGTTTGTCGTTGTGTTCATTGACGACATTGTGTTTTACCCCCGGAGGGATATTGAGCGTGTGGAGCACTTGAGGATAGTGCAGCAGCTTCTACGAGAGAAGAAGCTGTATGCCGAGGGTGAAAAGTGCGAATTTTGGCTTCGGGAGGTTGCATCTGTAGGCCACTTTGTGTTAGCCGCAGGAGTGGCAGTTCACCCGACGAAGATTGTTGTTGTTCGGGATTGGCCTAGACCGACGACGGTTACTGAGGTCCATAGCTTTTGGGCTTAGCGGGTCATTACCGTCGATTTGTGGAGGGCTTTGCGAAGCTCTTTGCCCTTTTCCCCTGACCAGTTTGACAAGGAAGGGAATAAGGTTTGTTTGGACTGAACGGTGCCAGCTGAGCTTTAAGGAACTGAAGAGGAACTTGATTTGGGCACCACTTCTGGCATTGCCAGTGAGGGGCGATGGATTTATGATTTGCAGTGACGCCTCTCCCAGCGGTTTGGGATGTGTTGTGTTGCAGCATGGTAGGGTAATTGCTTATGCTTTACGGCAATGAAAGGATTATGAGAAGAATTATCCTACTCATGATTTGGAGCTTACGGCTGTGATGTTCGCGTTGAAGTTGTGGAGGCATTACCTCTACGGAGAGCACTGTGATATTTACACTGATCATAAGAGTTTGAGCATGTTGATCACGTGGCAGGCACCGCTAGTGGAGCAGTGAGGCGTCTACAGATTGAGATAGTATTCCCTGGGGTCTCTGCTAGACTCATGTCTATGATCTTGCAGCCCCACTCTGCTGGCCAGGATTAGGGAGACACAGAGTGAGGACCCCCACTCGACGAGGATCGGATCACAGCTTCAGGCAGATCATATAGGGGATTTTGCACATGACAGCTCGAGAGTACTACGGTACAGAGACCAGAGTTGTGAGGGGCCCATTATACACCTTTTACCATTCGTTCTGGTAGTACTAGGATGTATAGGGACCCGAGGCTTGTATCACTTTTGGAGGGAGTCTACAGTCAGCCTTGGGGGGACCCAGCTCCGTTGTGGCACAGCGTTCCACCCACAAACCGATGGACAGCCTGAGCACACCATACAGACCCTCGAGGACATGTTGAGAGCATGCGTCATGGATTTTGGAGGAGAGTGGTACCGGCACTTAGCAGTGGTTGAGGTTGCGTGCAACGGCGCGATTAGGCGAGCATTCAGATGGCTCCGTTCGAGGCGCGGATGGACGTATGTGTCGGTCGCCCTTGTATTGGGGTGACGTGGGTGAGAGGAGGACTTTGGGACCGGAGTTACTGTTGGAGACAGAGGAGAAAGCCTGATTAGCCCGCCGACATTTTGTGATGGCCCAGAGCCATCAGAGGAGCTACGCCGATACTCGGCGGCGAGACCTAGAGCTTCAGATTGGTGATCAAGTCTTTTGAAGGTCTTGCCTTCGGAAGAAGTCCGGGATTTGGAGTTCGTGGGAAGTTTAGTCCCCGTTTTATCGGACCCTTCGCATATGACCGGCTTCACCTCTTTGGGGATCGGCGAGGATCTTGGATATGAGGAGCGCCCGTTGCGAGTTCTTGCTCGTGTGGTGAAGGAACTGCGCAACCGGGCCATTCCGTATGTGAAGGTCTTGTGGAGCAATTACGATGAGCGTGAGGCTACTTGGGAGCTAGAGATGGTGATGAAAGGTACCTACCCCTTTTCTGTTCGAAGCTTCCGGTTGAGGTACGTCTGGTTGTTTTTCTTGTTTTGTGGACGAAACTCCTTTTAGTGGGGGAGGATGTAGTGGTCCGGAATTCCATGCAACTTTTCTGGTGAATCCATTGTGTAGAACACCTTTTGTTGGTGTGCCTGGCCCATAGTGCATCAAAGGGATGCCACAGATGGACCCTGTGAGGTATCTTTTACTGATTTGGCCTTCGGCTGTGTTTGTCGAATTTTAGAAAAGGATTTGGGCCAAACAGAGGTTGGATTTGGATTCAGCGCGGAAAAACGCTTGAAAACGGCTATTTGCTTGTTAAATTTGGAGTCCGGATGACCAAAAACGGGTTTCCGGAAGTTTTCGGGAATATTTGGTGCATGGGGGTGACCGTGGACCGGCCTGGAGCCACGTGGCGGCCTATCATTGGCCGGCTCACGCAGCTCGGTCCACGGGAAGACGCGGCGGTGCATAGACCGCGGGCGGGGGACGCGTGGCGTGCCCGGAGTGGCCGGCGCACGCGGCGCGGACCATTGAGTTGTGCGGGTTCGGTGGACCGGGTGCGTGGACACGTGTCGGCCTGGCATTGGCAGGCTCACGGGGGCGCGGTCCACGGGTGCACGGGGGGGGGCGCCTCGGGGCGCGTGCGCGCAGAGGCGCCAGGCGGCACTGTCGGCCGCACTCGAGTGCGGGTGAGTGCGGTCCACGTGTCGGCCCGCCATTGGCGGGCCGTACCTACCGCCGTTGACCGTGAGGGACGCGTGGCGTGCGGCGGGAGCCTTGCACCGCTGTTTCCTGTTGCTGGGACACGTGGCCGCACCAGGAAGTTTCGGGCGCGTCGGATGGGAGCCGTCCGACCGGACTTTCGGGCGCAGTGCGCCCGAATCTTGCGCCCGAAAGTTCGGCCCGCACTGTTTTGGGCTGAGCCTATAAATAGGCTTCCCTGTTTCCTTTTTGGGCTTTTTGGACCCCTTTTCGCAGGGAGTTCTTCAGGAGACTTTTCCCTCTCATAGTGCACTATCCATTGGAGGACTTGGAGGATTTTTGGAGGCACGCATCCCGAGGTTCACGATTTTACGGCGCTGCGCGACGCTCGTTCTCCGGCAACCCGCTTCGCCCCTTCTCAGTGTTTGGGCTCCCCCGACTCACCCCGACCTCCTTTTCCGGTGATTCTTGCGCCGTTGGACTCTCGACAGGTAGGACTTCAACTCCGGTGTTTTGAGGTTCCTCGTTTTCCATGCTGACCTTGGAGTTTTCAGAGCACCCATTTGACCCATTTTCCTTCGCGGATTTTTGGACAGCGCTGCGATGAACTAGCCATATCTTTGCGCACAGGCAGAGGATCGAGGCGATTCAAAAGGCAAACTTCATCTTGTTTTCGCAAGGAATCTCCTGGATTTTTCTGAGATTTTTCAGGATTTGTCTCGAAGGTGAAGATCTCCTTTCACTGTAGTTCTTTGACACAGAAATTTGGTGCAGTTTGGTTTGGGGTGTTGCTCTTGCAGAATTTGTAACTCAGCGTAGAAAACTCGGAATTGAACGTGCAGGTACTCGTTTCGACGGGTTCGTCGCGAGGATCGTGTCAGTATTTATCTTGGATTTTTCCGGGCATATTTCACAGGTGAAAACAGACATATAGTGGACTGCTGTAATTGGGACAGATTTTGGGTTGTATTGTGTGATTAATGTTGTTTGTTCTTTTGGGGAATGTTGTACAGTTTTGTGGAGGTTGTTTGGACCGAGCGTGGACATCACTTTTGGGACCTGGATTTAGCGCTCGAGGTGGGTGTTGTTGTAAACCTCCTACTTTTGATTTCCCACTAGGCATATTAGAGTGTTGCTTGATCATGTTGCTAGTTAGAATTGTGTAATGGACCTAGCATGCTTGTATGAGATCACGGATTCATTATTACTACTTGCATGGTTAGAGAACTAAATGTTAGTAAGTTGTGTTTCCTTGCTTTAGAGGTGTAGTTTAAACACTTGGAATCATGCTAATACAAATCATGTTGTATGTATAATGGAAGGTTTGGGCATGTGGTTAGAGTTCATATTTGGAAAGATTAATTGTTAGTGAGTTCCTCTCTTTGTAACAACATATTGGAAGTGATTGTATCTTGAAAAGCAAAGTGTTAGGGAAATTCTTTATTCTTGTGGGAGCACGTGGTTAGGGCTCGCATCTTGAGAAGCCTATTGTTAGTCGTTAATGTATTAAGATTGTATCCTGGATCATGTATTATGCATCATGTACATTGGAGGTCCCATGCACTTAGTTTTGTAAAAGTTAGAATGCTTGTAATTGCTTTATCAAGTAAAGGACTTTGCATGCTTGTATGGTCATTTAGCTAGGCCACCTTTTTCTGCTACACTACATATTGGGACATGACTTAGGAGAAACCATGTTTAGTTGTTCTCCTTTTTATTCGGTTACATATTGCTCGAGTTAGAGCAGGGGTATGGGATAGTGTAGTCGAGGTCATCGAGTCGGGGTCAGATTAGACTCGATTATGGATCGTGGGGCATTGTGGTAACCGCGGACAGTAGGCGGTTAGCCAGTTGTTGATTACTTTATCAGATTGGACTTGGGGGATTGTTGCGGCGACCGCGGACTTTGGGCGGTTGACCGGATACTTTACTTATGCATCAGATTGGGTATCAGATTACTCTAGTGGATGGAGTTTTCCACTTATTGAGTATTATTGCACCAGATTGGGGATTGGGGTTTCATTAGTGGATGGATTTCCCACTTTGATCGTAGTCATGATGAAAGTCCTGCTATACTGAGATATTGGTTACTGAGATATTGGTTACTGAGATATTGATACTGAGATACTATACTCGTGTGGGTCGCTCCCCTCGAATGCCACTCCGGAGGTAGGCTTTTCGGACCCAGCCTTGTGTGCCGGTCTGATACTGATGTTGGGATGCGAGCCATGCGGGCCGATCCCGCGGTTTCGAGCCTTGTGAGCAGATTCCGCTGAGCAGGCAATGCCAGTTGTACTGGTGGCACATGATTGGGTATTTGGACAGATACAGTTTTCTGATGCATTCATACAGTCATCTCTTTAGATACTGCATTTAGAGGCATAGTAGTGATAGTTTACCTTATCAGTAGCCTTTATAGCTTACTACTGTTTTTCCCTTTTTGCCTCTAGTTGTCCTAGTGGGCCGTCAGGGTTTGAGGTTTTGCCCACTAGGGGAGACTGCTGTTTTTATAGTAGTTCTCACCCCCCATTGTCCTTCTTTTCTTTTCTCCCTTTGTTTTGCAGAGTCTTCTGCGGGAGTTGCAGGGCCGTCTCGGGGAGAGCGAGGCAAGCAGTTAGCGGATTAGGTAGTTCATCTACCCCGACTTCAAGCTTAGTCGTGTACCAGTTGTACCCTTTTCTTTCTCAGACAGTTGTAGTTTATTTTGGGTCTGGCTCTTGCCAGCTGTTTGTACTTATTTCGTGAGCTGGGAGAGACACTTGTATATTTTGAGAGTTTTTATTATGCTTTTACTTTCCAGCTGTAGTCTGAGATGTAGTAGTTTTATTTTAGCTCTGTTTTATGCTCCTTTATTAAATCTTTTATTTCTGAGCAGGTTACCAACGCTTCGTGTACACGGGAAATTCTGTGTGCACGGCGGATCTGTGGACGGGCCCGGGTTCTGGTTTACACCCGGGGCGTGACATTTTACCTGCTGGCAGATCAGGCAGTGTGCTACGAACCGTGTCACGTCCCTCTTCAGCTTCGGCCACCAGAAAGTTTGCCTGAGATCCCTGTACATCTTGGTGCCCCCAGGGTGCGCCGCATAGGGGGCGCAGTGCGCTTCCATCTAGATTTCCCTCTTCAGGTCTGGCGAATCGGGCACGCAAATCCGCCCTCGAAACCGGAGAGTGCCATCTGTCCCCACCATAAAGTCTCCCTCCTGCCCCGGGGAAATCCTATCCCGTACAAGCTGTAATTGTGGATCGGTACTTTGGCCTTCTCGGATCCTCTCGAACAAGGTAGGCACGACTATTAAAGACATTAGTCGCTCAACCATCCCCGCCAGTACCACTTCTAGCCTCAATCGGGAGAACTCTGCGATCAAGTCATCCTGCTGAGTAATCGTGCCTACTGATGTCCCCTCTGTCTGTCCCTTTCTGCTCAAAGCATCTGCTACCACATTTGCTTTTCCTGGGTGGTATAGAATAGTTAGGTCGTAGTCCTTCAGCAACTCCAACCACCGTCTCTGTCACAGATTCAGCTCCTTCTGGGTAAAAAGGTACTTAAGACTTTGGTGGTCAGAGAACACATTACAATGGACACCAAAGAGATAGTGCCTCGAAAGCTTCAGAACGAAGACGACTGCGGCAAGCTCCAGGTCGTGTGTCGGGTAGTTCCGTTCATATTCCTTGAGCTGTCTTGAGGCATAGGCTATGACTTTCCCCTGTTGCATCAATACACCCCCCAATCCGATCCGTGATGCGTCGCAGTAAACCACGAAGTCCTCTCCAGGTGACTGTAGCGCAAGTACAGGTGCTCTTGTTAGCCTCCTCTCGAGTTCTTCAAAACTCCCTTGGCATTAGGCCGTCCAGATGAATTTTTCTCCTTTCCGGGTCAGGCGGTTTAGGTGGGTCGCAATCTTCGAGAAGCCCTCAACAAAACGTCTATAATATCCTGCAAGGCCCAGGAAGCTGCGGACTTCCGTTACCGTAGTCGGTTGGGGCCAGTCGGTCACCGACTCCACCTTCTTGGGATCCACTACAATTCCCGCTGCTGAAATTATGTGCCCCAGAAACTCCACCTCGCGAAGCCAAAACTCGCACTTCTTAAGTTTGGCAAACAACCTCTGATCCCTGAGAGTCTGCAGAACAATCCGTAAGTGCTCATCGTGTTCCTCATCGGTGGGCGAGTAGATCAGGATGTCGTCGATAAAGACCACTACAAACTTATCCAACAAGGGCCTGAAGACTCGGTTCATCATATCCATAAATACCGCTGGGGCGTTGGTAAGCCCGAACGGCATTACAGGAACTCGTAGTGGCCGTACCGGGTCCGGAAAGCCGTCTTTGGGATGTCCTCATCCTGCACTCTGAGCTGATGGTAGCCTGACTACAAATCAATCTTTGAGAAGACCGTTGCTCCCCGTAGCTAATCAAAAAGGTCATCGATCCTGGGCAAGGGCTACTTGTTCTTCACTGTGACTTTGTTTATTTCCCTGTAGTCGATGCACAACCGCAAGGTTCCGTCCTTCTTTCGCATGAAAAGTACCGGTGCGCCCCAAGGCGACACACTCGGTCTGATGAATCCTTTATCCAGAAGATCTTCAAGCTGCGCCTTAAGTTCCTTCAGTTCTGCAAAGGCCATTCTGTAGGGGGCCTTTGTGATCGGTCGGGAGCCGGGTAGAAGCTCGATCGGAAAAACAACCTCCCGTTCGGGGGGCATCCCTGGCAGTTCGGTAGGGAAAACATCTGGGAAGTCCTTCACGATCAGGATGTCAGAGAGCGTCGCAGAGGGTCTAGTGGTCAAGTCCACCGACGCCAAGTAGGCCACGCACCCTCCCTCGATCAGTTTTCTGGCTCGCGATGCTAGAATGATGGTGGATAAGGAAATGCTCTTGCATGCTAGGTACACATTCTCTGGAAACCCTGGATACTGTAGTCGCACCTGGCGCTTCTCACAGTCGATCACCGCTTGATACTCTGTGAGCCAATCCATTCCAAGTACCACATCGTACTCCTTTAATGGAATGACTACCAAGTCCCAGGGGCAAGAAAGCCTCCCCAACCTTATCGGACAGGAAGGTATAAGGTTGCGGGCCTCCAAGGGCCCCCCAGCGGTTTGGACTGACAAAACACTTAGTAGAGGTCTCTCCTCAAAACCATGTGACAGCACAAAGTCGCAAGATATAAAAGAGTGGGTTGCTCCGGTATCAAAAAGAGTTCTAGCACGGTAAACTGAAAGTAGAGTAATACCTGCTACAACGTCCTCTGATGGGTCCGCCTCCTGGTGGGTCATCGAGTAGACCAGGCCTCCTGGTTGTGGCGGTCTTTCCCCTGCTGGTCGAGGTGCTGGAAGTCTGGGGGCCGATGCCATCGGGGCTTTCCCTCGCCCCGCATGCTGTGGTGCTGGCATGGAAGCTACTGAAGATGCTGCTCCTTGGTTCATGGGGCAGTTGAAGCGGAAATGCCCCTGCTTTCCACATCGGAAACAGTGGTCTTGCCTCCTGGAGCACTCCGTCACCCGGTGCGCCCCGCCGCAGATCACGCAAGGCCTATCATCTGATCTCTGTCCTCCCGTAGGTGCGCTCCTGGTTCTCTGCTGGGGTCTCCCCCGTTTAGAGGGTCGACTCCCGCTGGAAGAGCCTCCCCCGGAATAGGGCTGAGACCGCTTCCTGTCCTCCTGCTGAGTGGGGCCTCCCCATCGGGCACGGGTGACGGCGAAGCCGCGCTCCACAATGGTGGCCCGGTCGACTACCTTCTGGAAGGTGTGCAAGTCCGCCGCCTGCACCACCTGGAAAATGTCGCTGCGCAACCCATCCACGAAGAGGGTGGCCTTGTGAGACTCGTCCCGTGTAACAAAAGGGACGCAGTTCGCCAGCCTCACAAACTCCCGCTGGTACTCCATGACGGTTCGGTTTCCCTGCCTGATGTGGTTCATATCATCTTCTAATTGTTTCTTGACGCTGTTGGTGAAGAACGCCCCGAATAGCTCTTGCTTGAAGGTGGTCCATGATGGAAGGGCGGTACCCTTCGAGGAGTCGGGGCGCACCGTCTTCCACCACATGCGGGCATTCCCCTCAAGGAAGTGGACGGCCAGGGGAACCCGCTCGTACTCCTCCATCAGCAAGTCCTCAAAGAGCTTCTCCATCGTGTCCATCCACTTCTCTACGACCCAGGGGTCCGTCGTCTCCCCCTCGAACACCGGCGGGTCGTACTTCCTGAAATCTGCCAGGTTGGCTCGCACGCGGTCCCGCTCGGTCGGCGGAACAGACCCCTCCGCCGTGGCAGTGGCGGTCACTACGGAGGAAGGCGTCACCACAGTCTCCACTGGGATACCTCCCGCAGTAGTCACCGGCGTCGGTCTCGTGGTCGCTGTCGAAGGGGCTACCTCCGGCACTGTCGGTTGGACTAACGGCACTTCGGGTGCCGTGGCCCGGGTAGGGGCAGCCCCGGTAGGGGCAGCCCCCGTCTCGGCCTCCATTGCCGACGGTCCCGCCGCTGGTGGAGTTGGCCCCGGAGGAGGGCCCTGGGCGACCACCACCGTTGCCGCAGGCTGCTGCTGCTGCTGCTGCGTCAATTGACGCACATGGTCCGTAAGGGTCGCCAATTGACCCGCCATCTCCCGAAGTTGCTGCCTCAGGAGCTGGTTCTCCGCGGTCGCCGACGCTGCTGCGTCCGCCCCTGCATCCTCAGCGGAGGATCTAGTTCTGGCCATGATCTGAACACATGGACAACACAAGTCACTTCCAGACTCATCTAAATAACACCTCAAACACTAACGAGTACAATAGGATTCTACTATTCCCCCCCCCCCCCCCCGAGCACTCGCGTTCTACTCAATGTTCATTTCATTAATCAATAGCTAGAGTATTCCGTTCCGTGGATGCTGGGCCCCGACTACTGTGGTTAAAGTTTTATTCTCTCTGATACCATCTTAATCTGTCACGCCTCGGGGGTTAAAACGCGCGGAAGAAGAGCCACCGATGCTCCCAAAACAACGTAATATTTTTTTTTTTTTAAGCCAATCTCCCCCGGTGCATGCCCAGACCCGCCGCATATACAAATTCACTCTACAAATGGGTAGAGTATCCTTTGTATATGCACGGCGTCCCGACTACAAAATACATACAAATCAACCTTTAACCACACTAGATCGAAACTCAATACATGCAACAGTTATTAAACACATACCACCAACCGTACACAAGTGATAAAGGGGCCGAATGTTTTTGAAAGGATAAAGCCACAGGATTTTGAAAGCGGTGTCCACTCAACACCGAGGTTTTGTAAAACTAGTTTCGAAACCACATAAATCCACAGGTTTTGAAAACGGCACCCACCCGGTGCCAGATTTTACAAAGCCTTTTCCAAAATCACATAAATCCACAGGGTTTGAAAACGGTGCCCACACGACACCCATATTTTAAAAATCGGTTTTCACAACAGTTTTCTTGTTTGTAGTTTGTAGTTGAAAACGGCCAAGTAAAGAAATAAGAATAACATTTATCCAAAAGTTATACCAATCGCCCAACATCCACATCGATCCCACAGGGGTATCGCAATCCACATCTAGCCATCAAATATAATGAAATAACAAAGAGGAAAGGGTCAACTGTATCTGCAGTCTCTAAGAGTCAGAATAACGCTCACGCGGCCTCACCAGCGCCCTAGCACTCGCCCCTGGACGAACCTGTCACGAAGTGGGATGTCAGTGACCAGATATACAGGTAAGAGCAATAAGGGCTATAAAACAGGCAAACCACTGACAACCGGAGCAACCCCTCCTCAATGTGCAACCAACGGTGTGCAACCCTGTGTAAAAACAAACCGGGCACCTCCCCCGGCAACCACACCGAGCACCTACCTCGGAAACCCCCGCCGAGCACCTGTCTCGGCCGCCGAGCACCTGCCTCGACATCACCGCTCACACCCCCCACCCACGAAGGCCCCATCACGTCACCGTCACGTGGGGTACACGGGTCAACGTACCACTTTTCCGGAAAAGCACACCCTTGCGGTGGCCAAACCGCCGGTGTGCGTGCAGTAACACGAGCCTCATAATCAAGCAATTAGATTAATAATTAAATAAATAGTGTAAACGGGGTTAGCAATGTAAACAGTAATTATTTTAGAATTCCACCTTTGCCCGAACATGCATCTTACAACTAACACCCTTTCCCAACTGACCCTGGAGAAAGTACCCACCTTGAAAGGAGACCGGCGCTCGGTTCGTCTGCGTTTGCATGTCTGCCGGGCCCACTGCGTCCCGCGTCCCTGAAGAAGCGAACACTAAGACCTGGTGATAAAAAACACCTAACGACGACTCAGGCAGGAGACGGGAAAACCGATAAGTTCCTAAAACCCCCGCGCGTGAAGTTCCTGCACGACGACGACCTGTGCGGAGCACGCCCCGCATGCGGACAGCTCCGCGCGGCCCCGCCCCGTCGGCGGCGGCTCCCCGCGGCCTCAGCCCGCGCGGGTGCCCCACCTGCGGGTGGCCCTACGTGGTGGAGGTCCGTGCGGGTGTGCTGTCCGTAGGTTCGGGTGGCCCCGCGCGGCACCAGCCCACGCGGGCGCCCCACCTGCGGGCGGCCCCGCGCGGCACCAGCCCGCGCAGGCGCGCTGCCCGCAGGCGCGGGTGGCCCCGCGCGGCACCAGCCCGCGCGGGCGCCCCACCTGCGGGCGGCCCCGCGCGGCACCGGTCCGCGCGGATCCCGGAGCGTCTAAAAGATCGCAAACTTCAAAATTAATTTCTGGGAGATCCCGGGGTCGGAATTCAAATCCGATCGCGCCACCGTTCCCCGTTTCGTGAGCTCTAACACTTAAAAATACCCGCGAGCCCCGACGGACTGTCCAAAAAACACGAATTAATTTACCCCCCCCCCCCTGCCGGACAGCTCTGTTACGGCATTTTGGTATTGGCATATTTCGTGAGTCAAGTCAGTGAGTTGAGTCGGAGTCTTAAAGGGATCAAATTGCCAATCAGCAATCAAAGACTTAGAAAAGACTCAACAAGAGCTCAAGTTGACACTCAGTATCTTGAGTCTTGAAGATTGAAGTTGAAGAATTGTGGATCAGTTACATCAATCTCAAGAAGAAAGTATTCAAGAGGATCAGGTATGTTTAACTAAATAATTGTGGTGATCCGTATACTTTCTTATAGTGTAGAAACACTTGGATGAACTTTTATTATCATAATAATCAAAAACTCGTGTTCGGACATGTTCAGGATCCGGATCAGAGCCAACGATCCGGATCCCGAAGGTTGTTGCTTCATACAAGACTTCGATCCGGATCCATGCAATTTCCGATCCGGATCCCGAATGTTAAGTTTTCTGATTTGTATGAACGATCCGGATCGGGCAATGCGATCCGGATCCCGAACCCTTGGTTTTCTGGAATCGTCATTCTCGTTACGACGATCCGGATCGCAGTAAATCCGATCCGGATCGCCGTCCTGAAAATTTCCAGATAAGGTATGTTTTTGATTCTTATCTCTTTCCAAAGGTTTCTAAACTATAAATAGACATTTAGGGTTTCTCAAGAACGTGGGTTCTCTACCGATTAAGTTATAAAACACTTGAGAGCAACCCTAGAGGCTAGGTTTTCATTGTTCTTCTTAATAGCCTCTTTTAGGTCAATTCGACGGTTCTTTCAAGAACATATCTTTCGTCGAATTGATCTAATCTTTGCTTAGAGATTTCTTCTACGGTTCTTCATTGATAATCTAAGCAAAGGATCACCATCGAAGTCAATATTCTTATCGACTGAGTTTGCGTCGTGGATTCGACGTGGCATCGTGGATTCGGTGTGCTAAAGGCGTTTCGTGGATTCGAAGCGTGCGTTCGTGGATTCGAACGTGAGCAGTGGACGGGCAAAACGGTGGAGCGCGAGGTCCAAGAAATTGAAGGAGGGGTTAAATCCGTGGAGACGGTAATCACCTTGTTATTCTTCTTTTCTTAGGGATTGTTATTGCGCGGATATCCAACCGGTCAGCGCAAGGTCCGAAGAAGCTGAAGGAGGGGTTGAGTCCGTGGAGTCGGTAATCACCTTGTTATTCTTCTATTCTTAGTGGATTGTTATTGCGTGTTGGTCCCGTGGTTTTTCTCCTGGATTGGAGTTTCCACGTAAATCTCGGTGTGCTGTTTTTATTTTCCGCATTGGTTTTATTTTGCACTGAGATTGAGTTTTTAAGTATTACACCTATTCACCCCCCCCTCTAGGTGTTTGATAGTACCTATTTAGATCCCTTGGGATTAATAACTCTACAATTGGTATCAGAGCGGGTTTTAGGTTTATCTATCATGATGGGTGAAAGTGGTAATATTTATAGACCTCCTCTTTTTGATGGGACTAATTATGCTTATTGGAAAGTGCGGATGAGGGCTTTTCTCATCGCAATTGATGAGCGGGTATGGCAATCCGTGGAATATGGTTGGGTGCATCCTGTTGAGGAAGTAGGAAATTCTACTACCCCAAAACCTCGCTCTAGATGGTCCAAAGAGGAATTTGAAAGATCTTCTTACAATGGGAAAGGTATGAACGCTTTATTTAATTCTCTTTCCTCGACTGAGTTCACAAGAATTTCCGCGTGTGAAACCGCGAAGGAAATTTGGGATATTCTCAAAATTACACATGAGGGTACTAATCTTGTAAAAATTCAAAAGCTCCAGATGCTTACAAGTCAATTTGACTCTATTCATATGGAAGAGCATGAATTGTTTACAGATTATTACACTAGACTTCAAGATGTAATAAATACATGTGCTAATTTAGGAGAAAAGATCCCGGAGTCGAAAATTGTAAGAAAGATACTTCGGACTCTTCCGGAACGGTTTAGGGCAAAGGTTACCGCCATTGAAACCGTTAGTCATCCGGATGAGATGAGTATAGAGGAATTAGTAGGTGCTTTGCAAACTTATGAAATGACTTTTCCTACTAATCAAGTTTCTTCCAAGTCTTCTTCTAAGCTTACAGGTATTGCATTCAAATCAACAAAGGAAGAAGATAGCGAATCAAGTTCCGACGATGAAATCTCTTTTGCCGATTTTGAAGAACAATTGGCGCGGATCGTAAAGAAATTTCGTCGGAAGTTTTGGAAGAATCGAACCGATGGATCTTCATCCACGAAACTATCTAAAGGATCATCGGGTTCTAAATCCTCTAATCTCAAAAGCTTTGCAAAACCCTCTAAAGAAAAAGAGAAAGATGATTTCGAAGGGGAAATCCAATGCTATCGATGCAAAGGCTACGGCCATTTTTCAACGGATTGTCCTTCTCCGAAATCATATAAAAAGAGGGCTTTGCAAGCAAAAACTTGGGACGATTCTACTTCTAATGAATCGACCTCAAGTAAAGAGGGAAAAGTTGTTGCCTCTCATGCCTCTCATATTCCCTCTTCTAATAATTGTTTATCATCTTTAGTCACTGACTCTACTCCTTTGATTTGTATGAAACATCAACAACCGGCGGAGAGTCATCAAGTGAGGGGGAGTCGGACGAGGAAGAACTCGTTGAGGCATATCAACAACTTCTTGCGGAATCTAAGAAGATGGCCAAACATATCAAGAAGTTGAGAAAGCAACGACTTGAAGGTCAAGACGACAATCATGCTTTAAAGATAAAACTTCATGATCTCGAGGAGGAACAAGGACGTTTATTGGATAACAATAAAATCCTCCAAGAAAAGCTAAACCAATCGGAGACAAACGCTAAATCATATACGGACAAGATTGGTTTTCTAGAAAAACAGTTTGAGGAGATTCATGTCACCAACCAAGCTTTGACCAAGCAAGTTCATGAACTTAAATCCGACATACAAAGGCTTTCAACTGGTTCCAAGAAACTTGATTGTATGTCCGGATTAGGTCAATCAAGCAAGGTTGGTTTGGGATTTAAAAAGAACCAAACTGTGAAGGCTTCAAGTTCCACAACTAAATTGAATGGAAGAACTTGTCACCTATGTGGACTTGAAGGACATTTGGTGAAGGATTGCCCGAAAAAGAGAAAGAAGAATTCTTCGGCAACTTCATCTACGGAGCGAACTCAACGGAATCAAAAGACACATCAAGTCAAAGGAGTTCACTCAACCCACCAAAGGTCCGAGCCACAACATCAATCATACAAGTGGATCATTGCGAGGCAAAGACCTAAGGTGGACCAACAGTCAAAGCGGACAACCCCCGGCCACAACGAATCAAGACAACCCAAAATCCAGCGATTTTGGATTCGGAAAGGTGATATCTTTCCTTGTCTTAAGTTCTAAATAGCTTATGACTGTATGTAATGCTTTGATTGGTTTTCCCTTCATATCTTTCTTAATCTTTGCATTACATGTTTTTCAATGCTCTTCGTTTTTATACTTTGTTTTTGAACAAAAGGGTTTTTACTGAACAAGTGCATTGAATAAAAAGGGCTTCATTTTTATTCACTCCAAATTAATTTTATTTGGATTATCAACTTTACTCCTTAATCATAATCTTGAAGATACTTCATTATAGGAGTTTTTGATATTATAAGCATCAAATTTTAGAAATCATGTGTGATCTTTAGATGCTTAATCTATCTCGGTTGTGTGAATTCATTGTGATAAACGTGAGACAACCGATTGATTAAAATTTGGGATTTAATTCTTTCACGTAAGAGATTGTATTCTTACAAGGGTAAATAAATGTTTTTTAAAAGATGTGGAAAGAGTTACATCCGAAAGGAGTGTGAAAACTACCACCACATGTAGGAAAGAGCTGCCACCCCGGTCGTCCGGTTTGTGTGTGAAGCTACCACATGTTATGGATGCTTGATAGTATTTTATGAGAAAATCTTTAGTTGAAGCATTTGGAGATTTATATGCAAAGCTCTTATATTTTGAATAATCTCCTGGTTGGTATAAGGTGGGATAGTTGAAAGATGCTCAAAGAGCCTCCCTTAGGTATTTTAGTGCTTATCTCAAATTTGAAAGGGTAAGAAATCAAATTGATGTCATTTGGAAATCTCTGTAAGTCATCTTTGTACATCCGTTACATCTTGATAGACTTTGGATCTCAAGATTATTTTTGATGACTTGTGTTTGATGAATATAACATGAAAAACGGTTTATAATGTTTTATCTTTGTTTTTCATGATTTAGGAGTAAATCTTTTTAATCTTGTGAAATTAATTGGATTGAATGACATCTTGTTAATTCATTGGTTAAAGCACTTAAATTGTTTTCTTGATGGAATACAAATCGGTATTTGAAAAGATTGTAAAATTTGGATTTGTTTCAAGGAATTATTAGTTTTTTTTTTGCCTTCTGGTACCGGTACGCAATCTGCATTTTTGTTAAATACCAGAACTGAGCTTTTATCTCTCTTTCTCTATGAACTAATATTGTTAGTGATTTCCTTTTGTCTAGTATGTTCACTGTTTGACAATTTGTGACAAAAAGGGGGAGAAGAGAGAAATAGGGGAGAAGAGATCATCGAGATAGGGGGAGAACGGAAAATGATGATCGTATCACAAAGAGGGAGAACATGGAGAACATGTTAGAGATGCTCAAGATAGGGGGAGACAAAGAAAAAATTGAAAGAGCAGAAAAACAAAAGAACCAAAAGGAAGACGGATCAAATGTAGGATTTTAATTTCTAACAACTAACGTTTGATTTTGTTTGGAGTTTTGTTTTGCAGGAATTACATCACTTTAAGACTCCAAGTCCTAAGTCATAGAGTATGTTCTAGGACTGTTTGGTTCAAATGTAATTTTGTATTTATTGGATCTTTCACGCAAAGAAAATCAATGTTTTGGTGATGACATTGAGTTTCGATTTTTTGGTTTAAGATGAGTGACTTGAGCGCTTTTATGTATTTTTGGGTTTTGTCACGAAATTGCCAAAGGGGGAGATTGTTACGGCATTTTGGTATTGGCATATTTCGTGAGTCAAGTCAGTGAGTTGAGTCGGAGTCTTAAAGGGATCAAATTGCCAATCAGCAATCAAAGACTTAGAAAAGACTCAACAAGAGCTCAAGTTGACACTCAGTATCTTGAGTCTTGAAGATTGAAGTTGAAGAATTGTGGATCAGTTACATCAATCTCAAGAAGAAAGTATTCAAGAGGATCAGGTATGTTTAACTAAATAATTGTGGTGATCCGTATACTTTCTTATAGTGTAGAAACACTTGGATGAACTTTTATTGTCATAATAATCAAAAACTCGTGTTCGGACATGTTCAGGATCCGGATCAGAGCCAACGATCCGGATCCCGAAGGTTGTTGCTTCATACAAGACTTCGATCCGGATCCATGCAATTTCCGATCCGGATCCCGAATGTTAAGTTTTCTGATTTGTATGAACGATCCGGATCGGGCAATGCGATCCGGATCCCGAACCCTTGGTTTTCTGGAATCGTCATTCTCGTTACGACGATCCGGATCGCAGTAAATCCGATCCGGATCGCCGTCCTGAAAATTTCCAGATAAGGTATGTTTTTGATTCTTATCTCTTTCCAAAGGTTTCTAAACTATAAATAGACATTTAGGGTTTCTCAAGAACGTGGGTTCTCTACCGATTAAGTTATAAAACACTTGAGAGCAACCCTAGAGGCTAGGTTTTCATTGTTCTTCTTAATAGCCTCTTTTAGGTCAATTCGACGGTTCTTTCAAGAACATATCTTTCGTCGAATTGATCTAATCTTTGCTTAGAGATTTCTTCTACGGTTCTTCATTGATAATCTAAGCAAAGGATCACCATCGAAGTCAATATTCTTATCGACTGAGTTTGCGTCGTGGATTCGACGTGGCATCGTGGATTCGGTGTGCTAAAGGCGTTTCGTGGATTTGAAGCGTGCGTTCGTGGATTCGAACGTGAGCAGTGGACGGGCAAAATGGTGGAGCGCGAGGTCCAAGAAATTGAAGGAGGGGTTAAATCCGTGGAGACGGTAATCACCTTGTTATTCTTCTTTTCTTAGGGATTGTTATTGCGCGGATATCCAACCGGTCAGCGCAAGGTCCGAAGAAGCTGAAGGAGGGGTTGAGTCCGTGGAGTCGGTAATCACCTTGTTATTCTTCTATTCTTAGTGGATTGTTATTGCGTGTTGGTCCCGTGGTTTTTCTCCTGGATTGGAGTTTCCACGTAAATCTCGGTGTGCTGTTTTTATTTTCCGCATTGGTTTTTATTTTGCACTGAGATTGAGTTTTTAAGTATTACACCTATTCACCCCCCCCTCTAGGTGTTTGATAGTACCTATTTAGATCCCTTGGGATTAATAACTCCGTGGAGACGGTAATCACCTTGTTATTCTTCTTTTCTTAGGGATTGTTATTGCGCGGATATCCAACCGGTCAGCGCAAGGTCCGAAGAAGCTGAAGGAGGGGTTGAGTCCGTGGAGTCGGTAATCACCTTGTTATTCTTCTATTCTTAGTGGATTGTTATTGCGTGTTGGTCCCGTGGTTTTTCTCCTGGATTGGAGTTTCCACGTAAATCTCGGTGTGCTGTTTTTATTTTCCGCATTGGTTTTTATTTTGCACTGAGATTGAGTTTTTAAGTATTACACCTATTCACCCCCCCCCTCTAGGTGTTTGATAGTACCTATTTAGATCCCTTGGGATTAATAACTCTACAAGCTCAAAGTGAAAAGAGGAAAGAAAATTACCGAAATAAAAAGAGGGGTCTTACGATGACTCACGTGAGAGCCGTGATTTTTAGCGAGAGTCCTGATTGAGTTTCTTAACTCACCCATGGATGGGATGAGTTATTGACATTTTTTTTCTCGGTAAGCGGCTATGTTGGCTGCAGAGAACATAGTGCTACAGGAAGGGGGACATGCCTTTGACTTTCGCTAGATTGGATCGAGTGTTGTTTTGGTTCTGATTGTTTTCTTTTGTCTCAGGAGAGCGATGCCTCCGCGGCGCAGGATTCTGACGCGTTCGCAGCCTTCTTCCTCTGAGCCCGAGCAGGAGGAGTCGGGACAAGGACAGCAAGTGAGGTACAGGAGCTTAGGGCCCAGATGGCCATGATGTCGGAGGCTATTCAACGTCAGGAGGAGCCTTCCCGGCGCCAGGAGGAGGCCATGGACCGGATGATGCATATGTTTGAGCAGAGAGCACAACCTATTGCAGCACCCCCTGAGAGTTCCCCTGCACCTTCTTCGTTGGTTGTGGCACCCCCTGTTGTACCGACGGCACCGGCAGCCCCTATTGCGCCAGTTACTAGCAGGCAGCCGTCTGGGTCGGCTGGAGAGTTGACCCTACAGAGCAGCGAGAGGTGGTAGATTGTTTGATGAGATTCCGCCAGTTTGACCCGCCTCATTTCTCGGGGCAGAGTTTGGAGCCGCGGGAGGCGGAGTCGTGGATCACGGCGATGGAGCGATATTTTGAGAGTTTGTTTATCGAGGAGCGGTTTCAGGTTCTGCTAGCGACGAACTTCTTGGAGCACAACGCCGAGGCCTGGTGGCTGTTGGGTTATATGTAATAAGGATCTAAATAGGGGAAAAAAACACCTAGAGGGGGGTGAATAGGTGTAAACGTATAAACACTCAAAAATCGTTGCGATAAAAACCCAATGCGGAAATAAAAATAATACGCAAGATTTTTACGTGGAAAACTCCATCACCGGAGTAAAAAACCACGGGACCGATAACACGGCAGAAATCCACTAGAATTAAAACACGTACAAGGTGATTTACCGTACACACTTACGACTCAACCTTTTCCATACGCTCCTAGAGGATCTTCTCCGCTCGCTCCGCGACGCTTCTCGAATCCACGATCTGCGCCCAACGCCGAATCCACGGCGTCCAACGTCGAATCCACGACGTCCGACCGAATCCACGGTCTTTACCCAATAGCACCATTCGAATCCACGAACGTGCCTCGCTCCGAATCCACGAGAGCGGTTGAACCTTGAATCCACAAGGACACGCGAATCCACGCGCCGATTTTTGGGGTAAATCGTTGTTTTTGGGTGGTGATGATCCGCCGAATACTTAGATCAAAGATAGATCGGAAATACCATCTAAGTATTCATTAGTTTGATTCAACTCAAGATGTGAGTATGAAAACCTAGAATCAAACTAATCAATATAGATGAAGAAACATAGAGTGTTCTCTAATGATTTCCTTTCTTCTCTATATGTGGATCTAGAGCCGTAAAAGATGATATATGAAAATGACGGCTATTTTCCTTTTTTCGGCTTGCCTAGGAATTGAATCATAGGGTCTATTTATAGGTTAGAAACCCTAGGAAGGAGATAAGAATCAAAAACCTAACATTTCTGGAAATTTTACGGACGGCGATCCGGATCGGATTAGCTGTGATCCGGATCGTCGTAACGAGTCAGGTAATTCCAGAAAAACGAAGGTTCGGGATCCGGATCGAAGTGCTTGATCCGGATCGTTCATACAGTTCACCAAACATCAACGTTCGGGATCCGGATTGCGAAGCCTGATCCGGATCGTTCAAGGAAGATGGTAAACTCAGTGTTCGGGATCCGGATCAAGAGAGGCTACGATCCGGATTGAACTGGTGTATGAACAAACCACCTTCGGGATCCGGATCGAACAACCTGATCCGGATCCTGAACATGTCCCAAGTCCAGTTTTTGATTTTTATGCAATGAAAGATTCTTCCAAGTGTTTCTACACTACAAGAAGTATTCGGATCACACAAAATCTTAGGTTAAACATACCTGATCCTTTTGAATTCTTCTTTCTTGAGATTGAGTTAAATGATCCAACTTTCTTCACCATCAATCTTCAAGACTTGAGACTTTCACGAAACTACGCCAACTCAAATTCCGTAACAATCTCCCCCTTTGGCGGTTTCGTGACAAAACACAGATCCACTCAAGAAAATTCAAAAAGATATTTTTGTTGCTATCACCATACAACAAAAATTTACAATGGAGATCCAAAAATTTAAAACATGAAATAAACTCCTAAAACAGACTCTAGACTTAGACATCTGTACTCTCTGCACAAAGAAATCATTCTTGACAAAAAGAGATCGTTAGATACCTCAAGAATATTTAGCATACAAAACCTAGTACAGAGATAGAGTTTATCTGATCATCATGACATTTGAGAATTCAGATATGTAAGAGAATCATAGTCAAAAAAAAACATATCTTCTATGCAATTAAAAACCAAATGTCACAAAATGTTAGTCCAACATCAACTTGTAAGTCATATTACATGCCCAAATAGTTAGTCGAATAGTTAGTCGAGACATGTATTCAAACAAAAGATAAAAACCAAAGTTGAAGTTGAAGTGATACTTACCTTGATGTATACAAAATTTTCATCAGCATTGTTCATCATTGTACCTTGATGCAGTCATCAGTCATCATTGTTCATCATTGTACCTTGATGTATACAAGATCACCTTGATGTATACAAAATTTTCATCAGCATTGTTCATCATTGTACCTTGATGCAGTCATCAGTCATCATTGTTCATCATTGTACCTTGATGTATACAAGATCACAATTTTCATTCACAATATCATTGTTCAAGTTCTCTAAACTCTCTCCCCAATTTTGTCACAAACAACGCCAAAATTACCAAAAAAAAATTGAAGGAGAGTTAAAAAATATCAACGAAAATGTTCCGAAATTTAAGAACTAGAACTAAGATTAAGTCCTAAAAACTGAACTAAAATCTAAAGAGATAAAAGCCTGCACAAATCTGCACAGAAAAGTTAAAGTCCGAAGTTCCTGCACACGAGAAATATTAGACAATCGAGTCAAGTATCTGAATCTGAGTCATCCGAAACGGAGTCTTCAGAGCTCATGCAGCCTATCTTTTTCAAAATTTGTTTAAGCATTCCCGAAATCATAGAGCATTCTTGTTTCATCTGCTGTATGTCCTTGGACATCTTTCCGAGTTCTAGAGCCATGTTATCTTGTTCTTGGTTGAAAGGAGACTCCAAGTTCCCTTTTTGGTCAATTTTTCTGGAATTTGAAGACCGTTGTGTGACGATTGACGGGGCAGTCTTTCCTTCATTCCGAGGAGATCTTCTTGGCAAAGAATGTGAGTTGTAAGGAGGTTCATTGCTTGGCACATTCTTTTTCATGGCTTGCTGCTTAAGTATTGAGGAAGACTTCAGTAGCTTCTTTTTCTTTAGGTAAAGTTTATTTTCTTTATCAATGCCTTGTTGTACTTCGTCAAGAAATGTGTCCCAATCTTCTTCGTCTTCTGATTCAGTGTCAATTTGAGAAATGTTCCTTGGGTTCTCTTGACATGGTTCATTTATTACAATACCTCGAGCTCGTCCAGGTCGTCGAGCAAGCCTTTTTCTTTTTGGGAAAATGGATGAAGAGGTCATTGGTGCTTTTCCTTTTTCCGCAGCAGTCAGCGGAGCCTTTTCCGTTGATGTTTCTGCATGGGCTTTCCCTTTCGATGCAACAGAGGTTTTCTGTGGCGATTCTCCAGGATGTGTTTCATCATCTGATAACTCATCCCAGTTAACTTCATCCTTTTTAGCCCTCTTAGTAGTGTCTCTCGTATGTACCATAGCAGCAAGTAGGAAAATAATCCAAGTGATCACCATTTTGATTGCTAGTGAAAAATGTATCCTGTGAAGACCAACTCAAGAACACATGAAAAATTGTTAATTTTCAAAGATTTGAAAAATTGTACCCAAACAATCATAATCATGTAGAGAGACTAAGAATCAAATTAGTTTTGCAAAAGGACTTTTTTAAAAATAGATCAATTGCATGATTTTCGAAAATCCTTATTATATGCCCTAAAACCGAAATTTTAGAAATCGAAGCTTAAAAATCCGTTAATCAGGAGAGTACCTAGCATATAATCAAAACTAATCTACCCAGAGTTCTTATTTCAAAAGAAATTTGATCAAAAACCATCCACAAACAAAGTCGATCCAAGAAATTCACACGTTTGAGGAGGAATAGAGAAAAAACGGTGAAAAACCGAGATTTTGATCAATAAAACTTACTTGGAGTTGAAGAACTTGAGTTTGAAAGCTTCCAAGAAGGATGAAATCTAGAGAGAGAGGCTCTAGAAACTTTGGAACAAAAGATTGAAGTAAAAGAAATCAAAACCCTTTTGTTCTTTATAAAACCCTAGCCGCGATCCGGATCATCCCATGCTTGCGATCCGGATCGGCTACCCGTAGTGAGAAACTGCGTTCGGGATCCGGATCGCAGGTCCAATCCGGATCGTCAGCCCGCAGAAGAAAACCTGCGTTCGGGATCCGGATCATCTTGCCCGATCCGGATCGCCTCCAACTTTTTCTTTAGAAAATTTCAGAGAAATTCAAGAAAAACCAGAAAAAGATTGTAAGCACAAATGTGTATCAACTTTAAACAAAAATCATCGTTTCATACAACAAGAATTAGATTATGCAAAATCTATCAATAATATCCAAAAATGAAACGAAAATTTACAAAAATTAAATCCCTTAAAGTTGAACACCTTCAATTACATCTAACTTGATCTTATGAGTAATGCCTTTATCAAATCATCAATTCAGTAAAGAAAATGAAATACAAAGATCAATAGATGTTTGAAATCCCAAATATAATAGATAATGTATCTAGACAATCTGTTGAAGAGAGTGGCTCTTTGAGCATCTTTCTTTAAAAACCCACCTTATACCAACCTTGAAATTTGACGGAGTCAAGTATTTCAACATGCATTATACTTAATCAAAATTTGAACAACCATGCTTGGTATACATGTGGTAGCTGCACACAATACTCGGACGACCGAGGTGGTAGCTCTTTCCTCCATGTGGTGGTAGTTTTCACACTCCTCATTGGGATGTAACTCTTTCCACATCTTTTGAGCATTTTACTTTTTCTATGACTCCCCCTCAATTGGCTATCATTTATTTAAGATATAAAGTATTCAACCAAATATTGATCTCAATTTCATACTCGACTAAGCAGTCAAATAAGATAATGACTATACCAAGAGATCATAGAGAGAGAGAAATTGACTTTGATCACTTAGAAGATGATTTAATTAACATAAATGATCATTGCAACAGTGAAATATTATGATGGCAAAAGCATAATAAATTTCTAAATGTGCGAAAAGATGCAATTAAAGTCAATTATGATCTATGCTCAATTAATGTCCTATGTACAAACATAGATAATGAACAAAACAAAACAAATACAAAACCTATCCTAAGCAAAGGTTTCAAAAAGAAGTTTATTTCAAGGAAAGCATTCCAATTGCTTTTCGCAAATGAATAAAACGTTTTTGATCCAAAGGTTTTGTTAGAATGTCAGCCAATTGATCCTCAGTTGAAATATATGAAAGTTGAAGAGTATTTGATTCAACTAGCTCTCTAAGAAAATGATATCTAAGTTCAATATGTTTTGTTCTAGAGTGCAACACAGGGTTTTTAGAAATATTAATTGCACTTGTGTTGTCACAAAGAATTGTTACCGAAGATGCTGAAATGCGGAAGTCGCTCAATACGCTTTTCATCCAAATGAGTTGAGTTGAGAAACTTCCAGCTGAAATGTATTCCGCTTCGGCAGTCGAGAGTGCTATGCAGTTCTGCTTTTTACTGTGCCATGCAACAAGGCAATGGCCAAGATAGAAGCATGCACCACTCGTGCTTTTCCGATCATCCACTGATCCTGCCCAATCGGCATCTGAGTATCCAACAATATCCAAACTTGTTCCCATAGGATACCAAATTCCGAAATTAATTGATCCTTTGATATACCGGATGATCCTTTTCACCGCTTTCAGGTGAACCTCCTTTGGTGCTGATTGATATCTCGCGCAAATCCCAACACCAAAAGATATATCCGGGCGACTAGCCGTGAGGTAAAGTAGACTTCCAATCATACTTCGATACAGTTTCTCGTCTACATTCTCACTTTGTGATTCACTTCCAAGTCCCTTGTGGCTAGTTCCCATTGGAGTTGGAAAATCTTTACAATTTTCTAGATCGAACTTTTTGACCAACTCCATTGCATACTTGGATTGACTCAAGTGAATACCTTCATCATTTTGTTTAATTTGCAATCCAAGGAAATAAGTCAATTCGCCCATCATGGACATCTCAAATTCGCTTTCCATGGTCTCCGCGAATTTAGAAGCATCATTATCTCTTGTTGCGCCAAATACAATGTCATCGACATAGATTTGTGCTACAATGAAATTGCTTTCATAATGCTTCACAAAGAGAGTCCTATCAGCTCCCCCTCGAGTATAGCCCTTCTCCAAAAGGTGCTTTGTTAACCTTTCGTACCATGCTCGCGGTGCTTGTTTCAGACCGTAAAGAGCCTTTTTCAAACGAAAAACATGGTTAGGTTGTTTATGATCTACAAAACCTTTCGGTTGAGCCACATAAACTTCCTCATTTAAAAACCCATTTAGAAAAGCGCTCTTAACGTCCATTTGAAATAATTTGATTTTAAAATGACAAGCAGTAGCAAATAATATACGAATGGACTCGAGTCTAGCTACAGGGGCGAATGTTTCGTCAAAGTCTATACCTTCTACTTGAGAGTAGCCTTGAGCAACTAATCGTGCCTTGTTCCTGATGATAGTACCATCCTCATTTTTCTTGTTCTTGAAGATCCATTTGGTACCTATCACATTGTGTTGCTTTGGAGGCTTCGTTAATTCCCAGACTTTGTTTCGCTCAAATTGATGGAGCTCTTCCTGCATTGCTTTAATCCAGTAGTCATCCTGAAGAGCTTCATCTATGTTCTTTGGTTCGATTAAAGATACGTAGCAAGCGAATCCACAAACCAACTGCCTCCGAGTTCTAACTCCTTCTTGTGGATCTCCAATGATGTTTGATTCCGGATGATCCTTGGAGATTCGTAATGTTTGTTGAAACGGAGTACTCGGAGATATATGAGATGATTCCTGCACATTAGATAAACTTGAAGAACCATTAGATGCATCATTAATATTGGAAGTATTATTATGAGAGGATGCAACAGCAGGAGTATCATCATCTAGAGAAATATCGAGGGTAGATTTTTCAGATGCAAAGTGAAAAGCTTCATCTACTTTAACATTTATGGATTCTACGATCCTCTTAGATTCCAAGTTAAATACTCGATATGCTCTACTATTAGTAGAATACCCCAAGAAAATCCCTTCGTCCCTTCGTGAGTCAAACTTTCCAAGATTTTCACGGTCACGTAAAATGTAACACCGACTCCCGAAGATGCGAAAATATTTGATGTTGGGTTTTCTACCACACCATAGTTCATATGGTGTATTTAACGTTCCCGTGCGCAAGAACACTCGATTAATGACATAGACAGCGGTGTTCACAGCTTCAGCCCAAAAATGTAGCGGTAAATTCCGGCTGTGAAGCATCACACGCGCCATCTCTTGAACAACCCTGTTCTTGCGCTCGACAACACCATTCTGTTGAGGTGTATGGGGTGCAGAGAATTCATGCTTAATACCGTTTGAAGTACAAAAGTCAATGAATTTTGAATTAATGAATTCTCCACCTCTATCACTTCTAACACGAATGATCTTTTCATTCTTTTCAAGCATAATACGAAGGCAAATCTCGTGAAAAGAATCAAAAGTATCAGCTTTCTCTTTTAAAAATGCTACCCAAGAATACCGAGAGAAATCATCAACCAATAAAAAAATATACCATTTACCTCCCAAAGATGGTTGACGGGTCGGCCCCATTAAGTCCATGTGCAAAAGTTCCAAGGGCCGTTTTGTACCAACGTGGTTCAAGTTCTTGTGTGCAGTCCTAGACTGTTTTCCCTTTTGGCAACCACCACACACAACGTTTTGTTTAAATAAAAGTTTTGGAACCCCCTTGACCACGTCCTCGTTTGAAATTCTAGTAAGTTCCTTAAAATTTAAGTGACCTAGCCTTTCATGCCAAAGAGTTTCATTATTCAAAGTGGCTAAGTTACAATTTTCAGAAAATTTATTAGGAACAACATAACAATTGTTTTCAGATCTAACCCCTTTTAAAAAGAATACATGGTCCTTATCAGTTACAACGCATTCAACAGATGAAAAGTTAACTGAAAAACCATTGTCGCAAAGTTGACTTATGCTTATGAGGTTAGTCTTAAGACCATCAACAAATAAGACGTTTTTCAAAATCGGGCCATCTGGAATAGCTACCGTCCCTTTTCCAACAATTTTGGAAGATCGACCGTCTCCGAAAACAACGTGTCCTCCGGAGATTTTCTCAAGATTTTGAAAACTATTTTTGTCACCGGTCATGTGACGGGAACACCCGCTATCCAGATACCAAGACGAACTATCATAAGCATGCAAGGAAACATTGGAAACAAGACAAGGGAAAATTTCACCTTTGCGCACCCAAACCCTTTTGGAGTGCGTCGGTAATGGTCGTGAAGTTATATGCCTAGGTGAAGGCGTCTTGTTATAGCGACTGTTGTTCCTTGATGAAATCGTCTTGCGCGATGAACTACCAAGTCTCTTTTCATTTGAAAAGTTTTGCTTTGATTTTCGGGGAGGAGCCTTTTTGGTAGTTGTTGCAAGAGGTCCTTGAGATGAGCGTTCGACTCCCGTCTTGCAATATCTTCTTATGTGCCCTGAAACACCACAACGAAAACATACCTTAGATCTTGACGATCCCAAAGAGGATGAAGTAGGTTTGTTGTCGTTGTTTGTCTTGAATTCCGGTGTCGGAGGAGGAGGTACCGACTGAGGCACAAAAACTGTCTCACTCGAACTTGGACTGTTTCCAGTTTGAGTGTATCCGAGGCCGAACCGATTTGATTGACCAAGACCAAGAAGTCTATCCAACTTACTCCTTCCTGAAGAGAATCGCTGTAAGTCATTCTTGAGTTGGAAAATGGTCTTTGTCATTTCCAGGTTATCCTGTCGAGCCTCGTTGTAGAGATTTGAGAAGTGATTCGCGTTATCCACCAGATTTGTATGTTCCTTCTCAAGTTGCTCATTGGACTCTTGAAGGGAAACATTTGCCTTTATCAGGTTTTCCCTTTCCACTTCAAGAGCGTTTGAGAGAGAAGTCGCTCTTTTTGCTTCTTCTTCGAGATCATGCACTCTCCCTCTCAAACTCTCGTTTTGCTTAGCCACTTTCTTTGAATCCCTCAAAAGTCTGTGGTAGGCTAGAGCAAAATCTTCACCTTCCGAATCATCCGATTCGTTGTCCGTTGCATTCTTTTCAACAGTGGAGTTGGACAACGACTCGGATGTACTTGCCATAAAGCACATGAAGGGTGAAGATACGGACGCGTGGAATGCGGTGGAGCTCTTTTCTTCATCACTCGAAGATGACTCATTTGACGTTGAGTTGTCATCCCAAGTGACGACTTGCATCGCCTTCTTCTTTGCCGGATACTTGTTAGGACACTCCGTTGCAATGTGGCCGTAGCCTCGACATTTGAAGCATTGTAGTTGTCCCTCTGAACTTTTCTTATCCTTTGAGAAGTTCTCTTGCTTTCTTGACTTGTAACTTGCAGTACCCTTGCCTTTGTTCGACTTTCCGAAGAATGGAGATTTACTTGAATTACCCCTTCGAAAGTTGCGGCGAAACTTCCTTGTCAAGAGAGCGAGCAGCTTCTCAAATTCCTCCATAGAAAGGTTCTCGTCATCGTCTGAGGAGGATGTATCCGCGTCTTCTTCCTTAGTTGTTTTCAACGCATAACCTGAAGACTTAGAAGTGGATGCCTTTCCAGAAGAATTGTTAGTAGTAAATGTCATTTCATAAGTTTGTAATGAACCAACTAATTCTTCTACACGTATTTCGTCCGGGTGTTTAATAGTTTCAATGGCAGTAACCTTTGGGCGAAATCGTTCAGGAAGAGTTCTTAAGATCTTTCTTACAATCTTAAATTCTGGAATCTTCTCTCCCAGATTAGCACATGAGTTTACGATGTCTTGCAATCGTGTATAGTAGTCCGTGAAAGATTCATTTTCTGCCATTAAGATACAGTCAAACTTGCTCGTAAGCATTTGCAGTTTCTGAATCTTCACGAGGTTAGTTCCCTCATGTGTAACCTGAAGAACATCCCAGATTTCTTTCGCAGTCTCACATGCCGAGACGCGAGAGAATTCAGTTTGAGATAAGGCATTAAAGATAGCATTAACTCCCTTGCCATTGTAAGAAGATGAATCTAACTCTTCCTTGGTCCATTTCGACCTAGGTTTTAAGGTGCGAACATCACCAATAAATTCAGTTGGATTAGACCATCCTAATTCAATTGATTGCCACACCCGTTCATCGATGGAAATTAAAAAGGCTTTCATCCGCACTTTCCAGTAGGCATAATTTGTTCCATCGAAGAACGGGGGTCGGTTGATGTTTCCACCTTCAACCATTGTTTACAACCCTATTCCCTCTCTGATACCACTTGTTGGGTTATATGTAATAAGGATCTAAATAGGGGAAAAAAACACCTAGAGGGGGGTGAATAGGTGTAAACGTATAAACACTCAAAAATCGTTGCGATAAAAACCCAATGCGGAAATAAAAATAATACGCAAGATTTTTACGTGGAAAACTCCATCACCGGAGTAAAAAACCACGGGACCGATAACACGGCAGAAATCCACTAGAATTAAAACACGTACAAGGTGATTTACCGTACACACTTACCACTCAACCTTTTCCATACGCTCCTAGAGGATCTTCTCCGCTCGCTCCGCGACGCTTCTCGAATCCACGATCTGCGCCCAACGCCGAATCCACGGCGTCCAACGTCGAATCCACGACGTCCGACCGAATCCACGGTCTTCACCCAATAGCACCCTTCGAATCCACGAACGTGCCTCGCTCCGAATCCACGAGAGCGGTTGAACCTTGAATCCACAAGGACACGCGAATCCACAAGCCGATTTTTGGGGTAAATCGTTGTTTTTGGGTGGTGATGATCCGCCGAATACTTAGATCAAAGATAGATCGGAAATACCATCTAAGTATTCATTAGTTTGATTCAACTCAAGATGTGAGTATGAAAACCTAGAATCAAACTAATCAATATAGATGAAGAAACATAGAGTGTTCTCTAATGATTTCCTTTCTTCTCTATATGTGGATCTAGAGCCGTAAAAGATGATATATGAAAATGACGGCTATTTTCCTTTTTTCGGCTTGCCTAGGAAATGAATCATAGGGTCTATTTATAGGTTAGAAACCCTAGGAAGGAGATAAGAATCAAAAACCTAACATTTCTGGAAATTTTACGGACGGCGATCCGGATCGGATTAGCTGTGATCCGGATCGTCGTAACGAGTCAGGTAATTCCAGAAAAACGAAGGTTCGGGATCCGGATCGAAGTGCTTGATCCGGATCGTTCATACAGTTCACCAAACATCAACGTTCGGGATCCGAATTGCGAAGCCTGATCCGGATCGTTCAAGGAAGATGGTAAACTCAGTGTTCGGGATCCGGATCAAGAGAGGCTACGATCCGGATTGAACTGGTGTATGAACAAACCACCTTCGGGATCCGGATCGAACAACCTGATCCGGATCCTGAACATGTCCCAAGTCCAGTTTTTGATTTTTATGCAATGAAAGATTCTTCCAAGTGTTTCTACACTACAAGAAGTATTCGGATCACACAAAATCTTAGGTTAAACATACCTGATCCTTTTGAATTCTTCTTTCTTGAGATTGAGTTAAATGATCCAACTTTCTTCACCTTCAATCTTCAAGACTTGAGACTTTCACGAAACTACGCCAACTCAAATTCCGTAACAGTGGCGGCGTGTTCGACTTGTTGGTCTGCCTGGGACTTAGCTTCTTACCTGGGAGGAGTTCCACAGTTTACTTCTTGGAGCCTTTTTCCCAGAGAGTGTTAGGTAGAGGTTGGAGGAGGAGTTGAAGAATCTCCGACAGGGAGATCGTCCCGTGCAGGCGTACATTGCAGACTTCAATCAGTTGTTGGCCAGTGTACCACACGCAGCCAGGGACGAGGCAGATCGAATCTACATGTTCGAGCGAGGTTTGCGCCGAGAGTGTTAGGTAGAGGTTGGAGGAGGAGTTGAAGAATCTCCGACAGGGAGATCGTCCCGTGCAGGCGTACATCGCAGACTTCAATCAGTTGTTGGCCAGTGTACCACATGTGGCCAGGGACGAGGCGGATCGAATCTACATGTTCGAGCGAGGTTTGCGCCGAGACATTTATCAGTTCGTCCGTTCGCGCAGACTGTAGACGTTGGATGCCTCGATGGAGCAAGCACTTTACGTAGAGCGCGGGGAGGCGGTGATGGACGAGATAGCTCCAGCTCCCGCAGTGATTCTGGGGGCGAAGCGCCCAGCACCGATTGATGAGGGACAGACGAGTCGGCAGGGACCTCCGAGACCTCCATGATTCTCTCCTTAGGGACGTGGGTTTCAGGGGCGGCAGAGGTCGGGTGGACCCTGTCACTCTCAGCAGCAGTCTTAGCAACAGCAGAGCCGACCGCCTCGGCCGCAGCAATCTCAGCAACAGCTGCAGTCCCAGCGGCAACCGCGCCAGGACAGATGTGTTATCTGTGGAGGACCGCACCCACCGATCCAGTGTACTCAGAGGCAGGGTCGTTGTTTCCGTTGCGGACAGATGGGTCACTTTCAGGCGGCGTGCCCCAGAGCAGGCTTCGCAGTACCCTCGACGGCATCAGCACCCTCCATTCCTCTACAGACGGCTGGACCTTCTGCGACCTTTGGTAGGCCTGATCGTGCTTCTTCTTCGCGACAACCAGAGCGATGACCATCAGCGCCAAGCGGGCTAGTTTACGCCGCACAGGTTGAGGATGCTTCAACGGTCGACCACGTCGTCGCAGATATTATTTTGATTTCTGCAGTTCGTACTAGAGCTCTTTTTGATACCGGTGCTTCTTTTTGATACTGGTGCTTCACACTCATTTATCAGTAGAGCATTTGCATCCCTATATGGTATAGAGATAGATTCATTATCACATGCATTAGAAATTCAGATTCTATATCATATTTTGCATGTCGAGGAGTGTTGTAGGGCTTGCCCCGTACAGTTGGGATCTTGGATCTTGCCGGCAGACTTGCTTGTCTTGCGGCAGCTCCAGGATTTTGATGTTGTACTTGGTATGGATTGGTTGTCACGGTATTTTGCCACCATCGACTGTAGAGAGAGGACGGTGACCCTCCGCGAGCCTAGGCAGTAGGAGTTCATCTACAGAGGCTGCTAGAGCACACTGTTCACAGTGACTATTTCTTCGGCGAGGGCTAGGCGGATGATGAGCAGAGGTTGTACCGCTTTCTTGGCGACTATTGTCGAGGTGCCTACGGCGGCACTAGGACTCGAGGATATCCCCATTGTCCGCGAGTTTCCATATGTGTTTCCCCCCTGAGTTGACGACTATGCCGCCGGAGAGGGAGATAGAGTTTGTGATTGACGTGGTTCTAGGAACCGCTCCAATCTCGAAGGCACCTTATAGGATGGCACCTGCTGAGTTGAGGGAACTGAAGGCACAGTTACAGGATCTGATGGACAGGGGTTTTAATAGACCCAGTGTATCTCCGTCGGGAGCGCCGGTGTTGTTTGTGAAGAAGAAGGATGAGTCACTTAGATTATGTGTGGATTATAGAGACCTGAAAAAGTGATCATCCGGAATAAGTACCCCTTACCACGGATTGATGATTTGTTTGATCAGCTGCAGGGAGCGTCGGTGTTCTCGAAGATTGATCTCCAGTCCGGTTACCACCAGTTGAGGGTGAGGGCCGAGGACATCCCCAACATGGCTTTTCGATCCCTGTACGGGCATTATGAGTTCACAGTGATGCCATTTGGTTTGACTAATGCCCCTGCCGCATTTATGGACTTAATGAACCAGGTATTCCAGCCGTACTTAGACTTGTTTGTTGTGGTATTCATCGACGACATTCTGATATACTCCCGGAGTGATATGGAGCATGAGGAGCACTTGAGGATAGTGCTACAGCTTATGAGAGAGAAGAAGTTCTATGCCAAGTTTAAGAAGTGCGAATTCTGGCTTCAGGAGGTTGCATTTTTAGGCCATATAGTGTCAGCCGCAGGAGTGGCAGTGGACCCGACTGTCACGCCCCGGGAGCAATTTTAAAGCGGACAGCAGCCCTATATTTTTTTTTTTTGAAACGGACTCCCGCATGGCACGTGCACAGACCCGCGACATATACAAGGTCTCCCTTGCATATGCACGGCGTTCCAAAGCCCGAATAAAAACATCAACCACCAAGCATTAACAGTTACAAATTACCAGAGTATGAATTTGAAAACGCTATCATCTTATTTCATTAAACGGCGCACACCCGGCGCTTCAATAGGTTTGAAAGGATAAATCCACAAGTTTTGAAAACGGTGCCTACACGACACTTATTTTTTCTAAAGCCATTTTCGCAATTCCTATTTTGAGTGTGAAAACCCACGTCCACACGACGCATCCTAAAACCCTATATTGAGAGCATAGTTATATAAAATAAGTCCATATGACAAACATAAGGCATGACTCAACATACACACCATCCACAGTAATACACATTCACATGCACCGTACTAGACCATAAAGGAAAATAACCAACTATAAACGAAAGAGGAAAAGGAACCTGACCGAGGTAATCTCACACCTCACCAAGTAGCGTCCTCACCAGCGTCCTGATCCCCAGACCCGACCAAACCTGTCACACAGTGGGAGTCAGTGACATGAAGAGTAGAGATAAAACACAACTACAAATATGATGCCAAAAAGGAGCGAATGATAAATCAAACCGTAAAACCAGAACATCCGTAACCCCCTCCTGCAATCAATCACATCATCCCCGAGGGACTACTGCTGAGCACCTTGCCATGTCGGTCCGGAGACCTCAGGCAAAAGAAAACCACACCGCTCTCACCTTTGGTGCATGTAAACCCCCCCATAAATCACCGCGATGGGTCCCCACTACGTCACCTTGTGGGGTACACGGGTCAACGTACCATCCTTCCGGAAAAGTACACCGATGCGGTGGCCAAACCGCTGGTGTGCGTGCAAGCGCCATGAGCATAGTAACCATAATAAAACAAGTGTCCACCTGCTACACTCGTTGCTCCAAAAGGTATAAGTGCCGATACACATGTAGAACATGGGGTTACTCATCGACTCATAAGATCTCATAACTGTAAACTAATGTCAGTAACGAAGAAGGGGAAAGCTCGGTACGTTCCAACCGACGGCCTCCCCCTTTCGGATAAAGGTACCCACCTTCCGACTTCCGAATGGTCGCACCAATCACTGTACCGATCGCAAGTATGCCCCGAACAACCATACCGTTGTTTGGAGAGGGCGAACTGCCCATCTAGTCTCCAACCGTGACATTCATTAATCCGGAGGTCCACGTCGCCCACAATACCCCTTAAAATGATAAACATAACAATAACGAAATTACGCACAAAGAGGTTCTAAGGGTGTATCCACCTGAAACGGAGATAAACGACCGCGCCCGCGACCCTCCTAAGCATTCAACACCCCCGCGGGCCAAAAAAAAAACCCAAAACACAAATTAACACATTACCCCAAAACTGGCAAAATCAGTGGTCCCGACTACTGTACTAGAAATCCCCGCTATCCCAAAACAGAAGCTGCCTCCGGTGTCCCGATTGTCGCACCGATCAAAACCTGATCAAAGCAAATCCCCGAACAATCTTTACCATTGTTCAGATAAGGACAAGCAGTGCACCGGACCTCATACCGCGACAACCGGTCACCCGGAAGGTACAAACATTCTAGCAACACCCCTAACGTCAAATGTTAGGAAAACCATGCAAAAGAATCTGTATTTACCGAGAAAGGGGATTCTACCGGTGTACCAAAAATAATAGATAAAATCCCACTGGTGAAACAAAAGATTGGACATAAAAACAGCATCCGGCAAAACTCAAAACAATAAACCGACGAAAAACTCAGTGTCCAAAAATACCTCCAATTGAAAACCGTACCTCCGACGCGATCCGACTGTCGACGCGGCAATTGATGGAAACCCGGCTCCAACCATTGCCATGACGAAGTCTGCGACGAAAAACAACCAAGCGGAGACTCATCTAACGAAAAACGAAAACAACTGCGTCAAGCGAACTGCACCATCAAGTGGACTGCACCGTCAGGTGGACTGCACCGTCAGGCGGACTGCACCGTCAGGCGGACTGCACCGTCAGGCTGACTGCACCGTCAGGCTGACTGCACCGTCAGGCGGACTGCACCGTCAGGCGGACTGCACCGTCAGGCTGACTGTACCGTCAGGCTGACTGCACCGTCAGGCGGACTGCACCGTCAGGCGGACTGCACCGTCGAGCTGACTGCACCGTCAGGAGGACTGCACCGTGAAGGCGAAAACCGTCAAACCAAAAACCGTCAAGGCGAAAACCGTCGAACCAGAAACCGTCAAGGCGAAAACCGTCGAACCAAAAACCGTCAAGGCGAGCTGTTGGCAGCAGTGACATGACCAGTGCAGGCATAGCGGCGGCGCGGCAGCACCGCGCGGGCATGCGCAAGCAGCAGCAGTGCGGCAGCCCTGCGCGTGTAAAGTACCGGGGCTTTGGATAGCGCGCCGACCACACAGATGGCTTGGAGCAGAGAGTTTCCTTGGGCATGTTGCATTTGAGGTTACAGTGGATGCCGGGTTGATTCGGATCAACGCGGAAGCTCCAGCTCGATTCGGGGTTTTTCCGGGCTTTGTAGGCCGATTGAGGATGAGATTGGGAATTACCGACTTCACCGTGGAGTGTCGGAAATTCGGGAACACTTGGAACAGGTGTACTTTCAGATTACAGCGAGGTTCGGGAGGTTCCGGACTGACGCGAAGGACCCGGAGGCAAAAAGTGAGTCGGAACTGGCAATTTTGGAGCCGGTAATTGATTTGAGCACCCCGACTCAACGGATAAGCTTTTTGAGGAGAAAAAAGCTGTGGACACGTGTACTTTTGATTTACAGCGAGGTTCGGGAGGTTCCGGACTGACGCGGAGGACCCGGAGGCAAAAAGTGAGTCGGAACTGGCAATTTTGGAGCCGGAAATTGATTTGAGCACCCCGACTCAACGGATAAGCTTTTTGAGGAGAAAAAGCTGTGGACACGTGTACTTTTGATTTACAGCGGAGTTCGGGAGGTTCCGGGCAGCGGCGGAGAGCCCGAAGGCAAAAAGTGAGTTGGAGTTGGAGTTTTTGGAATTAATTAATTAATTGGTTAATTATAAAGCCTTTTGCTTTATAAAAAGGGCCCCAGCCTCCCTCTGCAGCAGAGAGAAAGAAGAAAAAGGGAAGAAAGAAAGAAAGGAAAAGAAAAGAGAGGAAAAGCAAAAAGAGAAGGAAGAAGAGGGTTTTTGAGGTGATCCCGGATTTTTGGACTCGCTGTTGGAGGCCGCGTGGAGCTCGTGGGCGTGCGGCGAGCGGCAACGAGGTAAGCAAATTCTGATTTTTGGGTCTTTCGGAGGTTTATGCAGTTTTTTGGAGTTTTTGAGCTTTGAGGAATTTTTAATTGGTTTTTAAAATGCTAAAATCGGATTTTTGGGATTTTTCGGATTATTGGGGTTTTTTATAAAATTAGTGGTTTTGCCGTCGCCGGCGGCCGCGCGCGCGCGCAACGGCGCACGCGCGGCGCCAGGGTGCTGATGTTGGCAGCACCCTGCGGCGACAAGCCGCTGGGCGCGGCGCCGCGTGCAGCAAAGCGCGGCACGCGGCGCTGCCTGGCCGCGCGCAGGCGCGCGCGGCAGGGCCGCGCGCGGGTGCGCTCGGCACTGCCTGGCCGCTCGGCGTGCTCCCGGACGGCGTGCGACTCCTCGGTTTGCGTGCCGGCGCCGTGTTTTCGCCGTCGGAGCCCGTGGGTCGCCGTCGGCCGCTGTTTTCGCCGTCGGGCGCAGTTTTTCGCCGTCGGCTGCTGCTTTTTCGCCATCGAGCAGATTTCTGGCAGTTTTTCGCGAGCGGTTTTCGCAGGATTTTCGCAAGCTGATTTTTGAGCGGTTTTTCGCCGTCGGGCGCTGGTTTTCGCCGACGGAGCTGTTTTTCGCCGCCGCGTGCTGTTTTTCGCCGTCGGGCGCTGGTTTTCGCCGACGGAGCTGTTTTTCGCCGCCGCGTGCTGTTTTTCGCCGTCGGGCGCTGTTTTTCGCCGACACCGCGCAGCAGGTCGCTGCGCGGCGCTGCTGGGTTGGGCGCCGTGCGGCGGGCCTCCCTCGTCGCGCGGCTGGGTTTTCGCCGCTCGGCGTGCTCCCGGACGGCGGGCGACTCCTCGGTTTGCGTGCCGGCGCCGTGTTTTCGCTGTCGGGGCCCGTGGGTCGCCGTCGGCCGCTGTTTTCGCCGTCGGGCGCAGTTTTTCGCCGTCGGCTGCTGCTTTTTCGCTGTCGAGCAGATTTCTGGCAGTTTTTCGCGAGCGGTTTTCGCAGGATTTTCGCAAGCTGATTTTTGAGCGGTTTTTCGCCATCGGGCGCTGGTTTTCGCCGACGGAGCTGTTTTTCGCCGCCGCGTGCTGTTTTTCGCCGTCGGGCGCTGGTTTTCGCCGACGGAGCTGTTTTTTCGCCGCCGCGTGCTGTTTTTCGTCGACGGAGCTGTTTTTCGCCGCCGCGTGCTGTTTTTCACCGTCGGGCGCTGGTTTTCGCCGACGGAGCTGTTTTTCGCCGCCGCATGCTGTTTTTCGCCGTCGGGCGCTGTTTTTCGCCGACGGAGCTGTTTTTCGCCGCCGCGTGCTGTTTTTCGCCGTCGGGCGCTGGTTTTCGCCGACGGAGCTGTTTTTCGCCGCCGCGTGCTGTTTTTCGCCGTCGGGCGCTGGTTTTCGCCGACGGAGCTGTTTTTCGCCGCCGCGTGCTGGTTTTCGCCGTCGGGCGCTGGTTTTCGCTGACGGAGGCTGTTTTTCGCCGACGGATGCCCGGTTTTGACCGTTTTGATTGATTTTGCGATTTCTTCGCTTCTGGCAGCTTGCGGTGCGGTTTTAGCTTCCGCGGAGCGCGCGGTTGTGTGGTTGGTCGCCGCGTGCTCCGTTTCGCGTGCGGATTCTGGCATCGGGCTTCGTGTTGCGTGCGGACCCCTTGGAGGCCAGGTAAGCCCGCTGAGCCAATTGCAAGTGTCGACGAGCAATTGGTGGCTTTCTGAGGTGGGTTGGTTTTTCTCTCCAAGTCTACGGACTTCCTTCTAATTCTACTGTGATAGGATTGCATGCTAGTTTAAGTGTTTTCTTGGAACTTAACTAGCACCCCCGTCATATGTGCATGTGTTTGACCAGACCGTTAGAGAACCTTAATCTGGGCTAGGTTCTTTTATGTTTTAGACATCCCACACCGTGCATACTCTTCTGGACATAGTGTTCCTCGCCCGGGTAGTGGGCTGAGTGGTCAGAGTGTTGTGGGACGGGTGTTGCACTCGGGCCCGGGGGGGCGAGTGGGGTCTGGTGGATGGGTTAGGCCAGTGTTGGTGTTTTGGGGAACCGTTTCAGTTAAACGGTGGTCCCGGGGTTTTCCTTTCCGTTGTTCTTCTCGTCACCACCCTGGTGTGATCGTGGTGCACGTGTGTTAGCAGGACCTTGAACCCAGAACCTTTTTGGATGAATACATGATTTTAGTCAGCCAATGTTTCTTCCAAGCCTCGCAAGGTTGCCTGAGTCTGTTCTTGTGTGTTAGGACGAGGGCATTAGCCCTTCGAGGTTTGGGCATAAAACTTGATTTCAAAGGGTTTTCCTAAAAAGACTAAAAATCACTAATAAGATGGATTTCTCTCAGATCGAATGGTTTTCTGAAATAAATGACATGGTTTCTTATAAACTTATCCACCCGAGCGGATTCGAGTGATCTGGGTTCTAAGGGCTGCTTCTTTCTTGGGGACGTAGGTGTTAGTCTCCCGGGGTTTCGGACCTTTTGCATATCTGGCCGTGGAGTAGCTCCGGCCGTGAGTTGTGTCTTGAGTTCAGTGGGGTGTTGTTGAGGGAGCCGTTGGGGGAGACGGTGGTCCCAGCTGTGTAGTACCTTTGTTGAGTGGGTCAGTGTTGTGAGATTGGGTCGTGGAGGGTTCTCCGACTGAGTTGTGCTTTGAGCATCGGGATACCGATCTGTTTGATCGAGGACTACAGCCTGCAGGAGCCACTTGTTAGACAGTGATACTGATGAGATACTTGAGTTCGGTGGGGTCGCACCCCTCGAGCCACACCCCGGGTGCGTTGATGATTCCGAGCCTGATGAGGCTGCGATGATGATACCGAGCCTGAGGAGGCTGCGATGATGCGCCTAGTTCATATACTAGAGGTCGCTTGATACCCCTGGCCGAGCTACCATGGGGTCACTGTGTGAGATATCGAGTTTGTCCGTTGGGACACCCTGGTTGATACACCAGGGGGCGCAGGCTTGACTCGACTGGACCCTGTGGGGCAGTCGCTGAGATTTGGGATACACTGAGAGAGTGATGGCGTAGCATGTGTCATAGTAGAGCGTCTTGGGCTTAGTACTTGTGACATATTGTCAGCAGTGAGTGACTGCATACCATCATCCATAGTCTCTTCCTTTTGAGCATAGTAGATAGAGGCATGATAGCTGTAGATTCTTTTCCAGCTTATTTATATTATCATCAGTCTTTTCTCTATCTTATGCCTCTGGTAGTCTTAGTGGGCAGACCGTGGTTCTTGGAGACGGTACCCACTGAGAACTACTGTAGGATGTAGTTCTCACACCCTCTGTCGGTGACAGGTTGCTGAGGCTTTCTACCGTTCCTGCTGGGATTGATTGGACGGACCGAGGACAGGGAGTCGCGTGATAGTTCCCTACCAGCATTGTTACTTTAGAGAGAGGTAGATGTACCATCCCGGATTGTGGGAGTTGGTTATGTTTCCTGTTAGCTATCTCCCATTTGGATTCGTAGATGTTGTATAGGTGGACTTCTATTTGTATCTTCTGATTTTGGGGAGATAGGCTATGTGTTGTTGCAACTTTTTAGTTGTGAAATTTTATAGTACAAATTTTTATCCGCTCTGATATCTGTGTAGCTGTAGTTTTGTCTTTTGCAGGCTAGACGCTTCGTCTGTACGACAGTTTTCGTACAGATGGCGGATCTGTCAGCGAGTCCGGGTCGCAGTTTCGACCCCGGGGCGTGACAGCGCGGGCTTAGCCCAGCGCGAGCTTAGCCCCGCACGGGCACGCGCAAGCAGCGTGCAGCGCGGCAGCCCCGCGCGGTCTCAGCCCAGCGCGGGCACGCACAAGCAGCGCGCAGCGGTGCAGACCCGCGCGGGCACGGCGGCGACGCGACAGCCCCGTGCGGGCCTAGCCCCGCGCAGGCACGCGCAAGCAGCAGCGACGGCTAGGGCATCCAGCGACGGCGGCCTGGCAGGGCGCGGCGCGCGCGTACGGCAGCACCACGCGGCGGCGGCCTGGTAGGGCGCGGCCCTGTGCGGCGCGCAAGCAGTGCGCGGCGGTGGCGGCCAGAGCATCCAGCAGCGGCAGCGGCTAAGGCATCCAGCAGCGGCGGCGGCTAGAGCATCCAGTGGCGGCGGCCTGGCAGGGCGCGGCGCGCAAGCAGTGCGCGGCAGTGGCGGCAGAGCATCCAGCGGCGGCGGCGGCTAAGGCATCCAGCAGCGGCGGCGGCTAGAGCATCCAGCGGCGGCGGCCTGGTAGGGCGCGGCGCCCGCGTGCGGCAGCACCACATGGCGGCGGCCTGGCCGGGCGTGGCCCTGTGCGGCGCGTGAGCGGCAGCACTCCTGGCTGCGCGCGGCAGCATCGCCTGGCTGCGCGCGGGCGGCAGCGCTGATGGCTGCGCGCGGCGGCAGCGCTCGGGCGGCAGCGAGCATGGCTGCGCGCGGCGGCAGCGCCTCGCAGCGTGCGGCCTGCGGTGGCAATGCGCGGCGGTGGCCGTGGCCCGGCTAGGGTATCGAGCGGAGGTGGCGGCAGCGGCTCGGCTAGGGCATCGAGCGGCGGCGGAGCCACCGTCGACGATGCCAAAAGTTACCCCCAAACTCAACACCACGAACAAAACAACAAAAATCCTCATCGACAAAACCACGATCAAAACCGACGAACGTAACCATCGAACGACATTCAAGAACGTGACCCAAAATGCAAAAACTAAAGTAACGACAAACGAGAGTCGAGATTCACATAACGAAGACAAAAAGGGTGCAAACTAACCTAGCTCTGATGGAGGAGACAACACGATTTCGATCTCCGCAGACGGTGGTGTTTCCGGATCCGCTCCCCGGTATCGGTGACGCCTCCGGTCTTGGCCTTCGGCACGCATAATGAGGGAAGAGGAAAAACGATCCATTAGAACTAGGGTTATCTTGAATTTCTGATTTCTTTATTTAATTTAATTTTTCTCTTCTTACGTACGAAACACCCAAAATCTGATCTTTAAAAACAAAAGGGATTCCTCGATAAGCATGCCGATCCTCCGGAACGTCCCATACCCGCTAGCACGGATCCTGATGCACCAATAACACTTAACGGGTTCCGAGGATGTCAGAACTTACCCTTTCAAACCCGTTAATACCGAAAACCTCATTTCGAAAGATCCGTAAGTCAGATTTCCGATCCGATCGCATCGTCGTTCTCCGTTTAACGAGCTCTACCGCAATACGGCAACCGTCACCCAAAAACCAAGTGAACCAAAGCCAAGAAAAATCCACCAAAAACAGACTTAAATCCAAAAGACGATATTTAGGAAATAATAAAAATCAGCGTCATTACATCACAACCCCCTTAAAAGAAGTTTCGTCCTCGAAACTTAACTATTACCCCCGGCCAGTAAAACGGGAAAACGCTAACACCAAACCAAATTAAAAAAAACCCACGTAGCTCCACGCTCCCCACAGTTACACCACCAACCCGGTACGTAGAGAAAAAGGCTAGGTACAAACCTACCTACTCTCACGTGCCAAGATCTACATCGGGGTCAAAAACCCACCCCCGAAGCATTAACACGTGAAACGTCGTATAAATCCTGTCGGAACTCGGTGGTAACCCTGAACGATAAACTACCGGACTGAACCGCCCCAAGATTTCAGACAAACTACGTGCTCAACCTGCCTGGCAACCCCACCGTCCCGTCCCTCTTGATCGAAACTAACCTGAGTAAGCCTGCTCCCCGTCTTGGAGTTCCCTGTTATGACGCCACCGGTCCGCAGACCACCTCTGACGGCGCTGCGCAGTCAGCAAAAAAAGTCTCACGATGCGTCGAGGTACCCCAATCCTACCACTAAACCCGGACCGACGAGCCCTTACAAGCCCAAAATAACCCAACAACAAGGGAGAAACCACACTAATACCCTCACAAAGCTCCAAGAGGTGCCAACAAAACAGGCCAGGTCACCGACTAGAAGTAATCCTCCCTTGAAAAACAATGAAACTATCCGTCACCAACATGGGGCCACTAGCTCGGAGCATAACCACCATCCCGGATTGCCCGCTCCGACTGTCCGTCCTACCAAGGCAACGGTCAAAACTAAGGCTAGGTTTCTGCTCTAAGACCTACCACGAGGTCTACCCCAAAGAAAGAGATACCTACCGGGAGTTCTAGTCGAAAAAAATGACCAAAGCAAGAATGCCATGTAGTCAACTACCCACGTTGATCTACACTTGCTCCAAACGATCATTGACTCGCAACCCAAAAATCCTCAAGACTATGCCTTGGTCACTGGGGAGCTGGCGACGAAACCAAGAAATACGGTCCTACTTCCGTCCTGGCACCGAAAAGGGCTGCGACACTATGATTAACCACTAACGCTCGGTCCCAATTCGTTGCCCCTCCAAGCACCGAGAAACGAACCGAGCTGCAAACACTCAAACCAACCAGTCACACTCCCAACCAGGAGAACTCTGAGCTGTAAGTCCACTAAAAAAAATGGCCTCCAGGTATAGTAGACTACCCATCCAAAACATATCGGGTCGGAAAAGGACATGCAACGAATACAGCGAGAATAACCTCGCCAAGAAACCGCCTAGGTTTACCGTGCGCACTCGAGGGATCACGCGTCAACCCACTTGTAAGACACCCTAAACCGACCCTCTTGTGCAGAACACAAGAACCCCAACCAGAGCTATAACACAACAACCCCCTTAAAAGAACTAATCGGCACCACCCAGCGTCGAAAGCTAAACCCACGACCTAGAATCACCACCTACGCACACTTGTGCGAAACAAGACACGGCCCCTCCAACCAAAAACGAACCCAAACGAACAAGATATACGAGCCCCGGTGATCTCCTTTTGACCCAAATGAGCACCCCAAAACCTTACCACGAAGATTTTCCCAAAACCATCGCAGTGCCCACAGCAGTAGCCACACTATGGGCAACAACCGTAGGGGAGTATTCCCATTCTTACCTACACCTTGTCCAAGTCGTGGAAATCGATCGATACTAAAGGGGACCTTCCAACAACAAACTAGGGTGTCTATCCAATACCCACGATCGACAAATCAGCCGACACGCTAACAACCACCGGCGGATTACACTACCACCAGTCACCGATACAACGACGACAAAAACATTGGCATAGGGGAAAGGGTTGGGATAAGGAAACCAGCGCAACCCTCAGTAGCGCTAACACCCGCACTACGTGCAAAAACCCCACCAACTTACCCACCATACCTTGAGCCAGTTGCTTAATCAGTTGATCTCCAGCAACCTTCAAGAACCCGGTGGTAGTCAGCCTCAACCCCCTCGTCCTTTTCGCCATTCGAAAACTTAGCACAAGGCAGACCTGCACACACAACTACCACAAAACAACACGAATACACTAGCACAATACCTGAGCTAAATCGAGAAATAATTCTTAACAATCCCGCACTCTTGCGTATCTAAGACTCAGGTTATTCCATAGGTCGACCGCATGTGAGTTTGTATTTAGTGGATGTTGGACACTTATTCCAATAAAAATTGTGGTTGATGCCGTTTTTCTTTGATACCATCTTAATCTGTCACGCCCCGGGAGCAATTTTAAAGCGGAAAGCAGCCCTATCTTTTTTTTTAAACGGACTCCCGCGTGGCACATGCACAGACCCACCACATATACAAGGTCTCCCTTGCATAAGCACGGCGTCCCAAAGCCCGAATAAAAACATCAACCACCAAGCATTAACAGTTACAAATTACCAGAGTATGAATTTGAAAACACTATGATCTTATTTCATTAAATGGCGCACACCCGGCGCTTCAATAGGTTTGAAAAGATAAATCCACAAGTTTTGAAAACGGTGCCCACACGACACTTATTTTTTCTAAAGCCATTTTCGCCCTTCGCTTTTTGAGTGTGAAAACCCGCGTCCACACAACACATCCTAAAACCCTATATTGAGAGAATAGTTATATAAAATAAGTCAATATGACAAACATAAGGCATGACTCAACATCCACACCATCCACAGTAATACACATTCACATGCACCGTACTAGACCATAAAGGAAAATAACCAACTATAAATGAAAGAGGAAAAGGAACCTGACCGAGGTAATCTTATACCTCACCAAGTAGCGTCCTCACCAACATCCTGATCCCAAGACCCGACCAAACTTGTCACATAGTGGGAGTCAGTGACATGAAGAGTAGAGATAAAACACAACTACAAATACGATGCCAAAAAGGAGCGAATGATAAATCAAACCGTAAAACCAAAACATCCGTAACCCCCTCCTGCAATCAATCACATCATCCCCGAGGGACTACTACTGAGCACCTTGCCATGTCGATCTGGAGACCTCAGGCAAAAGAAAACCACACCGCTCTCACCTTTGGTGCATGTAAACCCCCCTCTAAATCACCGCGAGGGGTCCCCACTACGTCACCTTATGGGGTACACGGTTCAACGTACCACCCTTCCGGAAAAGTACACCGATGCGGTGGCCAAACCGCTGGTGTGCGTGCAAGCGCCATGAGCATAGTAACCATAATAAAACGAGTGTCCACCTGCGACACTCGTTGCTCCAAAAGGTATAAGTGCCGATACACATGTAGAACATGGGGTTAGTCATCGACTCATAAGATGTCATAACTGTAAACCAATGTCAATAAAGAAGAAGGGGAAAGCTCGGTACGTTCCAACCGACGGCCTCCCACTTTCGGATAAAGGTACCCACCTTCCGACTTCCGAATGGTCGCACCGATCACTGTCCCGATCGCAAGTATGCCCCGAACAACCATACCGTTGTTCGGAGAGGGCGAACTGCCCGTCCAGTCTCCAACCGCGACATTCATTAATCCGGAGGTCCACGTCACCCACAATACCCCTTCAAATGATAAACATAACAATAACGAAATTACGCACAAAGAGGTTCTAAGGGTGTACCCACCTGAAACGGAGATAAATGACCGCGACCGCGACCCTCCTAAGCATTCAACACCCCCCGCGGGCCTAATAAAATACCCAAAACACAAATCAACACATTACCCCAAAACTGGCAAAATCAGTGGTCCCGACTACTATACTAGAAACCCCTTTATCCCAAAACAGAAGCTGCCTCCGGTGTCCCGATTGTTGCACCGATCAAAACATGATCAAAGCAAATCCCCGAACAATTTTTACCATTGTTCAGATAAGGACAAGCAGTCCACCGGACCTCATACCGCGACAACCGGTCACCCGGAAGGTACAAATAATCTAGCAACACCCCTACGTCAAAAGTTAGGAAAACCATGCAAAAGAACCCGAATTTACAGAAAAAAGGGATTCTACCGGTGTACCGAAAATAACAGATAAAATCCCAGTGGTGAAACAAAAGACCGGACATAAAAACGGCATCCGGCAAAACCCAGAACAATAAACCGACGAAAAACTCAGTGTCCAAAAATCAGTCCTATTGAAAACCGTACCTCCGACGCGATTCGACTGTCGACGAGGCAATTGATGGAAACCCGGCTCCAACCGTTGCCTTGACGAAGTCTGCGACGAAAAACAACCAAGTGGAGACTCATCTAACGAAAAATGAAAACAATTGCGTCGAGCGAACTGCACCATCAAGTGGACTGCACCGTCAGGCTGACTGCACCGTCAAGCGGACAGCACCGTCAGGCGGACAGCACTGTCAGGCGGACTGCACCGTCAGGCGGACTGCACCGTCAGGCGGACTGTGTGGTGACCCAGATCTCCGCAGGGCTTCTACAGTGCGATTAGCAGCTTCTGGAGGCCTATGTGGCATGTCGGCGGTGTTTCTGCACCAATTTGGACTCAAGTGATGGACTTCGGGTGTATAATGGATCACGTGATTGATCGGAGGACCCCGTCGGATGTTTAGATGTGGTTTCGTGCGAAATGGTTATTAAAATTGGACTCAGCGCAAAATTTGAGTAAGGAACACTCCTCCGGGAATTTTTTGGCAAATTTTAGAAGTGGAATTTGGCAAATCGGACTTCGGATTTGGATTCAGCGCGCGAAAACGATCGAAACGGGCTATTTATTTGTATTTTTCGGAGTCCGGATGCGAAAACACGCATTTCGAGGTTTTGGGTACTGTTCCGGCCGGCCGGGCATCGCCGGCGGCTGCGGCGGGCGGCGGAGCGCGGCGGTTGGCGGCGGCGGAGGCGCGCGGTCCACCACGGAGGTCGTGCACCGGGCGCGGGCCACGTGGCGCCTCCCTATTGGGCGGTGCGGTAGGCGCGGTCCATGGAAATGGCGCGGGTGCACGGTGAGCCGGGTGTGGCCACGTGGCAGCCTGTGGTTGGAGGGTCTTGGTGCGCTCGGTCCACGCGGTGGAGGCGGTTGCCTCGGGACGCGTTCCCAACACGGCACCGGCGGCGACGCGGCCGCGCACGTGGGCGCGGTGTGGGCGCTGTCGGGGTGACGTGGGGGCGCCACGTGGCACCCCGTGGTTGGTCGGGCGCAGCGGAGCACAGCACAGTGCTTGGACACGTGGCGTTGCGTGGTTCGCTGGCTCAGGTGCGCCGGGCGCGGGGAGCGATGCTGGGCCACGTGGCGGCCCGTGAGCGTTTCGGGCGCACACAGTAACGGGCCCGGCCCGTTACTGTAGCAGCCCGGAAGTACCGGGCGCCCGAAACTTTGGGCCAAAAGTCCAAAAGGTGAATTTTCGGGCTGGGCCTATAAATAGCTGGCTTGCTTGGGCTTTTTGCCCCCTTTCCCGAGCTCCCCTGCCCATAGCCCCTTTAGCAAAGTTGGAGATCTTCATCTTCCGCATCTTCTGGCAGAGGCCCGGATTTTTTGGAAGCCGCGGCGTCGACGACTTCGGCATCGGAGCGCAGTGTGGCGATTTTTCATCGGAGGCCCGTTATCGTCGCAGTTTGATCTGAGAGGTCTACAGAGCTACTTCATCAGTATTTTTGGACGATTTCTGTGGCGTTGGAATCAAGAGAGGTACGTCTTCGACTTTCGTGTTTATCATCTTGCTGGATTCAGAGATTATGACACGGTTTTCGAGGCATTTCTAAGCCGCTGTTTTCTGGTGGAGTTTTTGGACAGCGGCCCCTTGCCAGAATTTTATCTCCGCACCCGAGTGTCGGATCGAGACGAGCCTATACACTTTTTGGATCTACTCGTCGCAAGGATTATCATTGTATTTTTCTTGGATTTTTCTGAGGCTTGCCCGAAGGTATACTATTCCACTTTTATCTGTGTTTGAGTTTACAGTTGTGTGGTTGTGAGTGTTTGCGCACCTGTACTGTGGAATTTGTAACTCGGCCTATGGGGCTCGGATTTGGGCGTGCAGGTACCCGTTTCGAAGGTCTCGACGAGACGCTCGCTGTGATATTTTTACTGGAATTTTTGGAGTTCGTTTTACAGGTGAAAATTTCGCATTAAGAGGACTGTTCCCAGCAGATTTGTGATGCTTGGATTTTATGGAATTAAATGTAACTTTGTGTTGTGTTTTTGTACCCAGGAGGTATTTATCACTGTTCCTGTATTGTTGGATTGGTGGGTGTGTAGAGATATCTGTTTCTGGACTTTCTCAGCTGTGCGACGCCGGACAGTTAGCATTTTCAGGTGGGTGGCCTTGTCTCCAAGATTGATGGACTGTGCTTTAAATCTGCTATAGTAGGACTATGCATGATAGTGAAATGTTTGTGCAGCATGTTAGAAGGTAGGAATTGCTATTTCTTGTATTATCTGATGGTATTGTCATCTCCTTGCTTTCTACCATCTGTAAGTTATAGTTATTGGAACTTGACCTAGCACCCCGTCATATGTTGCATGTGTAACCAGACTAGTAGAAAACCCTCACTTGGGCTAGGGTTATTTCTGCTTTAGACATCCACACTTCTACTTTCCTGGACATAGTGTTCTTCCTCACCCGGGTAGTGGGCCGAGTGGTCAGGAGTTATCTTTTAGTGCGGGATGCATGTTACACTCGTGCTTGGGAGCAGAGTGGAGTCTGGTAGATGTAGTTGGGTGTGTCATCTATAGCGGGAGCCGTTTGGGTAGACGGCGGCCCCGAGATGTTTTATTTTTCTTGTTTTATCTGTCGCCACTGTGCTAGTGGCAGCGGTAGATCAGTGTTAGCAGGACCTTAAACCCAGAACCTTTTTGGACACACATATGATTTTTATCAACCAAATGGTATCTTCCAAGCATCGTAGGGTCGCCGGAGTCTGTTCATGTTTGATTGGACGAAGGCATTAGCCCTTTGAGGCTTGGATATAAAACTTGGTTTCAACTGTTTTCCTAAAAAGAACTAAAAATCATTAAATATGGATTTCTTACAGATCAGATGGCTTCAGTAAGAAATGTCACCTTTTTCCTATAAATTAACCACCCGAGATGATTCGAGTGGTCTGGGTTCTAAGGTCTGCCTTCTTCTTGGGACGAGAACAATGAGAGGCTATGCCTAGAGCCTGTTCTTGTTTGATTTTGATTGTAGGTTCTAGTCTTTCGGGGTTCCCGGACCCTTCCTCGGGTCAGTGGATGCGATGTTGGCCTGTAGAGGTAGTTGTTCGCAGTGGATGCGACTTTGTGCTATGAGTTGGTAGAGTGTGATCTAGAGGTTGTTTTTCTGATTTAGTGGTGGAGGTGGTTCTCCCACTTAGCCTTGAGGATCTTGGGGTTCTGGCGGATCGAGTCGTGGAGGTTTCCCGACTCAGCCATGGTCGTGCATTATCAGATTGAGTCGTTGAGGGTTCTCCGACTTAGCTGTTTGAGTCGAGGTTCTTTTTCCGACTGAGTTGTGTTTTGAGCTTGGAGTTACCGATCTGTTTGATCGTGGATCATAGCCTGCATGAGCCACATTTGGCTTGACAGAGATACTTTACAGAGATACTTGAGATGGGTTACTTTTTACTCGAGCGGGTCGCTCCCCTCGAGTGCCACTCCGGAGTAGGCGAGACCGGGTTGTTGTACCGGCATGAGATTGAGCTCTTCTATCGCGACTTGTCGTTGCATTTGTCCCTCTGGCTGTGCTGGTGTTGGCAGTCATGGACGTCCTACGTAAGTCCGCTCCTCCGGGACGTAACGGCAGTAGGTTGGCGCAGGCTTGACTGGACCTGATGAGCCAGTCAGTTCAGATTGGGTGATCAGAGATGAGAGTTAGTTGTGGCATCATGTTCTTTCTGTTCCACTCCTTGAGCATCTAGGTAGAGGCATAGTAGCTGTAGAGTTTACTTTTCCAGCTTTCCTTACAGCACTGCTTTTGTTACTTTATGCCTCTAGTGGACTTAGTGGGCAGACCGTCAGGCTTGTTGGCGGCACCCACTGAGAACTACTTGGGACGTAGTTCTCACACCCGTCGTGGTGTCTTTTCCCACAGGAACTTCTACTCCGGTTCCTGTTGTTTCTGTTGCTGATCCTTCTGACCGAGGCGATTGAGTCGCGAGCTAGTTCCCTACCCGTCGTTGGTGTGTAGCGGTACCCCTTCAAAGGAGAGCTTCAGTAGATTAGTTATTTTATTTTTCCTTCTTTGAGAGACTGTTGTAGTGAGGATTGCCATGTATTGAGAGCCTGTACACTGATGTATTTATTGGAGATACCTCCCGGTTGAGTTCTGAGTTTGTATATGAGGATACTGTATGATTATCATTTTTGGGAGACGGACATTGTTGTATTATTTCCAGTTGTACAGTGATTGATTTAGTTATACAGCAGATTTTTATTTATAGCTCTGATATCTGTTTAGCTGTAGTACTTTTCTTGCAGGTAGGACGCTTCGCCTATGCGGGTTTGGCATAGGTGGCGGATCTGTTGGCGAGCCGGGTCGCAGTTTCGACCCCGGGGCGTGACAGACTGCACCGTCAGGCTGACTGCACCGTCAAGCGGACTGCACCGTCAAGCCGAAAACCGTGAAGGCGAAAAGCGTCGAACCAAAAACCGTCAAGGCGAAAACCGTCGAACCAAAAACTATAAAGGCGAAAATCATCGAACCAAAAACCGTCAAGGCGAGCTATTGGCGGCAGCGACATGACCCGTGCGGGCATAGCGGCGGCGCGGCTACCCCTCGCGGCCACGCGCAAGCAGCAGCGGTGGCTAGGGCATCCAGCGGCGGCGGCCTGGCAGGGCGCGGCGTGTCACGCCCCGGGGTCGAAACTGCGACCCGGGCACGCCAACAGATCCGCCACCTATGCCAAACTCCGCATAGGCGAAGCGTCCAACCTGCAAGAAAGGTACTACAGCTAATAGATATTAGAGCTATAAATAAAAATCTTCTGTAAAACTAAAACCAACCACTGTACGATTGGAAATAATACAATAATGTCCATCTCCCAAAAGATAATCATACCATATCCTCATATACAAAGCTCAAAACTCAACGGGGAGGTATGTCCCATAAATACATCAGTGTACAAGCTCTCAATACATATCATGTCCTCACTACATCAGTCTCTCAGAAGAGGAAAAATAAAATAGCTAATCTAGTGAAGATCTCCTCTGAAGGGGTACCGCTACTCACTGACGACGGGTAGGGATCTAGCTCGCGACTCCCTCGCCTCGATCAACAACCGCAGAATCAGCAAGACCCGCTAAGACTCTGCAAAACAAAGGAGAGAAAGGAAACAGGAGGGGGAAAACCCCCAATGGGTGTGAGAATTACACCAAAAAGGGAGTTCTCAGTGGGTACCACCGCCAGGCTCGGCGGTCTGCCCACCAAGTCCTCTAGAGACATAAAATAACCAAAACAGTGAGAACTGAACAAGAACGCTGATGACACTCAACAGCTACCGTGCCTCCATCTAAATGCTCAAGAGGGGAGAATCAAAGAATGGTATGCAACCACTAGCACATAAAGTGCACAATCGAGCTGACTGCCACATCTGGTCCAGTCAAACCTGCGCCCCACCTACAACCACCTCCCACTACCGGGCAGGAATTATGTAGGGCGTCCAAACGGACTAACTCGCTATCGAGTAGTGGCTCATGCAGGCTATAGTCGAAATCCACGCTCTCTCTCAGAACGGATAGAATCATGATGCTCAACCTCTCACATAACGGTCAAGGTACTCACAACGACACGGGACCACCGTCAAACCGAACGACTCCCAACAACACTAGCACTGGTCTAAACACAGCTACTAGACCTCACTCAGCCCCCCTGACCCAAATGCAACAATAAAGTAAATGCCTGTAATAACCCCAATCTAGTGCCACCAGTAAAACTGGTACTGCCTGCTGTGCCTGCCAAATCGGGTATGCTGGCCAACGCATAACACCGATAGGGGATAGGAGTCTCAAGGACTCAAAGCCTGTCTGTAACATACTCCGGAGTGGAACTCGAGGGGAGCGACCCACACGAGTAAAGTATCTCAGTGATAAGTATAATAAGTAGTATAAATCAGCAGGACTGGATCATGACTCCGATCAAAGTGGGAAAGCTCAACCACTAAAGAAAGCCTCGGTCCTCAATCAGATGCAAAAGTACTCAACTAGTGGGAATCTCCATCCACTAGAGAAAACTGATACCCAATATGATGCAAAAGTAAACATCCGGTCAACCTCCCAATATCCACGGTTGCCGCAATACCCTGCCGTCTACAACCAGGTCCTATAGCCGACCTCCGGTCAACCGCCCAAAATCCGCGGTCACTGCAAAACCCTGCCAACCGCAATCCAGCACAACCCGTCCCTGACACCAATCTCCCGGCTACACTACCCCAGACCCCTGCTCGCACCCGAGCAACACAGACCGCCTGACTAAAAAAGAAGGAGAAAAGGATAGCATGGTTTCTCCTAAGTCAAGTTCCAATATGTAGTGCAGCAGTAAAAGATGGCCTCACTACGTGTCCATACAAGCATGCTTTTGTCCTCAAAAATGATAAAAGAGAGTGAAACGTAAAGTAGCAAAGCATGCTAAAGTATTCTTACTATGATATACCAATCTCACACAAGTAGGCCAATGAATAAGCATGTAAGATCTCTATGTCATCTAGTGTGGGATAAATATAACCGCCTACCATATGCTAAGTCTCCAATTCACCAAACTTGTAAAATAATCAGGTAGGCATCAATTCACATGATCTAGGCCATTCCCTGCTTACCTCTCACTCATATCGGTTGTACCTTAATTATGCATGCTATCAGTCATAGAGGGGTGGCCCTCCCACAAGTGTACTTACATTAACCATAACATAAACATCCATAAAAGCCTTATCATTCCCTTATATATTTACCAATATTAAGCTTACCGACCAGAAGTGCTTAATCCAAGGCAAACCTGGGGTCGGTGAAGAGCGTGGCCACTTGCTAATAATATCTGCCGAACCCGTATCCCCGGTACATGTCGCGCAAACCTCGGCTCCGAGCAGTGCTCCAAAAACTGTAGTGATCCGGCTTTTACGTGTAATTATGACTCACATATTAATTAAGTATTTCTCTTAGTGAAATAAAATTATCGAGTTTCGGTAAGTCGGTCGGTGCGGGGGATGAATATTTTTCTGTAAAAGGGCTCGGAAAAGGAGGACCGACGGTGCGATCGGATCGGGAATCCGATGTACGGATCTCCCGGAATAGGGTTTCCAAGATTGCGGTGACTTAAGCGCGCTTCGTAATTCGTGCAAAATATCCAGCATGCCTGGTGGGGGAGTTTGGATATTCCGTGTGGTTAATTAATTAAGGAATTAATTAATCGGTGACAGGAAATTAAATTAAAGGTGGTTTATCCCGTAGGATTAATTAATTAAGGAATTAATCGGGGATAGAAGTTGTTATTCGGTTACGGATGTTAAAAAGGTAGGATTAATTAATTAAGGAATTAATCGGGGATAGAAGTTGTTATTCGGTTACGGAGGGGGGATTAATTAATTAAGGAATTAATTAATCGGTGACAGGAAATTAAAATAAGGATTTAATTATATGATTAATTAATTAGAGAAAAAGATTGATTAGTCGGTGATGGGAACTATAACAAGGACTTAATAATACGTATGGTGGAAAAGCCAACAAAAGGGAAAGGCGGAACCCTAACCGGAAAGAGAGCGTGAGAGAAAAAGAAAAGGGAAAGGCGGAACCCTAACCGGAGGAAAGAAAGAAAGAAGAGGAAGGAAACGAAGGTGATCGGCTGCCCCGAACAACGAACCGAAGGCAAGAACGCGATCGGACGACTTCCCCGTCGATCAATCCGGTGAGTAATGTTCGTTGTAGCGTTTCGGGGTTTTCTTTTGAATTATTAGTTTGAATTTCCGGTTGTCTTCCTCTCCGTATCTCCGTCGCCTCCGCCGTCGTCACCGCCGCCGCGCGAGTTAAGGCACGGGACGAGCGGCGGAGACGCACGGTGTCGATAGGTCACCGCGTGAGAGGACACCGCGGGCGGGCGGACGCCGCCCGCGGGCGGCAAAGAAACGGGCGCCGCGCGGACACCGCGCGGGCACCGCGCTGGAACCCGCACCCGCGGGCGCAGCGCGGTGTGCACCCGCGCGGCTACCGCGCGGACGGCACTCGCACGGACACCGCGCGGGAACCTGCACCCGCGGGCGCCGCGCGGTTTGCACCCGCGCGGCTGCCGCGCGGGCGGCACCCGCACAGGCACCGCGCGGGCGCCGCACGGGCCCGCACCCGTGCGGGCGACGCGCGGGCGCCGCACAGGCCGCGACCGCACGGGCGCAGCCGCGGAGGCATGCCGCGCGGTCTTGGGCTGCGCAAAGCTCCGGCGGGTGGTGACGGTCGTGCGGGGGGAAACCGTCGGGTGGTGTGTTTGACGATTTTGTTGGGTTTTCGTCGTAAAGATAATTTTGGACTTCCGTTTTGCGATGTTAGTGCGTGGTTTTGACTATAGGTTACCCTTGTGGACTTTCCGTAGGTCCAGGCGCGCAGCGGGAGTGTGCGAAAGATCCTAGTGCCCCGATCTTCCCGTAACCAGGTGGGTACCCTTGCCATAAGGGCAGCGAGTGCAATAAGTGCACCATGTCATCATAAAATGCTTGTTAACCTGCCTAATAAAGTAGATGAATGTATTCCTACTCTCCATTATTAATTGTGGCGACCAAGTATCGCGGTGCTTAATCTATGCCGACTTCGGCAACCCAGTTTTGAATGCTGCACGTACACAGGCGGATTGGCCTCCGCATGGGTGTACTTTTCCGGAGAAGTGGTCAAAACGACCCGTGTGCCCCACAAAGGTGAGGGTGCCCGTGGGGACCCCGTCACGATAGCTAAAGGTGCCATACTAGCACCGTGAACAGGGTTAAAAGCATCACGTAAGAATATTGAATGTCACGTGGGGAGATCATCGACTACCCTGACGTGACGGTGACAGGTGTTTCAGGATGAGGGAGAGCGAAAGGTTCCGGTGCAGAGTATTTACTCTAAAGTCTATTGTTCATTTTGTACTATCTACTTTATTTGTCGCTGACGTTACCCACTCCGTGACAGGTCTGACTAGGTGTAGTAGCCAGGATGGCGGTGAGACTGCGTCGAGAGAACCTTAGCCGTAGGAGGCTTTCTACTTTATTTCGTTTGGTTTATCTCATTTACTTTTACAGTTAGTTGTTGGTTTAATTTGCGAGATTGTTGATCATGTTGAATGCTGTGTAGTTAATTAGTTAACACTGTGGATTGAACATAATTCTGTGGATTTGAGTGCGGCATGTTTTAAAGATTAAATGGTTGCGAAAATGCTTTCTAAATCAGAGTGCCGAGTGGGCACAGATTTTGTAAACCTCTGGATTTATCCTTTCCAAAAGTCGTGGCCGCTTTAGTGAGATGGTGTAGGTGTTTTCAAAAAAGGTGGGTGTCGGGTGGACGCCGTTTGCAAAATCCGTAGTTAATTATTTCCTTACTTGTAGTTGATGACTGTATGGTTGAGGATTGATGTTGTAAACGGGACGCCGTACATATACAAAGGAGACTCCGTTCGATTGAGGAGTGAATTTGTATATGTGGCGGTCTGACACGCACCGGTGGAGAGGTCAGTCTTTGAAAAAAAAAATAATAATAATAATAATCATGCATTCTTCCGCTTAACCTTAGACCTCCGGGGCGTGACAGATTAAATGGTATCAGAGAAAAACAACCTCAACCGCAGTAGTCGGTAATCCACATCCACAGTGCATGATGCCACAAGCAAATTAGACATGAGATAACCAAGGTGTAGGTGCGGTAGAACGTGAGAGTACGGGGAAAAAAAGGACTTAATGTAGGTGTATTTGTAAGTCAAGGTGCTAGAGTAATGACCTTAGGGTTAACGCGGTTTCTTTGATTACAGCAGACGATGGCCCAGACTAGGTCATCTACCGAGAACGCAGGTGCAGACGATACGGCTCCGGCCGCCGCGGAGAATCAACTTCTCCGACAACAGTTGCGAGAAATGGCCGGACAAATGGCGACGTTGACAGAGCAAGTCCGTCAGATAGCGCAGCGACAGGCAGCCGCGTCAGCGGAGCACGCCCCGACACTCCCGCCCGAAACGACCGTCCCCGCTACGGGACCACCGGGGACCGGGGGTGCAACGGTGGCCGCACCACATCAGACCTCGATGACGGGTGTGTCAGCAGAGCAACCCACCGCCCCGTCAGATGTACCTACTCCGACAACTTCGGGGCCGGTACTGGGGGCAACGGTGGGGGACTCGGCAAAGGAAGCAGGGACGACCCCTACACTCGCGGGGTCCGCAGCCGCGGGAGGAATCACGGACCAACGAACGGAACGGGAAAAAGTCAGGACAAATTTGGAGGAGTTTAAAAAGCACGACCCGCCCACTTTTGAGGGAGAGACAACCGACCCCTGGGTCGTAGAGAAGTGGGTGGATACCATGGAAAAGCTCTTTGAGGACCTACTGATGGAGGAACACGAGCGGGTTCCCCTGGCCGTCCATTTCCTTGAAGGGAACGCTCGCATCTGGTGGAAGACAGTACGCCCGGACCCGTCCACGAACACCCCACTACCGACGTGGTCAGCTTTTCGGGAGGAACTCTTTGGAGCGTTCTTTTCCAATAGTGTCAAACAGCAGCCGGAGGATGACCTCAAACGCATTAGACGAGGGAACTGCTCGGTCATGGAATATCAAAGGGAGTTCATGAGGTTAGTAAATTGTGTCCCGTTCGTGGTGCGGGACGAACCCCACAAGGCCCGTCTCTTCGTGGACGGGTTGCGAAGTGACATCTTTGAGGTTGTTCAGGCGGCAGTTCTACACACCTTCCGGGAAGTGGTGGACAGGGCCACCATTGTTGAACGAGGTTTTGCCATTACTCGAGCTCGGCGTGAGGGATCGGAATACAGCCGGGACAAGAAATGGTCGCAGACTTTTTCCGGAGGGAGCTTCTCTGGTAGGGACCGGCCCCCAAAATACCCCAAGACGCATCAACGAAGTAAGAGTGCGCCTACCGGGGGACAACGGTCAACGGATAAACCCTGCGTCATTTGCAGTGGGACGCATCAAGTCACGGAGTGTCCTAAGAGACATGACCACTGCTTCCGCTGCGGTAAGCCTGGGCACCTCCGATTTAGTTGCCCCATGGGCACGGGGGCGGTGTCCTCCGCGGCCTACACCTCGACATCGCAGCCGCAGGGACGGGGGAGGGCGCCATCGGGAGTACCCCCGCGTCCCTCAGCACCTCGACAAGAAGGGAAGACGCGACCACAACCAGGAGGAAGGGTCTACGTCATGAGCCAGCAAGGAGCAGCACCACCGGAGGAGGTGGTAGCAGGTATCACTACGATATTTGATTTTCGCGCTCGAACTCTTTTCGACACCGGAGCGTCTCGCTCTTTCGTCTCTAGTACGTTTGCACACACGCACCAGCTAGAAAGTAGTCCCCTTTGTGACCTGATTACCGTCCAGACCCCTGGGGGACCCATCACGGCAACCGGACTGGTACCTTCTTGCACAATAAAGCTGGGAAGGTTGTCCTGCCCCTGGGATCTGGTGGTTATCCCGTTAAAAGAATCTGACGTGGTGCTAGGCATGGATTGGCTTACTGAGTATCAGGCAGTAATCGATTGCGAGAAACGTCAGGTATCCCTGCAGAAACCGGGCTTTCCATAGAACGTTTACCTAGCATGTAAGAGTACTTACTTCCTAACCGTTATCTCCGCATCTCAAGCTAGGAAACTAATCGAGGGTGGGTGTGTGGCCTATCTGGCCTCGGCGGATTTAACCACTCGACCCATTCCCTCACTTTCGGATATCCCAATCGTTAGGGAATTCCCGGATGTATTCCCGGCGGAACTCCCTGGGATGCCACCGGAGCGAGAGGTCGACTTTCCTATTGAACTACTCCCAGGTATGAAACCCATCATTAAGGCACCATATAGGATGGCCTTTGCGGAGTTGAGAGAACTCAAGGCACAGCTAGAAGACCTTTTGGACAAGGGTTTTATCAAACCAAGCGCGTCGCCATGGGGTGCGCCCGTCCTGTTCGTGAGGAAGAAAGACGGAAGTCTCCGGTTGTGTATAGACTACCGGGAGATAAACAAGGTCACTATTAAGAATAAATACCCTCTGCCGAGGATCGACGATCTGTTCGACCAATTACAAGGGGCAACGGTGTTTTCAAAAATCGACCTGCAGTCCGGTTACCATCAACTCAGGGTCAAGGGTGAGGACATCCCTAAAACGGCCTTCCGAACTCGCTACGGCCACTACGAATTTACGGTAATGCCGTTTGGACTCACTAACGCCCCGGCAGTATTCATGGACATGATGAATAGGGCGTTCAAACCCTTTTTGGATTTATTCGTAGTGGTCTTCATCGATGATATCCTTATCTACTCCCATACGAATGAGGAACACGAGGAGCACTTACGTGTTGTCCTTCAGATCCTCCGGTATCAGAAACTCTATGCCAAACTCAAAAAGTGTGAGTTTTGGCTCCGTGAGGTGGACTTCTTGGGGCATGTTGTCTCGGCGTCCGGTATCGCAGTAGACCCGAGGAAGATAAATTCGGTGACAGACTGGCCCCGACCGACAACAGTAACAGAGGTGCGAAGCTTTCTGGGGCTAGCGGGATATTACCGACGCTTTGTGGAGGGCTTCTCTAGAATTGCTACCCCCTTAAGTCGCCTGACTCGGAAGGGGGAGAAGTTTACCTGGACAGATCGGTGTCAGAAGAGTTTCGAGGAACTCAAGGACAGATTGACGCAGGCCCCGGTCCTCGCCCTGCCGGAGCCAGGGGAGGATTATGAGGTTTATTGCGATGCGTCGCGAAACGGTCTTGGAGGTGTGCTTATGCAACGGGGTAAGGTCATAGCCTATGCGTCGAGGCAACTCAAGGATTACGAGAGAAATTACCCCTTGCACGATCTGGAGCTTGCAGCGGTCGTGTTCATCCTTATACTATGGAGACATTATTTGTACGGTGCACACTGCAATGTGTACTCCGATCATCAAAGTCTCAAGTACCTTTTCACCCAAAAGGAGTTAAATTTGTGACAGAGGCGGTGGCTCGAGCTACTGAAAGATTATGACTTGTCAATCCACTATCATCCGGGGAAAGCGAATGTGGTGGCCGACGCCTTGAGCCGCAAGGGGCAGACAGAGAGAGCAGGTGCGAGTGCTATCACCCGGCAGGACCATCTGATCGCGGAATTTTCGCAATTAAGACTGGAAGTGGTGCCAGCGGGCACGGTCGCACAACTCTTAACCCTCGTGGTGAAACCCACCCTGCTGGACAGGATTCTGAAAGGGCAATCGACCGATGAGCAATTACAACGGGTGCGAGACAGGATAACCGCCGATCAAGGGGGTGACTTCACGGTGAATTCTGACGGCACGATGCGATTCCGAGGGCGAATCTGCGTGCCGGATCTACCGGAACTCAAGGAGGAGATTCTGAGGGAGGCGCATACGGCCCCCTATGCGGCGCATCCTGGGGGAACAAAGATGTATAAAGATGTGAAGCAAACCTTCTGGTGGCCCAAGTTGAAGGGAGATGTGACCCGATTCGTGGCACATTGCCTGGTATGCCAACAAGTGAAGGCCGAGCATCAGCGCCCGGCAGGAAAATTACAACCGCTACCAGTGCCCGAATGGAAATGGGAAAAGATTACCATGGATTTTGTGACCGGCTTCCCGAGGTCGCCACAAGGACATGATGCGATATGGGTCGTAGTGGATCGTTTGACGAAATCGGCCCACTTTCTGCCCATACATACAACGTGGACTCGGGAACGACTGGCACAAACGTACATCAATGAGGTGGTGAGGTTGCATGGAGTACCGGCGACCATTACGTCGGACAGGGACACGCGATTTGTGTCGAACTTTTGGCAGAGCCTGCAACGGGCAATGGGAACCAAGTTGCACTTCAGCACGGCGTTTCACCCGCAAACCGACGGACAATCGAAACGGGTGATCCAAACTCTCGAAGACATGCTCCGGGCGTGTGTGCTTGATCTAGGCGAAGGGTGGTCTCGGTACCTGCCCCTGGTGGAATTCGCCTACAACAACAGTTATCCAACCAGTATACAGATGACGCCATACGAGGCTCTGTGGGGAGCCGCTGTCGGTCCCCAATATGCTGGGACGACTTGGGTGAGCGCAAGTTCTTGGACCTGGACTTGGTAGAGGAGACCGAGGCAAAGGTGCGTTTGATTAGGCAACGACTGCTGACCGCCCAGAGCAGACAGAAAAGCTACGCGGACCACAGACGACGGGACGTGGAATTCATGGTGGGAGAACATGTTTTGCTCCGAGTCTCGCCTACGAAGGGGACCCGGCATTTCGGACTGAAGGGAAAGTTAAGTCCAAGGTATGTGGGACCGTTCGAAATCCTAGAACGCGTAGGCCCGGTGGCGTACCGGTTGGCTTTGCCGCCCAACCTCGATCGAGTCCACAACGTGTTCCATGTCTCAATGCTTCGGAAGTACCTCGCCGACCCCTCTCACGCCTTGGATATCTCTACCATCGAGTTGCAGGAGGACTTGAGCGTCGGGGAGACGCCGGTGCGGATTTTGGCACGAGAGGATAAGGAGTTGCGTAATCGCACCATTCCCTACGTAAAGGTCCAGTGGAGCAATCACGAGGAACGCGGGGCAACGTGGGAATTGGAGTCAAAGATGAGAGAATGTTTTCCCAAGTTGTTTAACAGGAACTGTGTTTAAGTTTCGAGGACGAAACTTGTTTTAAAGTGTGAGTGGTGTAGTGATCCGGCTTTTACGTGTAATTATGACTCACATATTAATTAAGTATTTCTCTTAGTGAAATAACATTATTGAGTTTCGGTAAGTCGGTCGGTGCGGGGGATGAATATTTTTTTGTAAAAGGGCTCGGAAAAGGAGGACCGACGGTGCGATCGGATCGGGAATCCGATGTACGGATCTCCCGGAATAGGGTTTCCAAGATTGCGGTGACTTAAGCGCGCTTCGGAATTCGTGTAAAATATCCAGCACGCCTGGTGGGGGAGTTTGGATATTCCGTGTGGTTAATTAATTAAGGAATTAATTAATCGGTGACAGGAAATTAAATTAAAGGTGGTTTATCCCGTAGGATTAATTAATTAAGGAATTAACCGGGGATAGAAGTTGTTATTCGGTTACGGATGTTAAAAAGGTAGGATTAATTAATTAAGGAATTAATCCGGGATAGAAGTTGTTATTCGGTTACGGAGGTGGCATTAATTAATTAAGAAATTAATTAATCGGTGACAGAAAATTAAAATAAGGATTTAATTATATGATTAATTAATTAGAGAAAAAGATTGATTAGTCGGTGATGGGAACTATAACAATGACTTAATAATACGTACGGGGGAAAAGCCAACAAAAGGGAAAGGCGGAACCCTAACCAGAAAGAGAGCCTGAGAGAAAAAGAAAAAGGAAAGGCGGAACCCTAACCGGAGGAAAGAAAGAAAGAAGAGGAAGGAAACGAAGGTGATCGGCCGCCCCGAACAACGAACCGGAGGCAAGAATGCGATCGGACGACTTCCCCGTCGATCAATCCAGTGAGTATTGTTCGTTGTAGCGTTTCGGGGTTTTCTTTTGAATTATTAGTTTGAATTTCCGGTTGTCTTCCTCTCCGTATCTCCGTCGCCTCCGCCGTCGTCACCGCCGCTGCGCAAGTTAAGGCACGGGACGAGCGGGGAGACGCACGGTGCCGATAGGGCACTGCGTGAGAGGACACCGCGGGCGGGCGGACGCCGCCCGCGGGCGGCAAAGAAATGGGCGCAGCGCGGATACCGCACGGGCACCGCGCGGGAACCCGCACCCGCGGGCGCCGCGCGGTTTGCAGCCGCGCGGCTACCGCACGGACGGCACCCGCACGGACACCGCGCGGGCACCGCATGGGAACTCCCACCCGCGGGCGCCGCGCGGTTTGCACCCGCGCGGCTACCGCGCGGACGGCACCCGCACGGACACCGCGAGGGCACCGCGCGGGAACCCGCACCCGTGGGCGCCGCGCGGTTTGCACCCGCGCGGCTGCCGCGCGGGCGGCACCCGCACAGGCACCGCGAGGGCGCCGCGCGGGCCCGCACCCGAGCGGGCGACGCGCGGGCGCCGCGCGGGCCCGCACCCGTGCGGGCGACGCGGGGGCGCCGCGCAGGCCGCGACCGCACTGGCGCAGCCGCGGAGGCATGCCGCGCGGTCTTGGGCTGCGCAAAGCTCCGGCGGGTGGTGACGGCCGTGCGGGGGGAAACCGTCGGGTGGTGTGTTTGACGGTTTTGTTGGGTTTTTGTCCTAAAGATAATTTCGGACTTCCGTTTTGCGATGTTAGTGCGTGGTTTTGACTATAGGTTACCCTTGTGGACTTTCCGTAGGTCCAGGCGCGCAGCAGGAGTGTGCGAAAGATCCTAGTGCCCCGATCTTCCCGTAACCAGGTAGGTACCCTTGCCATAAGGGCAGCGAGTGCAATAAGTGCACCATGTCATCATAAAATCCTTGTTAACCTGCCTAATAAAGTAGATGAATGTATTCCTACTCTCCATTATTAATTGTGGCGACCAAGTGTCGCGGTGCTTAATCTAAGCCGACTTCGGCAACCCAATTTTGAATGCTGCACGTACACAGGCGGATGGGTGTACTTTTCCGAAGAAGTGGTCTGAACGACCCGTGTGCCCCACAAAGGTGAGGGTGCCCGTAGGGACCCCATCACGATAGCTAAAGGTGCCGTACTAGCACCGTGAACAGGGTTAAAAGCATCACGTTAGAATATTGAATGTCACGTAGGGAGATCGTCGACTATCCTGACGTGACGGTGACATTAAATCAAATAAAGGTGTTTCAGGATGAGGGAGAGCGAAAGGTTCCGGTGCAGATTATTTACTCTAAAGTCTATTGTTCATTTTGTACTATCTACTTTATTTGTCACTGACGTTACCCACTCCGTGACAGGTCTGACTAGGTGTAGTAGTCGGGATGGCGGTGAGACTGCGTCGAGAGGACCTTAGCCGTAGGAGGCTTTCTAGTTTAGTTCGTTTGGTTTATCTCATTTACTTTTACAGTTAGTTGTTGGTTTAATTTGCGAGATTGTGGATCATGTTGAATGCTGTGTAGTTAATTAGTTAGCACTGTGGATTGAACATAATTCTGTGGATTTGAGTGCGGCATGTTTTAAAGATTAAATGGTTGCGAAAATGCTTTCTAAATCAGAGTGCCGAGTAGGCACAGATTTTGTAAACCTCTGGATTTATCCTTTCCAAAAGCCGTGGCCGCTTTAGTGAGAAGGTGTAGGTGTTTTCAAAAAAGGTGGGTGTCGGGTGGACGCCGTTTGCAAAATCCGTAGTTAATTATTTCCTTACTTGTAGTTGATGACTGTATGGTTGAGGATTGATGTTGTAAACGGGACGCCGTATATATACAAAGGAGACTCCGTCCGATTGAGGAGTGAATTTGTATATGTGGCGGTCTGACACGCACCGGTGGAGAGGTCAGTCTTTGAAAAAAAAAAATAATAATAATAATCATGCATTCTTCCGCTTAACCTTAGACCTCCAGGGCATGACAAAAACACTCGCGGACCTTCCTGGGTACAACAAAAGGTCCAAAGTTACACTTTATGCTAAAAATATCCAAGTATACACCATATGCTGAAAACAGTCCCGAAGATGTGCAATTTTCACCTGAAGAACGGACTCTGAAAAATCTAAGAAAAATACAGTCGCGATCGCCGCGTCGAGCCCTTCGAAACGAGTACCTGCATGTCACAATCCGAGTCCCAGAGACCAAGTTACAAATTCCGCAACGCGGTGAGCGCGAAACTCCATAACACACACAACTGTATCACATTGCACAGAAGAACGGGAAAAGTATACCTTCGGGAAAATCTCAGAAAAATCCCAGAAAAATACGACAATAATCCTCGCAAAGCGTAGATGCAAAAAGTGTTAGGCACGTCTCCATCCGATGTCCGAGCGCGGAGATAAAATTCCGGCGAGGTGCTGTTGTCAAGGTAACCCACCAGCGGCAAAGAGGGTTAAAAACGTACCCAAAACCCCTATAAAAGCTCAGATGCGAGGAAAGTGAACTATACTAAAATCATAGGTCTTCTTCTCGTGAATCCAACGCCGCAAAAATCATCCAAAAACACTGTCGGGGTAGCTCTGTGGACCTCTCCGACCGAAGTGCGACGATAACAAGCCTCCGATGAAAGAACGCCACTCTGTGGGCCTTCTCCATGAGATGCAAGACAAGGTGAGCAACAAATTTGGTGAAGAGTCCACTGGCCAGAGAGCTCGGGAAAAGCCTCAACTCGGTGTGCAAAGGGCCTATTTATAGGCCCAAACCCGAAAAATCCAAAATTCCCGAAATTGGGCTTTTGGGCCCAAACTCCGGGCGCCCGAATGATTCGGGCTGCTACAGTGTTGGGCCCGGCCCAACACTGTTCACGCCCGAATCACCCAGGGGATGCCACGTTGCCCACCGAACAGCGGACAGCCGTGCGGGGCCACCCATCGCTCGACGCGTGGCGCGCTGATGTGCTGACGCGTGGCGCGCACTCAGTCAACGCCCGCTGTCGCGCCCACGTGCGCGCTGCCAGCGCCGCCTGCGACCCATGCCATTCACGCGTGTCACGCCCCGGGGGTTTTATTAAGCGGAAGACAACCCACGGAAAGTATGAATTTTGGGTATACATTTTTTTTTGAAAGTCCTTTCTCCCCGGTGCGCGCCCAGACCCGCCGCATACACAGATTTACCCCGCAAACGGGCAGAGTCTCCTCTGTATATGCACGGCGTCGCAGTATTACAAACATTCAATCATTCAATCACAACAGTTACCAACAGAAGCATACAAGACTAAGGAATTCTTAAGGCCGATTGAGTTGAAAGGATAAATCCATAAGTTTTGAAAGCGGTGCCCACACGGCACCTAGGTTTCTAAAACAGTTTTCGAAATTCATAAATCCACAAGGTTTTGAAATCGGTACCCACACGACACCCAGATTTTTAAAGCAGTTTTCACAATCCATAAATCCACAGGGTTTTTAAAATGGTGCTCACACGACACCCAGATTTTTGAAAACAGTTTTCGCAATGCCTTTGGTTTTCTTTTTCTTTGGTAGTTCGAAAATGGCCCAACAGGGGAAGAAAAAGGCAACCAATCACATAACTAAGATAACAATATCCCAACATCCACACCGACCCCATGAGGGTATCGAAAACCACACAGTAGCCTACTAATAGTAAATGAAATGCAAGAATAAGAGTAAATACTGTCTATGGCATCGAAGGACTCAAAAGCTCCTGCCACGGCCTCACCGTCGCCCTAGCTCTCACCCCTGAAGGAACCTGTCATGGAGTGGGAAGTCAACGACACATGATATAAAAAGGAATGCAGGAAAAGTAGGTAAAGCAGACCGTGAGAACCATCCCGAGCAACCGCCCTCCCCAACGGGCAAAACACGACCCCTGCATAACCTAATCCGGACACCTGTTTCGGCAATCCCACTGAGTACCTACACCGCCGAGCAACCACATCGGCACACCACCGAACAACTACGTCGGTAAACCACGCCAGGCGCCTACCTCGACGGGTCGCACCGCTCACACCTTGGCGCCTCTAGCCCCCCCTCGCCCAGGGAGGGCCCCCACTACGTCACCTCGTGGGGTACACGAGTCATAGACCACTTTTTCGGAAAAGCGCACCTTTGCGGTGGCCAAACCGCGGGTGCGCGTGCTGCAGCCTCGAGCATCGTAACCCAGTAACCAGACGAAACCGATAGTAATGAACCATAAGGATTACAAATATTAGCACAGTTAGACGAGTAATTCAAAATTTGTACAGTTTTCGAAAACCAACACCCCACACTAAATCTCAGAACGAAAACCCACCCTTTTCGCGCAACGGTCAACGCTCGGTTCCTCCGCGTCTTGGCACGCTCCCCGAACCTACACAGTCCCCCAAGGGGAAGTCAGTACCCATGAAAAACACAAAGGAATAAAGAAGAGAGCGTCCGGGTCAGTTGCGGAACGCGGCCTTCGAATCCGGTGGCGGCGGCGGAGTCCCAGTTTGGGAACAAAGGCGCGGACGTCCCTGCGCGGCGCGCTGCCTGCATGCACGCGCGGCCCCGCGCCGGCGCAAGACCCCGCGAGGGTGCCCCTGTAAGAAAATAAACGGATATGCGCAGCGGAAGAAAGAAACGCAATTAAAAATTTTCTTAAAAACAAAGATCACCTCATGTATTGTTTTAGATCGAAAATGGTAATCTAATTGATCTTATCAATTAGGATTTAATTTTTACCTTGCGCGGGTCGAGATCACCGCGAAGCCGACGATCGTTGGTAAAAATTGTTCGTCCTTGATAGCCGCGCATGCACCCGGCCTCTACTTGTGTCCACACGGAATCACGCCCTTGATCGAAATAATCGATCGCCTTGATTCACGATCCAATCACGAATTAACTCTCGCGTCGATGTAAGGAGGATGAATCAATCTTCTAATTGTGCTAGCAATCTTCCGAAGATCAAGAACAATGAATTAATTGTGGAGGACTTGAGGAAGAGGATAGGTGGCTAGGGTTTTCTTTTTCTCCTTTATTTCTCTCGTACCAAATATATCACATACGACATATATTTATATTGAGAAAACCCTAACCCTAATTCTAATCGTAATCGAATCCTAATCCGATTGGATTATCCATTATCCTTAAGTTAGATTCAATATGAATCGAATCCGAATCCTAATTCGATTCGTGTGTAACATTTTGTCACGCCCCGGGGTCGAAACTGCGACCCGGGCTCGCCAACAGATCCGCCGTCTGTACGGAAACTGCCGTACAGACGAAGCGTCTAACCTGCAGAACGAATCAACTACAGTACACAGATATCAGAGCGGAAAGTAAACTACTAAAAATTGAAAACCAAACACTGTACAACTGAAAATAATACAATATCCATCTCCCAAATACGATCGTATACAAAGTCCTCTGATACAAAACTCAAAAGGGAGGTATCTCCAATAAATACATCAGTGTACAGACTCTCGATACAAGAATATCCTCACTACATCAGTCTCTCAAACTGTAGAATAAAGTACAACTCTATACCTCACAACAAAGGTCTCTCAACAGAGGAAAAAGAAGTAAACTAATCTACTAAAGCTCTCCTCTGGAGGGGTACTGCTACACACCAATGACGGGTAGGGAACTAGCTCGCGACTCCCTCGCCTCGGTCAGAAGGATCAGCAACTGGAGCAACAGGAACAGGAGAAGAAGTTCCTGGGGAAAAAGACACCACGACGGGTGTGAGAACTACTTCCCACAGTAGTTCTCAGTGGGTGCCGTCAACAAGCCCAACGGTCTGCCCACCAAGTCTACTAGAGGTAAAGATAACAGAGCAATGAAATCTGAACAAGAAAAGCTGGAGCTACTCTACAGCTGCCATACCTCTATCTAGATACTCAAAAAGTGGAACAGATGAAAGTAAAAGAGACCACTCGCACCCAAGGTGCTCAAAAGACCCAATGGAACTGACTGCCTCATAGGGTCCAGTCAAGCCTGCGCCTGTCGACTAGGAACGCGCCTGCCCACTACCACACATCCCCATGAGGACGGGATTTACGTGGGGCGTCCTGCCCGACTAACTCACTCCTCGCGCAAAACTGCCTCAACAGGCCCATCGTATCCACAGCGGCATCTCAGGGACGCGACTCCAACTGAGGAAAACGGCGCGGCATAGAGTATCACAAATTGGCATAAGCAGGCTAGTCAAAATCCACGCTCACTCTCAGAACAGTAGGACTCAGGATCCCCAAATACCTCGCACAACAGTCGGAGAACCCTCGACGACTCAGCTGCTCAGCTAACTCGAAACACGAGATACTAGCCTCTCCAACAGTTCGCAGCACAAAGCTCACTGGCTGGAGATACTCCACAGCCAGGAACGACCCACAACTCAGGGTAACAAAACAGGTCGGACAACACTCAACGACCTGGGACCACCGTCAACCCCAACGGTTCCCAACAATACGGTCCGAAAGATACTCGACGGCCCGGGACTACCGTTTACCCAAACGGCTCCCCGCAAAGATAAGCAACCCGCTACAACTACCAGACTCCACTCTGCTCCCAAGCAAGAGTGCAAAAGCATCCCACACTAAAAGCAAGTCCCGACCTCTCGGCCCACTTCCCGGGCGAGAAAACACTATGTCCAGGGATGAAAGAACAGTGTGGATGTCTAAGCATAAATAACCCTAGCCCAAGTGAGTGTTTTCTACTGGTCTGGTTACACATGCAACGTATGACGGGGGGTGCTAGGTCAAGTTCCAAGATAACCACATTAACCGATAATAAAGGGATAGCCATTCCAACAATCTAGCATGCTACACAAGGAAATAAACTATCATGCATAGTCCTACATTAATAGAATTAATGTACATTCCATAAAACTTGGAGATAAGGCCACCCACCTCGATTTGCCACCAATTGCTCGTAGACACTTGCAATTGGCCTCCACGTGATCCGCACGCAAAACGGGGCACGCCGTCGGAGTCCGCACGCAAAACGGAGCACGCCGCCGTAGTCCGCACGCAAAACGGAGCACGCTGCCGGAGTCCGCACCAAAAACGGAGTCTGCAAGTGAAACGGTGCACGGCGCCGGAGTCCGCACGCAAAACGGTGCACGGTGCCGGAATCCGCAAGCAAAACGGAGTCCGCACGCAAAACGGTGCACGGTGCCGGAGTCCGCACGCAAAACGGTGCACGGTGCCGGAGTCCGCACGTAAAACGGAGTCCGCACGCAAAATGGTGCACGGTGCCGGAGTCCGCACGCAAAACGGTGCGTGCCGGAGTCCGCACGCAAAACGGAGTCCGCACGCAAAACGGTGCACGGTGCCGGAGTCCGCACGCAAAACGGTGCACGGTGCCCAACACAGAAAAGAGCAAGGTGGTTAATTACAGTCCAAAAGAACGCTCCAAAAACTGTACAAAAAATACAGAAAAACCAACACACGGGACCCACCCGTTTGCGCCGCCGTCGCCGAAACGCTCCGCCGGGCGACCTCGCACGCAAAACGAGGTCCACGACGCGCCGCCGCACCTCACGCAACCTCCTCCCTCACTCCCTCTCGCTCTCGGGTGCAGAAGAAAGAAAGAAAGGGAGAAAAAAGAAGAAGAAAAGGAGGAGAAGAAAGGGCTGGTCCACGGTGCACCGGTCCACGGTGCACCGGCCAATCGGGAGCCAGCCCAGCCGGCTCACAAGGCCGGGGCGCGTGCACCGGGTCCACGGACGCGCCCCGGGTGCCACGCGGCACGCGGTAACGCGCCCGCCACACGGGCGCGTTACACCGCGCCCGCGGCAGGCGCGGGACACGCGCGCGCCACACAGGCGCGTGCCCCCGCGCCCGCGCGGCAGCCAACGGGGGCCCGCCACGTGGCGGCCCCCGCGTGAACCCCGCCGAAGGCGCGTCTGCCCTGACGCGTCCGTACGCCCTCGAGCAGCGCGCCGCACCGCCTTGATCTCCGTGCCGTCGCCTCGCCTCGGGATTCGTGCCGCGTCGTCTCGAAAAACGCGCACTTCATCCGGGCTCCAAAACAAACAAGTGAATAGTCCATTCTTAGCGATTTCGCGCGCTGAATCCAAAAACGATGTCCATTTCTCCAAATTCTCATCCGAAAATTACGGAGTGCCCCCGGATAGCCCACTCGATCCGATTTTCGCGCCGGGTCCATTTTTAAAGTCCGATTTGCCAAATTCCAACTCTAAAAATTCCCGAAGGCGACCGGAGAGGTAAACTCTTATCCAAACTTCGCCCGGAGTCCAATTTTGACATCTGAGTCGCGCGAAACCACATCCAAACACCCGACGGGTCATCCAATTTCCCACGGGATCTCAAATTAAGCCCGAAGTCCACCACTTGTGTCCAAATTGCGCGCAACCCACGCAGGCCTCCAGTGATGCAAGCAAATCCCAAATTGCATCACAAATCCATTTCTGGGCCCCCAACACGCGCACCAACACCCCCAACGGCGACCGAAAGCTGCCCAACATCCAGCAACCCTACGCGGGGGATTCCGGGACCTCACATCCTCCCCCACTAAAAGAAAGTTTCGTCCTCGAAACTAGATCAAGCCCATCAGGAGTCAAGAATACCACGGCTAGGTATCTAACAATACGCCTCCAGCTCCCCCCACTCGCTCCTCGTGATTACTCTGCGACAACAACAACAAGTACGGTATGACCCGATGTGCAATTCTCTCATCCATCGAGCCAGAAATTGCAACGGGCGTCCCTCGTACTCCAAAAACTGTACAAAAAATACAGAAAAACCAACACACGGGACCCACCCGTTTGCGCCGCCGTCGCCGAAACGCTCCGCCGGGCGACCTCGCACGCAAAACGAGGTCCACGGCGCGCCGCCGCACCTCACGCAACCTCCTCCCTCACTCCCTCTCACTCTCGGGTGCAGAAGAAAGAAAGAAAGGGAGAAAAAAGAAGAAGAAAAGGAGGAGAAGAAAGGGCTGGTCCACGGTGCACCGGTCCACGGTGCACCGGCCAATCGGGAGCCACCCCAGCCGGCTCACAAGGCCGGGGCGCGTGCACCGGGTCCACGGACGCGCCCCGGGTGCCACGCGGCACGCGGTAACGCGCCCGCCACACGGGCGCGTTACACCGCGCCCGCGGCAGGCGCGGGACACGCGCGCGCCACACAGGCGCGTGCCCCCGCGCCCGCGCGGCAGCCAACGGGGGCCCGCCACGTGGCGGCCCCCGCGTGAACCCCGCCGAAGGCGCGTCTGCCCTGACGCGTCCGTACGCCCTCGAGCAGCGCGCCGCACCGCCTTGATCTCCGTGCCGTCGCCTCGCCTCGGGATTCGTGCCGCGTCGTCTCGAAAAACGCGCACTTCATCCGGGCTCCAAAACAAACAAGTGAATAGTCCATTCTTAGCGATTTCGCGCGCTGAATCCAAAAACGATGTCCATTTCTCCAAATTCTCATCCGAAAATTACGGAGTGCCCCCGGATAGCCCACTCGATCCGATTTTCGCGCCGGGTCCATTTTTAAAGTCCGATTTGCCAAATTCCAACTCTAAAAATTCCCGAAGGCGACCGGAGAGGTAAACTCTTATCCAAACTTCGCCCGGAGTCCAATTTTGACATCTGAGTCGCGCGAAACCACATCCAAACACCCGACGGGTCATCCAATTTCCCACGGGATCTCAAATTAAGCCCGAAGTCCACCACTTGTGTCCAAATTGCGCGCAACCCACGCAGGCCTCCAGTGATGCAAGCAAATCCCAAATTGCATCACAAATCCATTTCTGGGCCCCCAACACGCGCACCAACACCCCCAACGGCGACCGAAAGCTGCCCAACATCCAGCAACCCTACGCGGGGGATTCCGGGACCTCACATCCTCCCCCACTAAAAGAAAGTTTCATCCTCGAAACTAGATCAAGCCCATCAGGAGTCAAGAATACCACGGCTAGGTATCTAACAATACGCCTCCAGCTCCCCCCACTCGCTCCTCGTGATTACTCCGCGACAACAACAACAAGTACGGTATGACCCGATGTGCAATTCTCTCATCCATCGAGCCAGAAATTGCAACGGGCGTCCCTCGTACTCCAATAATCACAGATCTCAAAGGAGCAAGTAAATCACGGGCGAGGAAAAACACATCACTACTGAGCTGAGACGTGAAAAACCAAGGGCTCCATTAAAAAGCTGGGGGAAAACTGAAATAACCACAAGTGTAATACGCACCAAACCACATCATGGTGCCACCGTCAACAAGACGACCCGAAGCATACCTGCAGACTCGTCCAATAAGGAAGGGAAATCCAATAAGTTGGGGTCTTCACTCGGTTACCTCCCAATCCGAAACCACTCGAGTGGACAACACAACTGCAGGCTACCCTCAAAAGGGATCCACAAGAGACACAATCTCGTGCCACAGTTGGTCGCTCAAAATGCTATCATAACCCCAACGGACCCACGGGTCGAAGTCGATCCCTCAACTAATAAAGAACACCCTGACGGGAACCAAACCGTCGGTGAACGGGACTGGAAACTAGCTCACAAGGCGATCATAAAGCTGATGCCCAAACTCGCAGTCCAAGTCCAAAACATCCACAAAACTCTCACCGTTGTATACCTACAACGTGGCATCACTGCCGTGCACCAACGGCGTGGCATCACCACCGTGTATCAACGGTGTGGCGTCATCACCGTGTATCAACGGTGTGGCATCACTGCCGTGTATCAACGGTGTGGCATCATCACCGTGTATCAACGGTGTGGCATCACTGCCGTGTATCAATGGTGTGGCATCACCACCGTGTATCAACGGTGACGGCGTGGCATCACCACCGTGTATCAACGGTGTGGCATCACCACCGTGTATCAACGGTGTGGCATCACCACCGTGTATCAACGGTGTGGCATCATCACCGTGTATCAATGGTGTGGCATCACTGCCGTGTATCAACGGTGTGGCATCATCACAGTGTATCAACGGTGTGGCATCACTGCCGTGCACCAACGGCGTGGCATCACCACCGTGTATCAACGGTGTGGCATCACCACCGTGTATCAACGGTGTGGCATCACCACCGTGTATCAACGGTGTGGCATCCTCAAGCATCAAGGCCTCAGATCCTCACAGTACTATACCCAACACTACCTCGAAATCCCGGAGCTGAGAAAGAGCCAAAAGATCAATAGGAAAAAAAAAAAACCAGGGCCCTAACTGCACTGGGCAGGACCAACAACACTCATCTATGTGCAACACGTGATCAGGTATCTGAACCTCACGAGCACAAGCTAAGGGTCCTATCTCTAGCCCATACAACAAAGCAAATGCCCTACAGAAGAAAAGAATGCGATGCTCCGGTAACAAATAACGCTCAAGTGCGTGAAGGGGAGATAAGATTAGTATCTGCCACCACGTGGCTAGCTGTCCCCGAATCCTCATCCTGTGCGACATAGACGTTCTCGCTCGGGGTGGTCGTTCGTCGGACAGCCGCGAAGAAGTGGCCCTAAACATCTGGCCATAACCTGTCGAAGCTCCGCCTGTTTGGAAGAGCGGAGGAGGAGGAGCCGAAGCTGCCAACGCGACTGATGACCCCGCTTTAGGACAAAACCATGATCTGTGTCCTGCCTGTGGTCACACTGCTGCGCAAAAATGCGGCCCACCACCAAGGACACAGTCATCCCGCTGCTGCTGCGGACACATCGGCTGCGGAGAACCTCCTGGTCTCTATCTCCCCTGAGACTCACGACCCTCAGACTGGGATCGTGGCGGCCCCGGGGGCTCGATCTACTCGACTGTCCAAACTCAGGCGGCACTGGATGCCTCTCCACGGAGCTGGTCCCTGGCGCTCCGTCTATCTCTGACATGATCACTGATCCTCGGTCAACCCGCTAAGCATGCCCAATCGCTGCATCTAACGTTGGCACCCGCCGAGAATACACCAAGTGATAGATATTCCACTGCAGTCCTTTCTCAACTAGCTCAACATCCTGGATCTCATCCAGAAGACATGGGGTACACCACTCAACAATCGCAAAACTCGTGAACATACTCCAGAAGAGGTCGACTCCCCCGCTGCAGGAGTCTAAGATCCCCTTCCAGTTTCTGCTTACACTGTCAGGAAAATTGGCCCTGAGTAGCAAAGCACGAAACTGGTTCCAAGTCAACAACCGAGCTCCTGGTAGTCCAACAGGACGAACTCGACGCCACCAAATCTCGGCGTCCTGTCAGACCATCTCAAACTCAGTAAAGCAACCACCTGGTAACTCGACCGGGGCATGTACCCACCTGGTAACCCGGCCAGGGGTATGTACCCATCTGGTAGCTCGGCCAGTGGAAGGTGTCCTCCTGGTAACTCGGCCAGGGCATGTGTCCTCCTGGTAACTCAGCCAGGGCATGTGCCCACCTGGTAACTCAGCCAGGAGTAATGTATCCATCTGGTAGCTCGGCCATTGGAAAGTGTCCTCCTGGTAACTCGGCCAGGGCATGTGCCCACCTGGTAACTCAGCCAGGGAAAAATGCCCTCCTGGTAACTCAGCCAGGGAAAATGCCCTCCTGGTAACTCAGCCAGGAAAAATGCCCTCCTGGTAACTCAGCCAGGGAAAATGCCCTCCTGGTAACTCAGCCAGGGAAAATGCCCTCCTGGTAACTCAGCCAGGGAAAAATGCCCTCCTGGTAACTCAGCCAGGGAAAATGCCCTCCTGGTAACTCAGCCAGGGAAAAATGCCCTCCTGGTAACTCAGCCAGGGAAAGTGCCCTCCTGGTAACTCAGCCAGGGAAAATGCCCTCCTGGTAACTCAGCTAGGGAAAATGCCCTCCTGGTAACTCAGCCAGGGAAAATGCCCTCCTGGTAACTCAGCCAGGGAAAATGCCCTCCTGGTAACTCAGCCAGGGAAAATGCCCTCCTGGTAACTCAGCCAGGGAAAAATGCCCTCCTGGTAACTCAGCCAGGGAAAACGCCCTCCTAGTAACTCAGCCAGGGAAAAATGCCCTCCTGGTAACTCAGCCAGGGAAAGTGCCCTCCTGGTAACTCAGCCAGGGAAAAATGCCCTCCAGGTAACTCAGCCAGGGAAAATGCCCTCCTGGTAACTCAGCCAGGGAAAACGCCCTCCTGGTAACTCAGCCAGGGAAAAATGCCCTCCTGGTAACTCAGCCAGGGAAAATGCCCTCCTGGTAACTCAGCCAGGGAAAATGCCCTCCTGGTAACTCAGCCAGGGAAAAATGCCCTCCTGGTAACTCAGCCAGGGAAAATGCCCTCCTGGTAACTCAGCCAGGAAAAATGCCCTCCTGGTAACTCAGCCAGGGAAAATGCCCTCCTGGTAACTCAGCCAGGGAAAATGCCCTCCTGGTAACTCAGCCAGGGAAAAATGCCCTCCTGGTAACTCAGCCAGGGAAAATGCCCTCCTGGTAGCTCAGCCAGGGAAAAATGCCCTCCTGGTAGCTCAGCCAGGGAAAGTGCCCTCCTGGTAAGTCAGCCAGGGAAAATGCCCTCCTGGTAACTCAGCCAGGGAAAATGCCCTCCTGGTAACTCAGCCAGGGAAAAATGCCCTCCTGGTAACTCAGCCAGGGAAAATGCCCTCCTGGTAACTCAGCCAGGAAAAATGCCCTCCTGGTAACTCAGCCAGGGAAAATGCCCTCCTGGTAACTCAGCCAGGGAAAATGCCCTCCTGGTAACTCAGCCAGGGAAAATGCCCTCCTGGTAACTCAGCCAGGGCGGGGTGTGTCCTTTTTCACAACACGATGTCGCAGGGGTATCGCAACCCACTGCAAAACAACAAATGTCAGGACACAACAACCATACGACCCAATCTAGCGAAAGTCTAAGACATGTCATCCATTCCATAGCATTATGTTGTCGCAGCCAACATAATCGCTTAGGAAAGTAAACATGGCAAACACTCATCCCATCTCTTGGGAGAGGTAAAAACTCAATCAAGACTCTCGCTAAAAGTCACGACTATCACGTAGTCATCCTAATGTCCAACCGCAAGCCTAGGGTTTCTAAGTCCATCACGACCTACAACCTAGGCTCTGATACCACTCTAATCTGTCACGCCCCGGGGTCGAAACTGCGACCCGGGCTCGCCAACAGATCCGCCGTCTGTACGGAAACTGCCGTACAGACGAAGCGTCTAACCTGCAGAACGAATCAACTACAGTACACAGATATCAGAGCGGAAAGTAAACTACTAAAAATTGAAAACCAAACACTGTACAACTGAAAATAATACAATATCCATCTCCCAAATACGATCGTATACAAAGTCCTCTGATACAAAACTCAAAAGGGAGGTATCTCCAATAAATACATCAGTGTACAGACTCTCGATACAAGAATATCCTCACTACATCAGTCTCTCAAACTGTAGAATAAAGTACAACTCTATACCTCACAACAAAGGTCTCTCAACAGAGGAAAAAGAAGTAAACTAATCTACTGAAGCTCTCCTCTGGAGGGGTACTGCTACACTCCAATGACGGGTAGGGAACTAGCTCGCGACTCCCTCGCCTCGGTCAGAAGGATCAGCAACTGGAGCAACAGGAACAGGAGAAGAAGTTCCTGGGGAAAAAGACACCACGACGGGTGTGAGAACTACTTCCCACAGTAGTTCTCAGTGGGTGCCGTCAACAAGCCCAACGGTCTGCCCACCAAGTCTACTAGAGGTAAAGATAACAGAGCAATGAAATCTGAACAAGAAAAGCTGGAGCTACTCTACAGCTGCCATACCTCTATCTAGATACTCAAAAAGTGGAACAGATGAAAGTAAAAGAGACCACTCGCACCCAAGGTGCTCAAAAGACCCAATGGAACTGACTGCCTCATAGGGTCCAGTCAAGCCTGCGCCTGTCGACTAGGAACGCGCCTGCCCACTACCACACATCCCCATGAGGACGGGATTTACGTGGGGCGTCCTGCCCGACTAACTCACTCCTCGCGCAAAACTGCCTCAACAGGCCCATCGTATCCACAGCGGCATCTCAGGGACGCGACTCCAACTGAGGAAAACGGCGCGGCCTAGAGTATCACAAATTGGCATAAGCAGGCTAGTCAAAATCCACGCTCACTCTCAGAACGGTAGGACTCAGGATCCCCAAATACCTCGCACAACAGTCGGAGAACCCTCGACGACTCAGCTGCTCAGCTAACTCGAAACACGAGATACTAGCCTCTCCAACAGTTCGCAGCACAAAGCTCACTGGCTGGAGATACTCCACAGCCAGGAACGACCCACAACTCAGGGTAACAAAACAGGTCGGACAACACTCAACGACCTGGGACCACCGTCAACCCCAACGGTTCCCAACAATACGGTCCGAAAGATACTCGACGGCCCGGGACTACCGTTTACCCAAACGGCTCCCCGCAAAGATAAGCAACCCGCTACAACTACCAGACTCCACTCTGCTCCCAAGCAAGAGTGCAAAAGCATCCCACACTAAAAGCAAGTCCCGACCTCTCGGCCCACTACCCGGGCGAGAAAACACTATGTCCAGGGATGAAAGAACAGTGTGGATGTCTAAGCATAAATAACCCTAGCCCAAGTGAGGGTTTTCTACTGGTCTGGTTACACATGCAACGTATGACGGGGGTGCTAGGTCAAGTTCCAAGATAACCACATTAACCGATAATAAAGGGATAGCCATTCCAACAATCTAGCATGCTACACAAGGAAATAAACTATCATGCATAGTCCTACATTAATAGAATTAATGTACATTCCATAAAACTTGGAGATAAGGCCACCCACCTCGATTTGCCACCAATTGCTCGTAGACACTTGCAATTGGCCTCCACGTGATCCGCACGCAAAACGGGGCACGCCGTCGGAGTCCGCACGCAAAACGGAGCACGCCGCCGTAGTCCGCACGCAAAACGGAGCACGCTGCCGGAGTCCGCACCAAAAACGGAGTCTGCAAGTGAAACGGTGCACGGCGCCGGAGTCCGCACGCAAAACGGTGCACGGTGCCGGAATCCGCAAGCAAAACGGAGTCCGCACGCAAAACGGTGCACGGTGCCGGAGTCCGCACGCAAAACGGAGTCCGCACGCAAAACGGTGCACGGTGCCGGAGTCCGCACGCAAAACGGTGCACGGTGCCCAACATAGAAAAGAGCAAGGTGGTTAATTACAGTCCAAAAGAACGCTCCAAAAACTGTACAAAAAATACAGAAAAACCAACACACGGGACCCACCCGTTTGCGCCGCCGTCGCCGAAACGCTCCGCCGGGCGACCTCGCACGCAAAACGAGGTCCACGACGCGCCGCCGCACCTCACGCAACCTCCTCCCTCACTCCCTCTCGCTCTCGGGTGCAGAAGAAAGAAAGAAAGGGAGAAAAAAGAAGAAGAAAAGAAGGAGAAGAAAGGGCTGGTCCACGGTGCACCGGTCCACGGTGCACCGGCCAATCGGGAGCCAGCCCAGCCGGCTCACAAGGCCGGGGCGCGTGCACCGGGTCCACGGACGGGCCCCGGGTGCCACGCGGCACGCGGTAACGCGCCCGCCACACGGGCGCGTTACACCGCGCCCGCGGCAGGCGCGGGACACGCGCGCGCCACACAGGCGCGTGCCCCCGCGCCCGCGCGGCAGCCAACGGGGGCCCGCCACGTGGCGGCCCCCGCGTGAACCCCGCCGAAGGCGCGTCTGCCCTGACGCGTCCGTACGCCCTCGGGCAGCGCGCCGCACCGCCTTGATCTCCGTACCGTCGCCTCGCCTCGGGATTCGTGCCGCGTCGTCTCGAAAAACGCGCACTTCATCCGGGCTCCAAAACAAACAAGTGAATAGTCCATTCTTAGCGATTTCGCGCGCTGAATCCAAAAACGATGTCCATTTCTCCAAATTCTCATCCGAAAATTGCGGAGTGCCCCCGGATAGCCCACTCGATCCGATTTTCGCGCCGGGTCCATTTTTAAAGTCCGATTTGCCAAATTCCAACTCTAAAAATTCCCGAAGGCGACCGGAGCGGTAAACTCTTATCCAAACTTCGCCCGGAGTCCAATTTTGACATCTGAGTCGCGCGAAACCACATCCAAACACCCGACGGGTCATCCAATTTCCCACGGGATCTCAAATTAAGCCCGAAGTCCCCCACTTGTGTCCAAATTGCGCGCAACCCACGCAGGCCTCCAGTGATGCAAGCAAATCCCAAATTGCATCACAAATCCATTTCTGGGCCCCCAACACGCGCACCAACACCCCCAACGGCGACCGAAAGCTGCCCAACATCCAGCAACCCTACGCGGGGGATTCCGGGACCTCACACATTTACACATAAGTCCTCAAAATATTTACTAACGATTAGTAAATACACCGTGCAACTTTTGCACTTAAATACCTCTAATTTACAATAATTGAAAATTAGTCCTTTTACTAATAAATTAGTAAACTTTAGTATTGTGATTATAATTAATCCATTCTATAAACTTCTTTATCATCTCCTTAATATCGATCATGCGCGATTCCTTATGTGTGTGACCTAATAGGTTCAATTTTGTCTGGTAGTGAGATATGATGCGATCCCCATCGACATCATCATCGGAACTCTTTTTGATGGATCAAACACTTTTGATTCTTCCATCGTATAATAATTATTCGCCTATAATTATTCTAATTGGTTCCCACAATCCACTAGTGACGCCTAGCAGCATATAGTGGCAATCCAGTCAGAAGTGAATATTGGACTGAACCTCAAGGTGTAGTTACCGTACAATACAAACCTTTTATCGCATAGTCCCAACTGAGTGGAGGTCATGGAATACTCGTCAAACCCCATCACCCATTATTTGAAAAATTTGATAGGACAGAAGCGCATATGGTTACTCTTGGAAACACCTTTCCATGAACCATAAAACCCTGGCGCCCCCAAAGGCGACACACTTGGCCAGACAAAATTCCCAAAATCAACTCCTGGAGTTGGGTCCTCAACTCCCAAACTGGTGGCATGCTAGGCAACTCCGATAGGAGAACACCCAGGAACTCGCAACCAAATGGGGTATCCCCGAGTCCCGGCGCCGCCGTAGGTCCCTCAACCATACCAGTCAAAAAGGCTACGCATCCATTGCGAAACATCCGCCTCACTCACAAAGTCAAAACCATAGAGGCGAAGATAACCCTCAAGCAACCCCGGTACACCAACACCTCCGGGCCTGGCTCCCCAAGAAAACTATCATCGCGGCATAATCAACCGCCGCGAAAAGAAAAACTGAACCAGCCAGCCCAACGAGTCCCACAATAACGTCCCGCAGCTGAGTCAAGACCATCAGGTCTACCGGCAAGATCCAGGACTCAAGCTGCACCGGGCAGGACCAACAACTCTCCTCCACGTGCCAAGCGCGATCGGGAAAAATAAGCCTCCCGTGCACGTGGTGACCATCCTACCCCTAACCCAAGCAATGAAGCAAGAGCACCACCCACCAAGAAGGGTATACTCCCATATCAAAAAGATACGAGCCCAAAAGCCCGGAGCAACTCAAACCTACCACCCACCGACCGCTGTAACCTATGTGTTCTGACCGTCTCAGAAATCCAATATCCTGGAAAAGGAGATCGGGAATGCCTCCTCCGACTGATCTGTCCTCTATCACCGCCAACCACGATTCCGCCTCCAAAGGCTTCAACTCAATTCCACGAATCGGGGTGGTTCATCTGCCAAAACTGGCTCACTCGATCAACACAATCCAACAGCTTACCCGCTGTCAGCTATCCACCCTGCCTCGGTGCCCCAGCACTAGACGTCGTCACGGAGGGGGCTACTCGCTACTCCGACAACTGTGTCACTGCGCTGCTCCGACAACTGTGCCACTCTGCTGCTCCGACAACTGTGCCACTCTGCTGCTGATCTGCCCCCCCCCAACATTACTACCCTTCGGGTCCGGAGCTCTCAGACTCCAATCTGGGTATTCGGCCCGAAACAACCAGCTCTGACCCAACTGCCGCACCACGGTGCACCCGGGTCAGGGCCCAGCGTCGGGGAGACACCACTCACCACGACAAAATCGCAAATCAGCACACCCCAAACACTCGACCCAATCTAGCGAAAGTCAAAGACATCCCTCTATTTTTGTAACTTTATGTTGTCTGCAGCCAACATAACTGTCCCACAAAAATAGGATATGTCGATCCCTCTTCACTCACAGGAAGAGTCAAATAAACAATTTACCGACTTTCGCAAAATGTCGCGTCTCTCACGCACTAACATCCTAGGGTCCGTCGAAAAGCCTAGGGTTTCCTAAGTCCCAACTGACCTATCCCTTAGCTCTGATACCACCTAATCTGTCACGCCCCGGGTGAAAACCAGAACCCGGGCCCGTCTACAGATCCGCCGTGCACGCAGAATTTCCCGCATACATGAAGCGCCAACTACCTGCTCAGAAATAAGAGATATAATAAAAGAGCAATAAAAACAGAGCTGAACTAAAAACTAATACATCTCAGACTGAAACTGGAAATAAAATACAATACATCTGTATAAATGATACATCTGTCTCTCCCAGCTCACCGAAATAAAAACAACCTGCTGGCAAAAGCCAGTCCCAAAGATAAAAGTACAACCGTCTGAGGAAACCTGGGTACACCAACAGTCCAGCTAACACGCTCATCCTGCCTCGAGATCTATCTACTCAGCCGTCCTCTCTCCTCGACCCGCCACTGAAAGCCCAGTAGCACCCGCAGAAGACAATGCAAAATAAGGGAGAAGAAAACGAGGAAAGAAGAATGGGGGTGAGAACTACCAGTAAACCAGTAGCCTCCCCTAGTGGGTAAAACCTCAAACTCTGACGCACCCACTAGGTCTACCAGAGGCAAAGAGGGGAAGAAGAGTGGTAAGTAATGAAACTGCTGAAAAATGAACTACCACTAGTATGCCTCTAAATACACTCCCAAAATGGAATAACTGTATGCATCAACCACCAAAGGACCCAAAGAAACCCAATCCGTGTCGCCCTCATTGTCGGGCAAGTAAGCCGCGCCGATGTGATAGCAAAGACTCCTGCTGCCGCCTTCATCATCGGGCAAGTATGCCGCGCCGATGTGATGGCAAAACTCAATGCCTGCCTGACCCCGACACTCCGGAGGGGAACTCGAGGGGAGCGACCCACACGAGGAAAGCATCACCGGGCATATAAAGCCGCGCCGGTGTGATAATATAACCCAATCACTGTCACAAGTATCATAAAAGCAGGACTGGATCACAACTACTCTCAAGTGGAACAAAACCCTCCACTAAAGAAACCCGATCCCCAATCTGATGCATAAGACACATACGGTCAACCGCCCAATATCCGCGGTCACCGCAATACCCCCTGTCAACAATCAAGCCCAACAACCGACACCCGGTTAACCGCCCAATATCCGCGATCACCGAAATAACCCACAAGCACAATCATGTCCCACATCCGACATCCGGTCAACCGCCTACTATCCGCGGTAGCCGCTATAACCCCCAATCCAAAACCGGGTAAAATAATATGTATCCGGTCAACCGCCTACTATCCGCGGTAGCCGCAATACCCCACAACCCATAATCAAAATACCACCTGTCCCCGACCCCAAGGTCCCGGCTACACTATCCCGTACCCATGCTCAAACCCGAGCAACAAGACTCAAAAGTCTAAATGAGAAGGAGAAAGAAAACATCATGTTTCTCCTAAGTCAAATTCCAATATGATAGTGTAGCAATAAATAGTGGCCTATCTAAATGTCCATACAAGCATGCAAATGTCCTCATGCAAGATTAAAAAGAAAGTGAATCAAACAACAGTTCCACATGTGTATCGAATAATCAATCCGCATAGATATAACCATCATGCTAAAAACATCAACTACTACACATGTATATAATCCCTGATCCGTCATAAATCACCAAAGTGGTACCCGCACATAGATATGTCCTCATGTCCCAATAATTAATCCATTTAACCAATTTTCATCAAATCTATGTGCTAACATGGCATGTTAATTATCACTAACAAAATATTTCAATAATCATGTTCCAACAACACTATTATCCCGATAATATTCCCAACATGCTATGTCCACAAAATTAATCTCAATGATAGGCTCACATTGATATCATTTAATCATGCATGGTAATCAATCGATATGTCCAATAGAGGGCTTCTCTAATAAACTTAGTGAGCAAGTCAAAAGTAGAGGTATGCAACAACCACCACCTCGAAAGTGCGCACAACACCAAAAGAAACCTCTCGCTGCCCACTGTCCTATAGCACCAGATAATCCACGGCACACTACACGGTAATCCAAACAGCGCACAATTAATCCCAAAAATGCACAAATACTTGCTGTCCAAAAATCAGCCCCAAAAATGGCTAAATTTCACCTATCTACAATCCTTTGAAAAATCCATAAAAATAACCACTGCGATCGTCGCGTCGATACGATCGAAACGAGTACTCGCACGTTCCGATCCGATACCTGTAGATCAAGTTACAAATAAAACACCGCGGTAAGCGCAACGCCACATAACCAAAAATCCTGTGGCACACAGTCCAAGAAAAGCTTAATTATCACCTTCGAATCAATTTCAAAAAATCCCAGAAAAATCACCACTGTTTTCCTTGCGACGAGTAGATCAAAATCGAGTCCTTAAACGCCTTGATCCGATGCTCGTAGACTGAGATATAAATCGAACAAGCCTCCGCTGTCCAGAATCCATCATAGAAAAATGGGGGTCAAAAATGCCTCGGGAACCGTGCCAAAAGTGCGAAATGGAGTGAAGCGATCAACAAGAAAATCGAAGCCTTACCTCTTAGGAACATGCTGTCGAAGAAATCGCCCAAAAATTCCTCCCGTTTGCTCACAGTGAATTTTCCGACTGAACTGTGACGGTAATGGGCCGAAATGGGGGAAAAACTGAGGCGAACTGTAAAACCGATATCGCCGTTGCCGAGCCTCCAAAAATTCCGGGATCCACCACGAGCTCAAGAACATCAAGGGGAACAAGTTTCCATAAAGGGCTCTCCCTCTCATTCCCTCTCTAAAGCTCGAAAAGGAAGAAAAAGAGGGAGAGGAGGTGCTATTATAGGCCCAATCCAACAATTCAAATAATCCCCACCGTGTCCCTAAATCCGGGCGCCCGGACGAATTCGGGCCGCTACAGTGCGGCCCAAAACAACGACCCAGCCCAGCGCCAGGAAAATCCCGGGCGCGACACGTGTCCGCATAACAGCGGACAGCGGCGCCCGCCTATCGGGCGCCGCCACGTGTCCCGCACCCGGCCCGCGCCAGCGTGGGCACGGCAGCGTGCTCTGCGCATGCCCCGCCCGACACGCCAGCTGGCGCTGTCAGCGTGCCGCCCGCGCATGTGCGCCGCGTGCGCGTACGGCCGCAGCCCCGCGCCCGTGGATGCACCGAGCGCACCTGCACCAACCCACCCGGGGCCGCCACGTGGCGCGCCCCGGTCCACCGTGCACCGCGCCTCACCCGCGCCTGCCCGGCCTGCCCGGCCTGCCCGGCCTGCCCGCGCACGCCCCCCGCGCGCCGCGCGCACAGCACCGGCCAGTAGCACGCTGCCACGTGGCCCGCCGGTCCACCATGCACCGGCGGCGCTCCCGCTCCCCCGGGGACCGGACAGCGTGCGCCGGCCCAATCACGGGCTGCCACGTGTCCCAGGCCGGTCCACGGCTCCCCCCATGCACCGAAATGTAACAGAAACTTCCGGGTCTCCGTTTTTGGGCGTCCGGACTCAGAAAAAATACAAGTAAGTAGCCGTTTTTCAACGTTTTTCCGTGCCTGAATCCAAATACGGCCTCCATTTTGTCCAAATCTCCTCCCAAAATTCGACGGGGTACACGAATACACTCGGGGGTCCAATCAACACACCTGAATTCCATTTCTTGAGTCCGATACACACCCAAACCTCCCATAGCATAAGAGTGTCCTCCAGAAGCTACTGACCAAGCCATAACCCCATAAAGATCCGAATCTCACAAAGCTAAGAATATACATTATCATCTCATTAATTCAAAGGACGATTCCATGGACACATTAAACATGAATGGCATAAGAGTGCCCAAATAATAATAAAGATCAAGTACAAATATGTCGCATAGAAAAAATGCGTCAGCCTGATAGGCTTTTGGGGCATACAACTAACAATCTCCCACTTGCACTAAAGCCAATCAGTCATGTATCTAATGCCCATCTTCTCAAGATGAGTCTCTAGTTTCTGCTGAGTCAAAGCCTTAGTTAGCGGGTCCGCCACGTTATCTGCGGAGGCAAACCTTCTGCATTTCAATATGTTATCTTTGATGTACTCTCTGATCTTGTGATACCGCCGCTCGATATGTTTGGATTTCTGATGAGATCTCGGCTCCTTAGCTAATGCTACGACGCCATTATTATCACAATATAGTGGCAGGGGATCCCTACTAGAGGGAACCACACCAACCTCAGAGATAAAGTTCTTGATCCAAACAGCTTCCTTGGCAGCTTCAGATGCAGCGATGTACTTCCGCCTCCATAGTAAATCAGCAATCGTCTCTTGTTTAGAACTCTTCCAAACTATTGACCCACCATTGCAAATAAATAGATACCCAGACGTAGACTTTCTATCGTCTATATCAGACATAAAGTCTGAATCTGTATAGCCATTAACTTTGAGTTCTCCACCTCCAAGAACCAAGAACATATCCTTTGTTCTTCTCAAGTACTTAAGGATAGTCTTTAACCGCTACCCTAATGCTCTTCGCCTGGGTTCGACTAATATCTACTAGTGAGTAGCTCACAAAGCCTGTGCTATATCAGGTCGAGTACATAGCATCGCATACATTAAACTCCCTATTGCGGAAGCATAAGGGATCCTGCTCATGCGACTTCTCTCTTCAGGTGTCTTAGGAGACATGTTCTTAGAGAGGTGAATTCCATGTCTTAGAGGTACCATACCCTTTTTGGAATTCTCCATGCTGAACCTTTTCAACACTTCATCTATGTACATAGCTTGCGATAAACCAAGCAACTTCTAGGTCTATCCCGATAGACCTTTATCCCTAGGATATAAGATGCTTCACCAAGGTCTTTCATAGAAAACTCTTTGGATAACCATAACTTCACCGATGTTAACATAGGAATGTCATTCCCAATTAGAGTATGTCATCCACGTACAATACGAGGAAGGTAACAGCACTCCCACTAACCTTTTTATACACACACGGCTCTTCCTCATTTCTGATGAAATCGAACGATTCGACTGCATCATTGAAACGAGTGTTCAACCTCCGAGAAGCTTGCTTCAACCCATAAATGGATCGTTGAAGCTTGCACACTTTATGACTTTTGTCTTTGGTAGTGAAACCCAAAGGCTGCTCCATATAGATTTCTTCTTCAAGATATCCATTCAGGAAAGCAGTTTTTACATCCATTTGCCAGATCTTGTAGTCATAATGTGGTGGCCCAGATTCCCATGCAGCTTTTCTGGTGAATCCATTGTTTAGAACACCTATTGTCGGTGCGTCTGGCCCATTGTAATCGACATGTCTGCCTTCGGTGGCAACTATGTTGGCTGCAGACAACATAGTGCTACGGGAAGGGCGACATGCCATTGACTTTCGCTGGATTGGGTCGTGTTGTGTTGGGGTTCTGACTGGTTCTTTTCTTTTCCCTCAGGTGAGTGATGCCTCCGCGACGCACGATGTCGACGCGTTCGCAGCCTTCTTCCTCTGAGCCCGAGCAGGAGGACTCGGGGCGGGGACAGCAGAGAGAGGTTCTGGAGCTCCGTGCCCAGGTGGCACAGTTGTCTGAGGCAGGTGCGGCGTCAGGGGGAGACATCCTCAGCGCCAGGAGGAGGCTTCACAGCGCCAGGATGATGCTTCTCATCGCTAGGAGGAGGCTTCTCGACGCCAGGAGGAGGCCTTGGGTCGGATGATGCTTAGGTTAGAGCAGAGGTCACAGCCTGTGGTAGCACCCCCTGAGAGGTTCGCCTGTGCCCTCTTCGCCAGCTGCAAGACGCCCCCTGTGATTCCGTCAGCACCAGCAGTTCCTGTCGCGCCGGTTTCTAGCATACCCCCGCCAGGGTCGACGGGACCTTTGACTTCGGCTGAGCAGAGTGCGGTGGTGATCTGTTGATGAGGGTTCCGCCGGTTTGATCCACCCCGTTTTTCTGGTATGGGTGCTGAGCCGTGGGAGGCAGAGACTTGGATCACTGGCCATGGAGCGTCATGTTGAGAGTTTGTTTGTTGATGATCGATTTCGGGTCTTCTTGCTACACACTACTTGGAGAGCAACGCCGAGGCTTGGTGGCGGCGTGTGCAGCCTGCCGGTCCGCCTGGGACGCAGATTCTTCCTTGGGCGGAGTTCCGCAGACTTCTTTTGGGGGCCTTCTTTCCTGAGAGTGTTCGCCAGAGATTGGAGGAGCAGCTGAGAAATCTCCGCCAGGGAGATCGGCCTGTGAATGCATACATAGCCGAATTCAATCAGCTGTTGGCTAGTATGCCTCACGTGGCTAGGGACGAGTCTCCACCGGATCTACATGTTTGAGCGGGGGCTTGCGCCGGACATTTATCAGCCTTGTTCGCTCCCGCAATTGCAGTCATTAGAGGCCTCGATGGAGCAGGCGTTATATGTTGAGTCTGGAGAGGTAGTTATGGATGAGGTGGCTCCAGCCCCCGTAGGGGACTCCAGGGGCGAAGCGCCCGCGCCGGGTAGGAGGGGGCAGTCGAGTAGGGAGGGACCCCCGAGACCCCCACGATTCCATCCTCAGGGTCGTGGACGCCAGGGGCGCCAGAGATCTGGATCATCTCGTCAGTCTCTTCGCAGCAAGCGTCAACCGCCTCGACCATCAGCAGTCATCTCAGCAGCAGCAGACTTCGCGGCAGCCCCGGCAGAGCGAGGTGTCGTTTGTGGAGGGCCCGCACTTACCGATGCATTGTCAGCAGAGGCACGACCGTTGTTTCCGTTGTGGACAGGCCGGTCACATTCGAGCTCGTGCCCCAGAGCAGGTTCTCCAGCTCCTTCCACCGCTTCAGCACCTTCTCTTCCTCATCAGACGACAGGGCCTTCTGTGGCCTATGGTAGGCCTGATCATGCTCCATCTTCCTCGCGGCAGCCAGATCGACGACCACCAGCACCGAGCGGGCGTGTCTATGCCGCCCAGATTGAGGATGCTTCTGCTGCTGACTACGTCGTCCGCAGGTATTATTTTGATTTCTGCAGTTCATACCCGAGCACTTTTTGATAACTGGCGCATCGCACTCATTCATTAGTAGAGCATTTGCATCCCTACATGGTATAGAGGTAGTTTCATGATCGCATGCATTAGAGGTTCAGATTCCAGACCATGTCGTTGCATGTCGAGGAGTGTGGTAGGGATTGCCCTGTACAGTTGGGACCCTGGGTTTCTGCCGGCAGACTTGCTCGTCTTGCGGCAGCTCCAGGGATTTCACCACGTGGTTCTTGGCATGGATTGGTTAGCTCGGTAATTTTGCCACCATTGACTGCAGAGAGAGGACGGTGACCCTCCGCGAGCCTGGACAGGAGGAGTTCGTTTACAGAGGCTGCCAGAGTACTTTATTTGCCATGACTATTTCTTCGGCGAGAGCCCGCGGATCGATGAGTAGGGGTTGTACCGCCTTCCTGGCGACGATTGTAGAGGTGCCTACGGCGGCACTGGGACTCGAGGATATCCCTATTGTCCGCGAGTTCCCAGATGTGTTTCCCTCAGAGTTGTCCGACCATGCCGCCGGAGAGGGGAGATTGAGTTTGTGATTGATGTGGTTCCAGGAACCGCACCAATCTCGAAGAGCACCTTATAGGATGGCCCGCGAGCTGAGGGAGCTGAAGGCCCAGTTGCAGGACTTGATGGATGTGGGCTTTGGTGAGGCCCAGTGTATCTCCGTGGGGAGCGCCAGTTTATTTGTGAAGAAGAAGGATGGGCCGCTTCGATTATGTGTCGACTACAGAGAGCTGAATAAAGTGACCATCCGGAACAAGAACCCCCTTCCACGGATTGATGATCTGTTTGATCAGTTGCAGGGAGCGTCTGTGTTCTCCAAGATTGATCTTCAGTCAGGTTACCACCAGCTGAGGGTGAGGGCCGAGACATTCCCAAGACGGCTTTTAGATCCCGGTACGGGCATTATGAGTTTACAGTTATGCCTTTTGGATTAACTAATGCCCCTGCACGCATTCATGGATTTAATGAACCGGGTATTTCAGCCGTACTTGGATCGGTTTTGTCGTTGTGTTTATTGACGACATTCTGATTTACTCCCGGAGTGATTTGGAGCATGAGGAGCACTTGAGGATAGTGCTGCAGCTTCTACGAAAGAAGGCTGTACGCCAGTTTAAAAAGTGCGAATTTTGGCTCGGGAGGTTGCTTTTCTCGCCATGTAGTATCAGTCGCAGGTGCAGTGGACCCGACGAAGATTGACTGTTCGGGATTGGCCTAGACCGACGACGGTTACTGAGGCCGTAGCTTTTTGGTTTAGCAGGTTACTACCGTCGCTTTGTATAGGGCTTTGCGAATCTCTCTACTCCCCTGACCAGTTTGACCAGAAGGGGATAAAGTTTGTTTGGACGTGAGCCGGTGCCAGGAGAGCTCTGAGGAGCTGAAGAGGAGATTGATCTCGGCACCAGTTTTAGCACTTCCAGTTATGGGCGATGGATTTGTTGATCTACAGTGACGCCTCTCACAGCGGCTTTGGATGTGTCCTGATGCAGCATGGTAGGGTAATTGCTTATGCTCCCTCAATTAAGGATTATGAGAAGAATTACCCACTCATCTTGGAGCTTTGCCCGGTGTTTTCGCGCTGAAGTTGTGGCCCATTACCTCTACGGGAGCATTGTGAGATTTACACTGATTCATAAAAGCTTGAAGTACCTGTTCCCAACAAAGGAGCTGAATTTGAGGCAACGCCGGTGGTGTGAGTTGCTAAAGGACTATGATGTGAGTATCATCCGTTAGCACCCCGGCAGGACAATGTATAGGGCAGATGCTATGAGTGAGGAGGTCACGCAGAGCGTTGACATTTTGATCACCCAACAGGCACCGCTTGTGGAGCAGATGAAGGCGCTTACAGATTGAGGTTTAATCCTTGGGTCTCTGCTATACCATGTCGATGGTCGTGCACCCACTCTGTTGGAGAGA
>CM055068.1:22088555-22155008 GCA_029204045.2 Tillandsia leiboldiana
GCAACCCTGATCCCAACAGCGAAGTCCGCGCCCCGGTCTCAACGATCACCACGGTGCTGCACAAATACCCCAAAAGAACAAGCACAATTAATCCCCCATGCTCACACCAAAATCTGTCCCAAATACAATCAGTCCACAGTTTTGCCTTTTTCACCTGCGAGATGTGCTCGAGAAATTCCAGGAAAAATACCGTCACGATCCTCGCGACGAACCGGTCGAAACGAGTACCTGCACGTTCCCACACGAGTTTTCTACGCTGAGATCCAAAATCGACAAGAGAACTACCCCGAACAATACTTCCACCCAAAACTGTGCTACAAAGTTCTGTAAAAAGGGGTTTCACCTTCGGGGAAAATCCAGAAAATCCAAGAAAATTCAGAGAGACTCCTGGCGGTGCGTAGATGCAAATTGCCTTTTGAATCACCTCAATCGATGTCTGGTTGCGGAGATATCGCCGAAATACCGAACCGCTGTCCAAAACTCCATCACAGCAAAAGAGGTCACAAGATGATCCGAAAAAACCCATGAAAACCTCGGGATGGGAAAAACCAGCAAACACGGAAAACGTAGCCCTACCTGTCGTGAAGACGATGGCGCAAGAATCGCTGAAAAAGAGTGCCGGGGTAGCTCGGGAGAGTCCGTGCACTGAAATGCGACGAAGGGAACAAGGGAACGAGCGTCGCGCCGCGCCGTAAAATCCAAACCTCGGAGTGCGTGCCACCACAAATCTTGGAAATCCTCCAGAAGATGTAGAACTCGAAGGGGAACAACTTTGCTGAAGACACCTTGGTGAGAGGAGGCTCGGAAATGGTGGAAAAAGTGAGAAGAAAGGAGCTCGGGCTGTTTAAATAGGCCTCCCAAACAATTAGCAAAATGCCATCCGGGTCCCATTCTCGGGCGCCCGGAAGTTTCCGGGCGCGCACAGTGCGGCCCGGCCCAAGACTTTCGGGCGCGCACAGTGCGGCCCGGCCCAAGGCGCGCCGTCGGACGGGATCCACGGTCCGTCCGACCCGCCTCAGCGCCCGCCACGTGTCGCCCGAACAGGCGACAGCCCAAATCCTCCACTCCTGCTGCGCCACGCGGCCAACCCCGGGAGTCGACACGCGTCCCCGACAACAGTACGGTCGCGCCTGCGCGCCTGCCCGCGCCAGCTGCCCCTCCTGCCCGCACAGTTGACCAGCCAATAGGGAAGCGCCACGCGTCCCTGCCACTGACCGCTGCACCCGGTGCACGAGCCTCCGTAAGCCGAACCAATGGTAACCTGCCACGTGTCCACTCCGGTGCACCGTGAACCAAAACCCAACCATCATGCTCCGTAGACCGTGAGCTGTGAGCCGGCCTATGGGGTGGTGCCACGTGCCCCCGCCTTGGTGCACGACGGCCGCGTGGACCGCGCCTGCCCGCGCGCCGCGCGCGCTGCCCGCGCCCTGTGCCGCCGCCGTTCCGCCTGCCCGAGGCCGCGCCGCCGCCCGCCGACGCTGCCCGCCGCCGCCGCGCCGCCGGCGATCGCCGGAGTTACTGTTCCGGCGGTGAACAGTACCCGAAGCTCAGAAAAAAACAGCAGATAGTCCATCTTGACCGTTTTCGCGCGCTGAACCCGAATTTGACGTCCGCTTCGCCAAATTCCCATCCAATAAATCGCCGGAGGCTCCCGAAAAGGCATTTTCAATCCGAATTTCGTGCCGAGTCCAAATCTGATATCCGATTTGCGCGAAAAACACCTATAAACATCCGACGGGGTTCCCTGATTACCCACGTGATCCACTTTAAGCTCGGAGTCAATCACTTGTGTCCAAATTGGCGCACGAACACCGCCGACATGCCCCGTAGGCCTCCAGAAGCTGCCGGTCACACAGTAAAAGCCCTGTAGAGTTCCGGATCATCACATCCTCCCCCACTAAAAGAAAGTTTCGTCCTCGAAACTAAAGCAACTCTCAACGAGTCTCAGAAACCAGGGGTAAGTACTCAACACCGCCGTCTCCCGCTCTCAAGTCGCCTATCACTCCCCGTGATTACTCCTCAGCAATAATAACAGCAACAACCAGTACGGCATAGCCCGATCGCGCAATTCCCTCATCTCACAAGCCGGAATTCGCACCGAGCGTCCCTGTACTCCGAACTCTCGCAGGGCTCCAAAGAAGTGAGTCAATCACGGGCGAGGATGTTCAAACACAACACTCCTGAGCGAAGACGCAGAAAACCTCAGGGACTCCATCAAAGCCTGGGGGAAAGAACGAACAGCCAGTGCAACACGCACTAAATCACCCTCTAGAGCCGACTCAACCAGGGCAACCCGAACCACATCCACACAAGCACCCGCACAGGAAAGGGGCCCTAACAAGCAGGGGTTCTCACTCGGTCACTGATACCAATCTTACCATCCGCTCGTCAAATTCTGCTGGCACCATCCGGTCCAAAAGCTCCTTACCTCAGTAGTAACTGCCGATCTCGGCCCATCTCAAATAGCATCTATTTTGACTGGACTTCCACCGCCGCCCCCGCGGCTAAATACGTAATCCAGGAAGATGTGCTCTCAACGATGAAACTTGTACCAAAACCATTTAGCATAAGACCTTATCCTCACAGACCTTGCCACAGCATCTATAAATGCTTCACAAGCTCTAAATCACTCAGGGAGGGGTAAAAGCCAAGATATCCCTGAAAAATGCCGCTATCAATCCGTTCAAGCCCAACTGGAACACAGAATTCCTCAATCTTAAAGGCAATAAGGCATTAGTCATTCCATTGGCCTCACTGTACTCATAATGCCCCTAGCGTGTCCTGAACGTCATCTTGGCGAGATACTCAGCTGTAGTTCCAAATTGATGCAGGCATCATAATCGAACATCTGCCGGAGTATGACTCCATCCAAAAGGTCCTAAATAATACCCGGACCTGCCTGGGCTCCACTCACAAAGAACTCTCACAGTCGTGTATCAACGACGCGGCACTAGGTCCAACAAACCCTCTATCCATCAGGTCCACGCACCTATGCCCACAACTCTCACAGCTCTACAAATGATATTTAACGAGGTGCTATCGAGGTAGGCGCAGTTCCCAGAACCACGTCAATCGAAATCACAAACTCCCTAACCGGCGGCACTCATCATCGGCTCAGGTGGAATCACACCCGGGATCTCACGGCAACAAGGATATCCTTACGTCCCGGTGCCGCCGTAGGCACCTCTCCCACTATCGCTGTAACCTGAGTACCCAAACAGTCGCAACAAACAAGCCTTCTATTGTCTGCCTCGCAGAAAACAAGGTCCTTTCTCTCAGCAGTGAAACATCCAGTGGCACTATGCCAACCAGTCCCAAGCACTGGGTCTAAACACCGAACGGCCACAAATACCAATAAGTCTGCCGGCATAACTTACGGCCTCTACTGCACTGGATATGATCCACAAGCCTTCCCCACCTGCACAATACCAACAGTAACCTGTACCTCTAGTGCACGGGGCAACAACTCTGCCTCTAGCCCATGCCGGACTGCAACATGCTCTAACTCTGACTGCTGTGATGAAATCACACCGGCGGACACTCGATCCACTACCGTGGCGCCCTCCAACCGGGCGGCACAAATTCATCCTCTCGATGCAAGTGGTCGTCGCTCAGCCTGCCAAACATATCTAGACCAATCACAAAGGGAGCTCGACCCCTGTCCCTGCTCACACTGAGGCGACGAATGTGGTCTCTCGCAGACAGCCAATCCACGCTACCGCTGCACCCCTCTGATAAAATGGGCTGATGCTGTCATCGGGGTCCACCCAACCTCTGACGTCTCAGAAATCCACCTGGATATCATCGTCATACGACAAAGCACCATCAATTCATGCAATTCCTTATACAATTACCCTTACTAAGCTCACCCCTCAATCACATATGTTGTACCCCAAACATGCATGTTATCGATCACCAAGGGTAACATCCCCTGGGGTAAGCTTTACATAATCCATCCAAAAGGATATCCACCATCCTGGAAGGGAAACGAAAATGTCCTTGCCGGCCGACCTGTCCACCAATACCTAGCGCCAAGCGCCTCTATCCAGAACTCGCCTCTGGCGGCAGACCCCTATCCAACGGAACTGCAATGCTACGCGCCATACCCAATGCCTCCACTATCAAAGCACCCCAAAATCTAAAACCTGCAAAAGAGGGTCCGAATACACGGAAGGGCATCCTGGCGCAATCCACTCACAGTCAAGCATATCCTATGCGCCTTGTCCCCTAAATCGTAGAGCGCGTAGTTCAGTAACTGCGTAAATCCTTTTGACACCAAGAGGCTCTCAAGCAGTCTTTCCATCACCACCAACCACGATTCTACCCCAAGAGGCTCCAAACTTAATCCTATGAATAGGGGTGGTTTATCTGCCAAAACTGGCTTAACTGATCAATGGTGTCCCATAGCTCATCCGCTGTCAACAATCCACCCTGCCTCGGCGCCTCGGCACTAACCATTGGCACGGAGGGCTACTCACTCCCTCAGTACTACAAAAATCCCCGCCCCTGAGGATACTGCAACCGGGTGGTCTCAGAAAGAAGCACTGTCGAGCTGCCCGCTGCTCCGACGACTGTGTCACTCAAAACCAGATGCCCGCTCACTCTGCCGCTGATAAGCCTCTGACAATCCTGTCATCAGGGGTCCCGAGTCCTCTGACTCTAATCCGGTATCCGGCCTGAAACAACTAGCTCAAACCCAACTGCCGCACCAAGGTGCGCCCGGGTCAAGGCCCAACGTCGGGGAGACACCGCTCGCCACGACAAACCGCAAATCAGCACACCCCAAACACTCGACCCAATCTAGCGAAAGTCAAAGACATCCTTCTATTTCTGTAACCTTATGTTGTCTGCAGCCAACATACTGTCCCACAGAAATAGAGTATGTCGATCCCTCTTCACTCACAGGAAGAGTAAAACAAATAAATCGCCGACTTTCGCAAGGTGTCGCGTCTCTCGCGTCCTATCATCCTAGGGTCTGCTAAAAGCCTAGGGTTTCCTAAGTCCCAACCGACCTATCCCTAAGCTCTGATACCAACTAAATCTGTCACGCCCCGGGTGTAAACCAGAACCCGGGCCCGTCCACAGATCCGCCGTGCACGCGGTACTTTCCGTGTACACGAAGCGCCAGTAACCTGCTCAGATAAAAGAGATATAATAAAAGAGCAATAAAAACAGAGCTGAACTAAAAGAAATACATCTCAGACTGAAGCTGGAAATAAAATACAATACATCTGTATAAATGATACATCTGTCTCTCCCAGCTCACCAAAATAAATACAACCTGCTGGCAAAAGCCAGTCCCAAAGTAAAGGTACTACCGTCTGAGGAAACATGGGTACACCAACAATCCAGCTAACATGCTCATCCTGCCTCGAGATCTATCTACTCGGCCGTCCTCTCTCCTCGACCCGCCACTGTAAGCCCAGTGGCACCCGCATAAAACACTGCAAAACAAGGGAGAAGCAAAAGAGGAAAGAAGAATGGGGGTGAGACTACTAGTAAACCAGTAGCCTCCCCTAGTGGGTAAAACCTCAACTCTGACACGCCCACTAGGTCTACCAGAGGCAAAAGGAATAAAGGTGGTATGCAATGAGTATGACTCCTGATGAAAAGCTACCACTAGAATGCCTCTAAAAACTGAGCTAAAAGAATAGCTGAATGTATGCATCAGAATGTCAACGCCTGCCTGACCAGACCCAATCGATACACCAGTAAGCACTGGTACTGCCTGCTCTGCCTGCCAAATCGGGTATGCCCGCCTACGCATAACACCGATAGGAAAAGGGAGTCTCGAAGACTCGAAGCCTGTAAAAACGCACACTCCGGAGTGGCACTCGAGGGGAGCGACCCACACGAGTATAATGCCTGGGTAACAAGTACCAAATCAGCAGGACTGGATCATGACTCTGATCACGGTGGAAAACCCATCCACTAGAAGAAATCCAAATCCTCTATCCCAATCTGATGCAATAACCACTGTCCGGTCAACCGCCAAAGATCCGCGGTTGCCGCAATGCCCGGCCCTCACAGCCTGCCTGTCCCAAAGCCCACAACTGTCTGACTACACTACCCCAGTCCCTGCTCGAACCCGAGCGCACTATCCCCCGAATATAAATAAAAGAAGAGAAAAGCATGGTTTCTCCTAAGTCAATTCCAGCATGATAGTGTAGCAGAAAAAGGTGGCCTAACTAGGTGACCATACAAGCATGCAAATGTCCCAAGATGATATAAAAAATAAACAGATGTCGAGAACCTTTATAATGTTAGAGCATGTATAGAACAGTATGAGAATAGTAGATATGAGATAGCCTGTGCCTGCTTATGCCACAAACCCAAAGCCCACAATTATTGATTAGCCTTACCTTTTAACATGATGTTACTGTCCTACAATCATAATCCCCAATCAAGCAAGTTCTAACAATATCTGTTTAATCACAATAAGCCTGCCATTGCCACACATAAAGTGCATTTATCCTTTTAATCAAAGAAGCTACTCAAGTGCCTAGCGGGTAATCAAAAGATGGAGGGTTAACAACCACACCCATACTGACAATCCTGACCCAGGTCCGACATCCGGTCAACCACCTACTATCCGCAATAGCCGCAATACCCCAAAAGCTAAAATTCGAGCCCCGGCTACACTATGCCGATCCCTGCTCAAACCCGAGCAACAAATAGCCGCCTGCCTAAGGAATAGGGGGAAGAAGAGACAATAGGGTTCCTCCCAAGGCAGTCCCAACATATAGTGTAGCGGTCAGAAATGGTCTAACTAGATATCCCTGAAATCAAGCCTATCTCCTCATGGAAGAAAGAAGGGGGGTGACAAATAGTGGTTCATCATGTGTATCAAGTAATAACTCCGCCTGGGTGTAATCATCATGCTAAATCATAATCCAACCGCACATGTCCATAACCTGCTAATCACCCTCACATGAATCATCCACCTATGCCTGTCCAAAAAAAATCCTCAAGTGGTACCCTCCCACAAGACGCCTCACAATAACACAATATGAAAGTACATCCCCCCCCTTATGCAAGGTTAAATGCTAAAACGATGTCCATGAAGCATGTATAAGTTCCAACATGTCAAGTTTCCAATATAATGTTTTCCATATGATAGGCTCACAATTATCTAGTTAAGCATGCATGTCCATTAGGTGACCATTCAACATGTCCAATAAAGGGGATCACTCTAATATTCCTAGTGGGTATATCAGAAAAGAGGAGTAAAGCAACCACCCACCTCGAGCGCTAAACCCTGATCCCAACAGCGAAGTCCGCGCCCGGTCTCAACGATCACCACGGTGCTGCACAAAATACCCCAAAAGAACAAGCACAATTAATCCACCATGCTCACACCAAAATCTGTCCCAAATACAATCAGTCCACAGTTTTGCCTTTTTCACCTGCGAGATGTGCTCGAGAAATTCCAGGAAAAATACCGTCACGATCCTCGCGACGAACCGGTCGAAACGAGTACCTGCACGTTCCCACACGAGTTTTCTACGCTGAGATCCAAAATCGACAAGAGAACTACCCCGAACAATACTTCCACCCAAAACTGTGCTACAAAGTTCTGTAAAAGGGGTTTCTCACCTTCGGGGAAAATTCCAGAAAATCCAAGAAAATTCAGAGAGACTCCTGGCGGTGCGTAGATGCAAATTGCCTTTTGAATCACCTCAATCCGATGTCTGGTTGCGGAGATATCGCCGAAATACCGAACCGCTGTCCAAAACTCCATCACAGCAAAGGAGGTCACAAGATGATCCGAAAAACCCATGAAAACCTCGGGATGGGAAAAAACCAGCAAACACGGAAAACGTAGCCCTACCTGTCGTGAAGACGATGGCGCAAGAATCGCTGAAAAAGAGTGCCGGGGTAGCTCGGGAGAGTCCGTGCACTGAAATGCGACGAAGGGAATCACAAGGGAACGAGCGTCGCGCCGCGCCGTAAAATCCAAACCTCGGAGTGCGTGCCACCACAAATCTTGGAAATCCTCCAGAAGATGTAGAACTCGAAGGGGAACAACTTTGCTGATGACACCTTGGTGAAAGGAGGCTCGGAAATGGTGGAAAAAGTGAGAAGAAAGGAGCTCGGGCTGTTTAAATAGGCCTCCCAAACAATTAGCAAAATGCCATCCGGGTCCCCATTCTCGGGCGCCCGGAAGTTTCCGGGCGCGCACAGTGCGGCCCGGCCCAAGACTTTCGGGCGCGCACAGTGCGGCCCGGCCCAAGGCGCGCCGTCGGACGGGATCCACGGTCCGTCCGACCCGCCTCAGCGCCCGCCACGTGTCGCCCGAACAGGCGACAGCCCAAATCCTCCACTCCTGCTGCGCCACGCGGCCAACCCCGGGAGTCGACACGCGTCCCCGACAACAGTACCGGTCGCGCCTGCGCGCCTGCCCGCGCCAGCTGCCCCTCCTGCCCGCACAGTTGACCAGCCAATAGGGAAGCGCCACGCGTCCCTGCCACTGACCGCTGCACCCGGTGCACGAGCCTCCGTAAGCCGAACCAATGGTAACCTGCCACGTGTCCACTCCGGTGCACCGTGAACCAAAACCCAACCATCATGCTCCGTAGACCGTGAGCTGTGAGCCGGCCTATGGGGTGGTGCCACGTGCCCCCGCCTTGGTGCACGACGGCCGCGTGGACCGCGCCTGCCCGCGCGCCGCGCGCGCTGCCCGCGCCCTGTGCCGCCGCCGTTCCGCCTGCCCGAGGCCGCGCCGCCGCCCGCCGACGCTGCCCGCCGCCGCCGCCACCGCCGGCGATCGCCGGAGTTACTGTTCCGGCGGTGAACAGTACCCGAAGCTCAGAAAAAAAACAGCAGATAGTCCATCTTGACCGTTTTCGCGCGCTGAACCCGAATTTGACGTCCGCTTCGCCAAATTCCCATCCAATAAATCGCCGGAGGCTCCCGAAAAGGCATTTTCAATCCGAATTTCGTGCCGAGTCCAAATCTGATATCCGATTTGCGCGAAAACACCTATAAACATCCGACGGGGTTCCCTGATTACCCACGCGATCCACTTTAAGCTCGGAGTCAATCACTTGTGTCCAAATTGGCGCACGAACACCGCCGACATGCCCCGTAGGCCTCCAGAAGCTGCCGGTCACACAGTAAAAGCCCTGTAGAGTTCCGGATCATCACATCGAAACACCGAATTGCTACAATTTCCAATAATTTTGCAGGTAACTCGCGATCTCGGCCGCACTGGACATGATCCAAAAGTTTCCTCCACATGCACAACAACAACAGGAACCTGTACCTCTAGTGCACGTGGTAACAAATCTGCCTCTAGTCCAGGCAAGAATGTAACATGCTCTAACTCCGACTGCAGTGGTGAAATCCCACCTGCGACACTCGATCCACTACCGTGGCACCCTCCAACCGGGCGGCACAGATTCATCCGCTCAAAGCAAGTGGTTGTCGCTCAATCTGCCTGAAAATCAGGACTATCCACAAGGGAGCACGACCTCTGTCTCTGATCACATTGAGGCGACGAATAAGATCCTCCGCAGATAACAAATCCACGCTACCGCTGCGCCACTCTGATATAGATACTGATGCTGCCATCGGGGTCCACCCGATCTCCGGCATCTCGGGAACTCGTTATCCTGGAAAAAGGAAATCAGAAATGCCTCTGCCGGCCGATCTGCCCTCCATCACCCGGCGCCAAGCGCCAAAATCCAGAACTCGCCTCTGGCGGCAGATCCCTATCCAAAGGAACTGCAGCGCCACGCTCCAAACACAACGCCTACTCCAACGAGGCGTCAAAACCTATAATGGAGGGACTGAATAAACTGAAAGGTGTCCTGGCGCAATCCACTCCCAGTCTCACATATCCTATGCGCCTCGTCCCTCGAAACCTGAAGCGCGCAGTTCAACAACTGCATAAACTCTCTGGCACAGGGAGGCTCTTAATTGATCACTCCATCACCACCAACCACCACTGTACCTCCAAAGGCTCCAAACTCAATCTTACGAGTCGGGGTGGTTCATCTGCCAAATCTGGCTCAATAGATCGATCATGTCCCACAGCTCCTCTGCTGTCAACTATCCACCCTGCCTCGGTGCCTCGGCACTAAACGTTGGCACGGAGGGGGTTACTCAGTGCTCCGACAACTGTGTCACTAAAATCAGCTGCTCACTCTGCCGCTGATAATCCTCTGACAATCCTGTCATCTGGGTCCGGAGTTCTCTGACCTCAATCCGGGGCCGGCCCAAAACCAACTGCTCAAGCTCAACTGCTATGACAGGATGCACACGGGTCAAAACCCAGAGTCGGGGAGGCACCGCTCGCCACGACGAAACCACAAAACAGCACGCAAAACCACTCGACCCAATCCAGCGAAAGTCTAAAGCATGTCACCCGTTCCACAGCATTATGTTGTCTGCAGCCAACATAATCACTTAGGAGAATAAACATGCCAATCACTCCTCCCTGTCCCTTGGGAGAGGTATAAAACTCAATCTGAACTCTCGCTAAATGTCACGACTCTCACGAAGTCAACTAAGGGTCAAACCATAAGCCTAGGGTTTCTAAGTCCACCATGACCTACAACCTAGGCTCTGATACCAACCTAATCTGTCACGCCCCGGGGTCGAAACTGCGACCCGGGCTCGCCAACAGATCCGCCACCTAAGCCAACCTGCATAGGCGAAGCGTCCTACCTGCAAGAAAAGTACTACAGCTTATCAGATATCAGAGCTATAAATAAAACCTGCTGTATAACTAAAATCAGTCACTGTACAACTGGAAATAATACAACAATGTCCGTGTGAGGACCCAAAATTCCCACGTAACGATTACTGTTGGTTCGGCAGCTTCTGGAAGCCTTTTGTTGAGTTTGGAGGCTTTGCGCGCATATCGGACTTCAAAACCGGACTCAGCGCGAAAAATGGATCGAGTTGGTGTGTTCGGATGCCCCCGTAAATTTTTAGAGGTGGTTCCGTGCGAAACGGATATCGTATTTGGGTTCAGCACGGAAAAACGTTGGAAATCGGCTGGTTGGTTGTATTTTTCGGAGTCCGGACGAGTGAAAACGGGCAACCGGAAGTTTCGGGGGTACTTTCGGGTGCATGGCGGGCTGTGGACCGGGGTGCCACGTGTCGGCACCCCATTGGGCCGGCGCAGGAGACCCGGCCCATGGTGGCGCGCCAGCGGGACGCGTGGCGGGCCACAATTGGCCCGCCACCGCGCGCATGTGGGCGCCGCAGCGCGGTCCCCGCGTGGGGACACGCGGCGCGCGCCCACTGGGCGGCAGCGTGGCCACCCGGATCAAGCCGCGTGGCTTGATCCGGGCGGCCCAACCGGGCGACGTGGCGGCCCGGATGGCCGCCACGTGTCCGGGTCCCCTGTTGGCTGTCCGAGGGAGAGAGAGAGAGGGAGAGAGAGGGGATTTTATTCTCTTCTTCTTCTTCTTCTCTTCTGCTTCTTCTTCTTCTTCCTCCTTCCTCCTTCTTTGAGCTTGGTTTTCTTTGGAGGACTTCACAGGCAGAGCATCTTCATCACCTCCTTCATCTTCATCAGCAAAGAGATGGACAAAAGGGACTTCATCACCATCATCTTCTCCATGAGGCAAGTACCACCATTGTTGCTGATTGGTGGACCTTCCCGTCGCGTTTCAGTACGAAAATTCCCCAGGCTTCATTTCTTGGAATTTCGAGCTCATTCTTGGTTCTACGTTTTCACAAGAGGTAAGGCTACAATCTTTGTATTCAACTCTCCCCTCAGATCTCATGTTTTTACAGAGTTTTAGGGCCATCTTTGGGACCCTTAATTTCAGTCTGGAATCCTAAACAGTCCTCATTGTGTTGACTTGTCTGAATTGTAGGAGTGGAATTTTTGGATGATGTTTATGGGGAAATTTCCAGGCCTAGAAGATCTACAATATTGGTATGTACCATTTTCCCTAGATCTGAGTTTTTATTAGGGTTTATGCATGGTCTTTGGAGCACCTTGCTGCATTCGTGTACAGATGGAACTTGGTGGATAGTTCAAAGTATTTATGGGTTTTCTCCTTCATCCGAGCATGAAACTTGGAGTTCTTTAGCTCAGTTTGTATCTACTCTCAACAAGGAATCCAATGGTACCTCTCTTGCAGGATTTGGAGCACGTTTGGTTAGGTAAAATTAATGATCTTTTCAAGTGCTATTTTATGGATTACTACAGTCCCTGTTTTAGTTTTGATTTGAGCAATGCACCTTGGAATGCAGATAACTTTGTGGATATAAAGTCTTTTTCAGAAATTCAAGTTGGGACTTCTTCTTAACTTCAAGATGAGCAAATTCCCTTTTGTGATCTGTGGATAAATCCCTTTGGAAAAGCCCCTAATTAAGCTTGGAAATGCTAGCAAGTTTATGTTAGCAATTTTTGGACAGCATTGTGATTTTGCTTCATTTGAATGTTAAGGGAAATTAATGGTGGGTTTTTAAGGACTTGAAGATATTTGTATGAAAGAGGAGATCTTTGTTTTACTGTTGGAGACTTCATTTTGAGGTATTTGAGGTTGCACATACCTTTTATTTAATCTTGTTGCACTTGCTGAAATTCTGGAATTTGAGTGCGCAGTGTGCATTATTTAAGTGATTGCGCCCAATCCGTTAGGCGGATTTGGATGATTTTCGCGGCGTCGGTCTCCTGGGAGGATAAGGATTACTCACGCCAAATTTGAGCTACAGCAGGCCGCAGATCGTCAAGTTTCAGGTGGGTGGTTGTGCTTTGCCGAAAACATCGATTTACCCACTCGGGCTATTGGTTTCCCTCATGGCATTGTGGTTGATGTTCCCTTCTCCTCGGTATAATATGCTTGGATATCCATGTTTAGATTAAGTTAATTGATCCTCAGTGTATACATGAGTGAATGAATAGTTTGATTGATGTTGTATTATCTCATATGAAGTTGATTATAAGTGATCCTCCTTTAACCTATGTTATGTGAGGGTAATTGGAAAATTAATCTTTAGCCTACACTTTGTGATGAATGGTTAACCTAATTATGGTGAATGATGGTGATAGTTATATGTAAATGATTTTAGTTGATTTATGTGAAGGATATGGTTGCTATGTAGGAAGGGATTGTTATGACTTTATGTGAATGTCATATGGGCTAAGTGTGAATGGCTATCCAGGGTAAGTGAGGGTGATCTTATTGATGATTCTTGAACCTATGTCATGAGAGGTTATGTGTTAAATGATTCTTGACTTATCTACATGAGAATAATTGACCTTGTAGATTTTCCTTCTACATCTTGTGATATTTATCATAATGGTTGATCCTTAGACTATTTTGCGTGAGATTGTGTATTGTGAATGGTCGGCGGTTTAGCCTATGTTGAAATGAATGTTGTTGGTGGATTCTATGTGCATCCTATGTGAGATCAATAAAAGTTGTTGAACCTTAGTCTATTCATTGGTGATAGTGGATTGAATGACCATATTCAAGTAATGTTAAATGATCTTTGGCAAGTCTATATGTGAATGGATGTTCCATATGAGGGTGGTTAGTGGTTTGTGTGAGAATAGCTGACTACATTAATCATGATCTACCTATGTGAGATTCACTCTTTATGAAAGTAATGATCGCCATTTATCTCCTGTGTCATGTTAGGTGAAAACAATGTTGGATACTATTCTCTCTTTATTTCCAAATGTGAAAGGTGCATACTTGTGTAGACTTGATGTATGATATGTTAATATCCAATTCTTTTATGAGATTGATTATGTATTTTGGATAGCATGCTCTAATAAATGTAAGAACATCGACACCTGTTTACTTTACATCATCTTGGGACATCTTCATGCTTGTATGGTCATCTAGATAGGCCACCTTTTTCTGCTACACTATCATGTTGGACTTGACTTAGGAGAAACCATGCTTTATACTTTTCTCCTTTTCATTTTAGACTCTGGGTGTGAGGACCCGAATCTCCGCTTAAGGGTTATTGTTGGACTAGTGTCTTCGGGAGGTGTTTGTGCTCGTGTCGGGCCCAAGTTATTGGATTTCTGGAGTAATTGGAGCATGATTGCTTGCTGGAGGCCCATTGTGGGTGTTGAGGTTTTTGCGCGCTTATTGGAACCAAGGATTTGACCCGACATGAAAAATGGATCAAGTTTACTTTTCCGGGAATTTTTGGGAAATTCTAGGAGTGGAATTTGGCCGATCGGACTTCGGATTTGGATTCAGCGCGCGAAAACGGTCAAGATGGACTATTTACTTGTATTTTTCGGAGTCCGGATGCGAAAACACGCATTTCGAGGTTTTGGTACTGTTCCGGCGGCCGGAGAGGCGCCGGCGGCGGCGGCGGGCGGCGGAGCGCGGCGGTTGCCGGCGGCAGAGGCGCGCGGTCCACCGCGGAGGCGTGCACCTGGGCGCTCGCCACGTGGCGCCTCCCGGTTGGCGGGCGCAGTAGGCGCGGTCCACGGGTTTGGCGGGGTGTACGGTGGACCGAGGACTGGCCACGTGTCACTTGGTGGTTGGTTGGGCGTTGTGCGCGCGGTCCACGGGTGGGGAGCTGGTACCTTGGGCCGCGTGCCCGACAGGCACGCGTGGGCGCACGTGGGGCGCGGCGTGGGCGCGTTGACCCGAGGCTCCCGGCGTGGGCGCCACGTGTCGTCGCGGGGTTCGGCCACGTGGCGCATGGCTGTTGGCCCAAACAGCTGTTTGCTGTTTGGGTGTACACGTGGCGGCCTGGGGTTTTTCCGGGCGTGAACAGTAACGGGCCGGGCTCGTTACTGTAGCAGCCCGGAAGTACCGGGCGCCCGAATCTTTGGGCCAAAAGTCCAAAGTGCGGATTTTCGGGCTGGGCCTATAAATAGCTGTCTTGTGAGGGAGTTTTGCCCCCTTTCCCGAGCTCCCCTGCCCATGGCCCCTTTAGGAAAGTTGTAGATCTTCGTGTTGTAGATCTTCTGGCAGAGGCCCGGATTTTTTGGAAGCCGCGGCGTCGACAGCTTCAGCATCGGAGCGCAGTGCGATGATTTTCTGTTGGAGGCCCGTTTCCGTCGCACTTCAGTCTGGGAGGTCTACAGAGCTACTCCGTCAGTATTTTTGGACGATTTCTGCGGCGTTGGAATCACGAGAGGTACGTCTTTGACTTTCGTGTTGATCATCTTGCTGGATTCAGAGTTTATGACACGGTTTTTGAGGCATTTCTAAGCCGCTATTTTCTGGTGGAGTTTTTGGACAGCGGCCCCTTACCGGAATTTTATCTCCGCACCTGAATGTCAGATCGAGACGAGCCTATACACTTTTTGGATCTACTCGTCGCAAGGATTATCATTTTATTTTTTCGGGATTTTTTTGAGGCTTACCCGAAGGTATACTATTCCCCTTTTTTCTGTGTTTGAGTTTACAGTTGTGTGGTTGTGAGTGTTTGCGCACCTGTACCGTGGAATTTGTAACTTGGCCTACGGGGCTCGGATTTGGGCGTGCAGGTACCCGTTTCGAAGGTCTCGACGAGACAATGGCTGTGATATTTTTATCGGAATTTTCAGGGCACTTTCTGCAGGTGGAAATTTTAGATCTTCAGGACTGTCTTCTGCAGATTTTTGTACTTGGTTATTTTGTGGAATAAAGTGTAACCTTGGACCTTTTGTTGTACCCAGGAGTATTTGCGGATGTTTGTGAACCCGTTGGTGTTGAGGATTAGTGGAGGTTGTTGCTTCTGGTGTTTTCAGCTGTGGAACTCTGGACAGTTAGCATTTTCAGGTGGGTGGCCTCGTCTTCATGACCTATGGACTGTACATTAATTCTATCAGTGTAGGGACTTGCATGTTGTAGATGTATTTTGTATAGCATGCTAGAATTTAGGAATTGATGTTCCTGATGCTGTTAGATGATCATGTGTTTATTGTCCTTCCCTACAAGCTGTTGATTATTGTTATCTTGGAACTTGACCTAGCACCCCGTCATATGTTGCATGTGTAACCAGACTAGTAGAAACCCTCACTTGGGCTAGGGTTATTTCTGCTTTAGACATCCACACTTCTACTTTCCTGGACATAGTGTTCTTCCTCGCCCGGGTAGTGGGCCGAGTGGTCAGGAGTTATCTTTTAGTGTGGGATGCATGTTACACTCGTGCTTGGGAGCAGAGTGGAGTCTGGTAGATGTAGTTGGGTGTGTCATCTGTAGCGGGAGCCGTTTGGGTAGACGGCGGTTCCGAGATGTTTTATTTTTCTTGTTTTATCTGTCGCCGCTGTGTCAGTGGCAGCGGTATATCTGAGTTAGCAGGACCTTAAACCCAGAACCTTTTTGGACACACATATGATTTTTGTTAACCAAATATTTTCTTCCAAGCATCGTAGGGTCGCCTGAGTCTGTTTTTGTTTGATTGGACGAAGGCATTAGCCCTTCGAGGCTTAGATATAAAACTTGGTTTCAACTGTTTTCCTAAAAAGAACTAAAAATCATTAAATATGGATTTCTTACAGATCAAAGGGCTTCAGTAAGAAATGTCACCTTTTCCTATAAATTAACCACCCGAGATGATTCGAGTGGTCTGGGTTCTAAGGTCTGCCTTCTTCTTGGGACAAGAACAACGAAAGGCTATGCCTAGAGCCTGTTCTTGTTTGATTTGGGTTGTAGGTTCTAGTCTTTCGGGGTTCCCGGACCCTTCCTTGTGTCAGTGGATGCGATGTTGGCCTGTTGAGGCAGTTGTTCGCAGTGGATGTGACGTTTGGTCAGTTTGGCCTGTTGAGACAGTTTCTCGCAGTGGATGCGACTTTGTGCTATGAGTTGGTAGAGTGTGATCTAGAGGTTGTTTTTCCTGATTTAGTGGTGGAGGTGGTTCTCCCACTTAGCTTTGAGGATCTTGGGGTCTGGCAGATCGAGTCGTGGAGGTTTCCCGACTCAGCCATGGTCGTGCATTATCAGATTGAGTCGTTGAGGGTTCTCCGACATAGCTGTGAGAGTGTTTTGGGCTATTCCTGTTTGAGTCGAGGTTCTTTTTCCGACTGAGTTGTGCTTTGAGCATGGAGTTACCGATCTGTTTGATCGTGGATCATAGCCTGCATGAGCCACATTTGAGCTTGACAGAGATACTTTACAGAGATACTTGAGATGGGTTACTTTTTACTCGAGCGGGTCGCTCCCCTCGAGTGCCACTCCGGAGTAGGCGTGACCGGGTTGTTATACCGGCGTGAGATTGAGCTTTTCTATCGCGACTTGTCATTGCATTTGTCCCACTGGCTGTGCTGGTGTTGGCAGTCATGGACGTCCTACGTAAGTCCGCTCCTCCGGGACGTAACGGCAGTAGGTTGGCACAGGTTTGACTGGACCCGATGAGGCAGTCAGTTTAGATTGGGTGATCAGAGATGAGAGTTAGTTGTGGCATCATGTTCTTTCTGTTCCACTCTTTGAGCATCTAGATAGAGGCATAGTAGCTGTAGAGTTTACTTTTCCCAGCTTTCCTTACAACACTGCATTTGTTGCTTTATGCCTCTAGTAGACTTAGTGGGCAGACCGTCAGGCTTGTTGGCGGCACCCACTGAGAACTACTGTGGGATGTAGTTCTCACACCCGTCATGGTGTCTTTCCCCCAGGGACTTCTACTCTGGTTCCTGTTGTTCCTGTTGCTGATCCTTCTGACCGAGGCGTGGGAGTCGCGAGCTAGTTCCCTACCTGTCGTTGGAGTGTAGCGGTACCCCTTCAGAGGAGAGCTTCAGTAGATTAGTTATTTTATTTTCCTTCTTTGAGAGACTGATGTAGTGAGGATTGTCATGTTTTGAGAGCCTGTACACTGATGTATTTATTGGAGATACCTCCCGGTTGAGTTCTGAGTTTGTATATGAGGATATTGTATGATTATCATTTTTGGGAGACGGACATTGTTGTATTATTTCCAGTTGTACAGTGATTGATTTAGTTATACAGCAGATTTTTACTTATAGCTCTGATATCTGTTTAGCTGTAGTACTTTTCTTGCAGGTAGGATGCCTCGCCTATGCGGGTTTGGCATAGGTGGTGGATCTGTTGGCGAGCCGGGTCGCAGTTTCGACCCCGGGGCGTGACACTGGGTATTTGTGGCTCGGGTGCGAGCAGGGAGTTTGGGATAGTGTAGTCAGGTTTCTGGGGATTTGGGACAGGCAGGGCCTGATGGCAGGGATTGCGGCAACCGCGAACTGTGGGCGGTTGACCGGGTTATTATTATTACATCAGATTGGAGGTGAGGGATCGGGCTTCCTTAGTGGATGGTTTTTCCCACTTACTTAGAGTCTTGATCCAGTCCTGCTATCTCAGATACTTATGGTTACATACTTTACTCGTGTGGGTCGCTCCCCTCGAGTGCCACTCCGGAGTAGGCTTAGGGCCGAGGCGTGTGCCGGTCGATTGGATACTTTGGGATCGTGCCGTGTGCCGATCAGATTCTGGGTTCTTGATTTGACAGCAGAGCAGGCAGTACCAGTGTTTACTGGTGTATTGATTGGGTTTGGTCAGGCAGGCTTTGACTTTCTCAGGCATACTTTTAGCTATTCTTTTAGCTGGGCATTTTAGAGGCATTTTAGTGGTAGCTCTCTTTTATCAGTAGTTCTGTTTATAGCTTACCACCTCTCTTATTCTTTTTCTTGCCTCTGGTAGACTTGTGGGTACGTCGGGGTTTGAGGCTTTACCCATAGGGGGAGGCTACTGGTTTTACTAGTGGTTCTCACCCCCATTGTTGTTTTTCCCCTTTCCTCCCTTTGTTTTGCAGTGTCTGCTGCGAGAGTTGTGGATCTTCGGTTGACAGTTCGAGGCGAGGGAGTCACGAGATAGATCCCTACCAGTGTTGATTACTACAGTGGGATAGATGTACCAACCCGGAATGTGGGTTTCACTGTACTCAGTTGTATTTTATTATTTCAGCTTATCTCCGTTTCTGGATTTATAGATGTTGTATAGGTGGCTTTTACTTGTATTACAGTTTCGGTGGATCGGATTATTGTATTAGTATTTTTTTTGGGAGATGGATATTGTACTTTTATTTTTCAGTTGTAGAGTGATTCAGGTTTTTATTACAGCAGTTTTTCTTCAGCTCTGATATCTGTTTAGTTGTTAGATGGTGCTTTGCAGGTTGGACGCTTCGCCTATGCGGGGTTTCGCATAGGTGGCAGATCTGTTGGCGAGCCCGGGTCGCAGTTTCGACTCCCGGGGCGTGACAGTCCGCCTCCCAAAAAAAGTAATAATAATACAATATCCTCAAATACAAGCTCTGAACCCAACCGGGAGGTAACTTCAATAAATACATCAGTGTACAGTCTCTCAATACATAATATATCCTCACTACATCAGTTTCTCAAAAGAGGAAAATAAAACAACTAATCTGCTGAAGATCTCCTCTGAAGGGGTACCGCTACTCTCCAACGACGGGTAGGGATCTAGCACGCGACTCCCTCGCCTCGAACAGCAACCGCAGAGTCCGCAACACCCGCTAAGACTCTGCAAAACAAAGGAGAGAAAAGAAGGGGAGGGGGAAAACCCCCAACGGGTGTGAGAACTACACCTAAAAAGGGAGTCCTCAGTGGGTACCGCCACTAGGCCCGACGATCTGCCCACTAAGTCCACTAGAGGCATAAGATAACCAAAGCAGTAAAGACTGAAATAGGAAAGCTGGAGACTCTCAACAGCTACCATGCCTCTATCTAAATGCTCAAATGGGGAAAACTCTGATGCAACACACGCACACGAGGTCCTCAATCGACCCAATCGAGCTGACTGCCACATCGGGTCCAGTCAAACCTGCGCCCATCTACAACCACCTCCCGCTGACGGGCAGGAATTACGTAAGGCGTCCAAACGGACTAACTCGTTATCGAGTAGTGGCTCATGCAGGCTATAGTCAAAATCCACGCTCTCTCTCAGAACGGATAAACTCAAGATCACCAAGCCTCTCGCACAACGGTCAACAACTCACAAAGACCTCGGGACCCCCGTCCCCAAATGGATCCCAACAACACTAGCACTGGTCTAAACACAGCTACTAGACTCCACTCGGTCCCCCCGACACGAGTGAAACAAGAAAGTAAATGCCGGTAATAACCCAATCTGGTGCCACCAGTAAAACTGGCATTGCCTGCTCAGCGGAATATGCACACATGGCTCGAAACCGTGGGACCGGCCCGCACGGCTCGCATCCCAAAATAAGTATCAGACCGGCACACAAGGCTGGGTCCGAAAAGCCTACCTCCGGAGTGGCACTCGAGGGCAGCGACCCACACGAGTAAAGTATCTCAGTAACAAGTATCTCTGTATAGCATGACTTTGATCACAAATCTGATCAAAGTGGGAAAACTCAACCACAAAAGAAAGACCCGACCTCAATCGGATGCAACTAAACGATAAGTGGGAAACTCCATCCACTAGAGAAAACTGATACCCAATCTGGTGCATAGATAAGCATCCGGTCAACCTTATCCGCGGTTGCCGCAAAGCCCCACAACTAATCCAACCTGTCCCAGACACAAAGTCCCGACTACACTACCCAGACCTCTACTCGAACCCGAGCAACACTGACCACCTGACTAACAAGAAGGAGAAAGGAAAAGCATGGTTTCTCCTAAGTCAAGTTCCAATAAGTAGTGTAGCAATAAAAAGTGGCCTAACTATATGTCCATACAAGCATGCATTTGTCCTCAAGAATGATATAAGAAAGTAAACCACATGTCTACACCTGATCATAATCCTCGATCATAATAACTCCTTAGAGTGAAAATCCGCACATAGCTACAAAATCCTATCCCAAAGCATAAACCAACCGAATGAAAGGCTATGTGCTAACATGGCATGTTACATGATCTCATAGGGTAACATTAACCTAGGTAAGCTTACACTATTCACCGACATAAACAACCAAATCATGCAAGTCCTCAATATACAACATGAATTTTATTCCTGCAATCATTTATACAATTTTCATTATCAAGCTTACCTACCTTACAAACATAAGCCATGTACCCAAAACATGCATGCATCCTAACATACAGAATTAGAGAACCGTCCACAGATTCTGGAAACAAAGCACCCACCTGAAGCGCTTTCCGCAGGCAAAGCCGAAGTCGGTGAAGTGTGTAGACGCTCACAGTCCAAAATCTGCCAAAATTGCACCCTCGGTACATGTCGCGCAAGCCTTGGCTCCAAACAACTGAAAACACCCGGAATCCACTATGTCCAATTTTCTACAGTTCCAACAGGTCCAGCAACACTTGCAAACACCCCTGGGTACAACAATAAGGTCCAACATTACACTTAATCCAAAATATTCCAAGTATATACAACATTAGAAAACAGCCCCGAAGATGTGCAGTTTTCACCTGCAGAACGGATTCTGAAAAATCCAACAAAATTACTGTCGCGTTCCTCGCGTCTATACCTTCGAAACGAGTACCTACACGTCAAATTCTGAGCCCTGTAGGCCGAGTTACAAATTCCACAATACAGGGCGCTCACTAACACACAACCACACATCTGTATTTCCATGCACAGATAAAGGGCAAAAAATATACCTTCGGGCAAGCCTTAGAAAAATCCAATAAAAATATTATGACAATCCTAGCGTCGAGTAGATGAAAAAAGTGTACAAGCACATCGCCATCCGATGCCCGGTTGCGGAGATAAAAATCTGGCAAGGTGTCGCTGTCCAGAATTCCTCATAGAAAATGAGGTCCCTATAAGCATGGAAAAACTTCTTGAAAAGCTCAAAACTAGGGGAAGCAGAAAATGCCAAGATCGTAGCTCTGTCTGTCGCGGATCCAACGGCGCAAGAATCGTCTAAAACAGAGGTCGGAGTAGGCCGAGGGAGCTCGCGCGCCGAAACGCGACGAAGAGGAACCCAAATGGACGAGCGTCGCGCCGCGCCGTAAAAATGGAAACCTCAATAAGCGTGCGACCAAAAATCCTAGAAATCCTCCAGAGGGTGCGCAACATGTAGCGGAGCAACTTTGCTGATGACCTCCAGTCGGTTTGAAGCTCAGAAATGCGAAAAGAATGGAAGAAGAAGAAGCTCGGATCCCTTTTATAGGCTCCAGAAATAAATGAAGAAATGACGGCTGTGTCCCCACTTCCGGGCGCCCGAAAAATCCGGGCTGCTACAGTGTTGGGCCCGACCCAACACTGTGCAGGCCCGAATCCTCCACGGGCCTCCACGTAGCCCGCCGAACAGGCGACAGCAACGCCCGCCGCTCACAACGCGACACGTGGCGCCCCCAGACGCCGACACGTGGCCGCCCACGCGCGGGAACAGCGCGTCAACGTGCCCACGTGCGCCCTGCGCCCGCCGCCTGCGACTCTGCACGCACGCTTCCCGAGGCGCTCCCCAGCCTGCTCCGTGGACCGAGCGTGCTACACCGCACCAACCACACGCCGCCACGTGTCACCCTCCGGTCCACCGTACACCGCGCTTTTCCCGTGGACCGCGCCCGCTGCGCCGGCCAACCGGGATCCGCCACGTGGCCCGCGCCCGGTGCACGCCTCCGGGGTGGACCGCGAACCTGCCCGCGCCTGCACCGCCGCTACCGCCGCCGCCGCCGCCGGCCGCCAGCCACCGAAACAGTGCCAAGGTTCCTAGAAATCCGTGCCGGGTCATCGGAGCTCCGAAAAATGCAAGTAGGTAGTCCATATTCATCGTTTTCGCGCGCTGAATCCAAATTTGCTGTTCGTTTTGCTTAATTCCAACTCTAAAAATTGCCGAAGGCATCCGGAAAGGTGTTCCTTGGTCCAAACTTCGCGCTGAGTCCATTTTTAATATCCATTGCGCGCGAAACCACTTCTAAACTTCCGACGGGGTCATCAGACTACTCTCGTGATCCATTTAACACACCGAGTCCATCCCTAATGTCCAATTGGTGCACAAATCCCACCAACACGCCACATAGGCCTCCAGAAGCTGTAGATGCCACAGTAGTCTAATGGTGGAAATTTCGGGTCTTCACATCCTCCCCCACTATAAAAAGTTTCGTCCGCGAAACTAGCTCAAATCCACCAAGAGTCACAAATACCACGGGTAGGTATCCATCAATAACGCCTCCAGCTCCCGAAACACCACTCACTCCCCGTGATCACTTCCCAAAAACAACAATACCCAGGCCTACCTCGACAATGCCGTGACGTCCATCGCGTCCATTAGCCTCTTTGGAGCACCTTGCGTGCACCACGGAGTCCACGGCGCGCTCGTGCGCCCTCGAAAACCCCGCCACCGAATCGCCCTCCTCCCCTCCCCGTGCGCTCGGGTGAAGCCAAAAAGGGGAAAAGGAGGAAAAATGGGGCCATTCGGGCCCTTATAGGCCGAAAAATCACTTTCGGGCGCACCTTTCGGGCGCCCGGAAATTTCCGGGCGGCTACAGTAACCGCCCCCGTTGCGGTCCACGCGCCCGCGCCGCGCCAGCGAGGCGCCACCTCACCATCGCTCGGCCAACCAGGGGCCGACACGTGTCACTCGACCTGTGCAGCGCGACCACCGAACAGCGGCGGCCAATCGTTGGCCGCCACGTGGACCGCACCCACGCCCGCGCTGACGCAGGTCGCAGTGACGCGTTGCGTCGCCCGCTGACTAGCCAACGGCAGGCCGACGTGTGGCCTGCCCCCGCTGACGCCGCGCCAGGGCCCGCGCGCCTTCCCCGCGCGGCCCTGCAGCCTCGGCTGCTGCGCCCAATGGGGAGACGCCACGTGGCGGTTCCCCACCGACCACGCGGCCTCGGGCCGCGCGCCACAGCGCGTGCGCAAGCCTTTCCTCGGGATTCACACCAGTGCCTCGGGATCTGTGCCCACCCCCTCGGGATCCGTGCCACTACCTCGGGATCCGTGCCAACAGTAACTTTCGGGCGCGCTACAGTAACTTTCGGGCGCATCGAAGTCCGGACCGGGCTGTTACAGTGAACCGGGTTAGCTACAGTGCAGCCCGGTTCGCTGCAGCCCAAAAATGCCGGTTTGCTACAGTATTTTCCGGGCGCTCGGAACTCATTTTCGGGTGCCCGAAACTTGGGCCCAAGCCCAGTTTCGCCCGTTTTCATCTGTTCTTGCCCGTTTCTCGCCCGTTTTCGCTCAAATTTGACGGGCAGCCACAGTTTAACTTAATTTACCTCATGGTACTTAAACTTTTCATTTTGGACCACCTCTGGGTCGCCAAAAGCCCCACTGTATTTAATTTCACTGGCGGAGCCCGTTCTCACTATCCGGGTGTCCGATCAACGCGAAACTTTTACTGTGGCCTTAAAACACATTTACGGAGCTCCCGTAATTTTCTCGGAATTTTTCGAAACTATGAATTTTCCACTTACAATCTGGGCCCACTTTCTCATGTAAGATTCAAGATCTCACATTCTAATCCCGATTTGGGCCCAATTCGTTTCCAGGTCATCCTTTACTTCTATAAATTCAATAAAATAGCATTTCATACCATTTTATTTACATTTATTTATATACCAAAATTCCGGTTCATTACATTCTACCCCCCTTAAAATAAGTTTCGTCCTCGAAACTTAAGTCACATCTCGACTCCTACTTGATCAAGAGGGAGGAATCTTGCCCTCGCTACTAGGTTCACTGAACCTCGTGACCGGCATCACATTGCCTGCTCGCCCAAAATTATACGAGCAACCCATTCATGGATCCCTATCTCTTTTTAGGGACAAACTCAGACCTGGTGTTTGGCCACTTTCACCGAGTAGGTGAGAGACCCATCTGAGCACTTGCTCTCTCAATTGCCACGAATGACCAAGTCTTTTCTTGTGAAATCTTCACTTTAATTCCGCCATCATTCTATCTTTCACAACGAGGTTGCATCTGCAACTAGTTACATTTACCGCATTTTCCGGTCACTCCGCTGCCTAATGTGGAGGGCAAAGGCCAATCCACAAGTCCTCAACTATCTCACACGCTGTTAGCACTCTAAGTCCACAGGTTATCAGCTAACCCGACATCTCGGACTACTAATAGGTTCACAGACCACGGTCAAATTGGGGCCTATAGCCCAAAACTAATCCAACACCGTATAATGGCTCTCACTAGCACACAGACCCAATCATCAAACGGGTAGATCCTCACTTAGGATTACTACACCAACACTCCCACTAGGAGCTACAGTACCTCAATCACCACTAGCTCTACGGCCCGGTCATATCACACTCTCAGTGTACTAATAGCCTCAATGCTCACACGTGGCATTCCACGTTCCCGGGTCATCGCTCGGACTACCGTCCCAACCGAATCTCTATCTTGCCCCGCCATCAGGTCTCGGGCCGCTGTCTCTCACAGCTGACTGCGCCTGCCAACTGGGCTACAGGTCCACAGTCCACAAACATGGTCCAGGCACGGATCGTCCCCAAGCAAACCCGCTAATCGTCGCCACGCGACCACTATGCTCACTGAGCAAAATCAACTAACAAGTCGTCAGTCCACGACCCAAACTCTCTATCAACTCTGGCCACACTGGGTAAAGGCTAATGTGCCACCTAATTAGCTCTCTCTGGCTAAACGATACTTGTGCTCCATGAGCACCCTAACAGTTGGGCGTCCTACGCCCCCATGCTAACTCAAGAAAATTTAGTGTTAAGCGATTCTCTTACGCACCCCAACGGCTCTTGTGCAACTCTCCCAACTAGGTCGAGGCACCACAATAACAGTTCACCATTCAGGTGAATAACACGCACATCCTGCGGTGGCAATCTTTGCTATTACACCCATTCATCAGAACGGCGCCAGTAAAACTCTCGCTCTATCGAGAGATCCACACATCTTGAAGCGTACTCTAGGCCCGTAACCTTTTCTTGCCCTAACCCTTAGGACATATTCACTTGGTTCTCGCAACATAGCGATCACCAGCGTTCTGTAAATCGATCTCTCACTGGACCTTTCCAACCATACTTTGTCAGCAAATTAGCTGACACAAGCTCATAACACTCTTTGCTGAAGGTGCGGGGTGCGCCGACAAAAGCTCGGCGGCAACTGCCACCCGCTCTACTGTTGCCCTAACAGGCGGCGACGCCGTATACTCACGCGTCATTATACAGCCTCAGCTTGCTGCGCTATCAGCCACTGGAGCCTATTGATCTGCTCCGACTGTTCCCCTTGGCGCCACCCTTAGGCGTCGGAGTTGTAGGTTTTTATAGGATCCACAAGGATCTAAATAGGTACTATCAAACAACTAGAGGGGGGGTGAATAGGTGTAATACTTATAAAACCAAATCTCAGTGCAAAATAAAAACCAATGCGGAAAATAAAAACAGCACACCAAGATATACGTGGAAACTCCAATCCAGGAGAAAAACCACGGGACCAACACGCAATAACAATCCAATAAGAATAGAAGAATAACAAGGTGATTACCGACTCCACGGACTCAAACCCCTCCTTCAGCTTCTTCGGACCTTGCGCTGACCGATTGGATATCCACGCAATAACAATCCCTAAGAAAAGAAGAATAACAAGGTGATTACCGTCTCCACGGATTTAACCCCTCCTTCAATTTCTTGGACCTCGCGCTCCACCGATTTTGCACGCCCACTGCACACGTTCGAATCCACGAACGCCACTCGAATCCACGAGCACACGTTTCGAATCCACGAAACGCCTTTAGCACACCGAATCCACGATGCCACGCCGAATCCACGACGCAAACTAAGTCGATAAGAATATTGACTTCGATGGTGATCCTTTGCTTAGATTATCAATGAAGAACCGTAGAAGAAATCTCTAAGCAAAGATTAGATCAATTCGACAAAAGATATGTTCTTGAAAGAACCATCGAATTGACCTAAAAGAGGCTATGAAGAAGATCGATAAAAACCTAGCCTCTAGGGTTGCTCTCAAGGGTTTTATAAATTGATCGGCCGTAGCACCCACGTTTTTGAGAAACCCTAAGTGTCTATTTATAGTTTAGAAACCTTTGGAAAGAGATAAGAATCAAAAACATACCTTATCTGGAAATTTTCAGGACGGCGATCCGGATCAGATTTATTGCGATCCGGATCGTCGTAACGAGATTGACGATTCCAGAAAACCAAGGGTTCGGGATCCGGATTGCAAGGCCCGATCCGGATCGTTCATACAAATCAGAAAACTTAACATTCGGGATCCGGATTGGAAATTGCATGGATCCGGATCAAAGTCTTGTATGAAGCAACAACCTTCGGGATCCGGATCGTTGGCTCTGATCCGGATCCTGAACAAGTCCGAACACCAGTTTTTGATTATTATGCAATTAAAAGTTCATCCAAGTGTTTCTACACTATAAGAAAGTATTCGGATCACCACAATTATTTAGTTAAACATACCTGATCCTCTTGAATACTTTCTTCTTGAGATTGATGTAACTGATCCACAATTCTTCAACTTCAATCTTCAAGATTCAAGACACTGAGTGTCAACTTGAGCTCTTGTTGAATCTTCTCTAAGTCTTTGAATGCTGATTGACAATTTGATCCCTTTAAGACTCCGACTCAACTCACTGACTTGACTCACGAAATATGCCAACACCAGAATGCCGTAACAATCTCCCCCTTCGGCAATTTCGTGACAAAACCCAAAAATACATAAAAGCGCTCAAGTCACTCATCTTAAACCAAAAAATCGAAACTCAATGTCATCACCAAAACATTGATTTTCTTTGCGTGAAGGATCCAATAAATACAAAATTACATTTGAACCAAACAGTCCTAGAACATACTCTATGACTTAGGACTTGGAGTCTTAAAGTGATGTAATTCCTGCAAAACAAAACTCCAAACAAAATCAAACGTTAGTCATTAGAAATTACAATCCTACATTTGATCCGTCTTCCTTTTGGTTCTTTTGTTTTTTCTTTGTCTCCCCCTATCTTGAGCATCTCTAACATGTTCTCCATGTTCTCCCCCTTTGTGATACGATCATCATTTTCCGTTCTCCCCCTATCTCGTTGATCTCATCTCTGTCTCCCCCTATTTCTCTTCTCCCCCTTTTTGTCACAAATTGTCAAACAGTGAACATACTAGACAAAAGGAAATCACTAACAGCATTAGTTCATAGAGAAAGAGAGATAAAAGCTCAGTTCCGGTATATAACAAAAATGCAGATTGCGTACCTGTACCAGAAAGCAAAAATCAAATAATTTCTTGAAACAAATCCAGATTTTGGAATCTTTTCAAATACCGATTTGTATTCCATCAAGAAATCCATTTAAGTGCTTTGAAAAACAATAAATTCACATAGATGCCATTCAATCCAATTAATTTCACGAAATTAAAAAGATTTACTCCAAAATCATGAAAAATAAAGGTAAAACATTATAAACCGTTTTTCATGTTATATTCATCAAACACAAGTCATCAAAAATAATCTTGAGATCCAACCTCTATCAAGATGTAACGGATTTACAAAGATGACTTACGGAGATTTCCAAATGACATCAATTCTGAATTTTTACCCTTTCAAATTTGAGATAAGCACTAAAATACCTAAGGGTGGCTCTTTGAGCATCTTTCAACTATTCCACCTTATACCAACCAGGAGATTGTTCAAAATATAAGAGTTTTGCATATAAATCTCCAAATGCTTCAACTAAAGATTTTCTCATAAAATACTATCAAGCATCCATAACATGTGGTAGCTTCACACACAAACCGGACGACCGGGGTGGCAGCTCTTTCCAGCATGTGGTGGTAGTTTTCACACTCCTTTCGGATGTAACTCTTTCCACATCTTTTGCAAATCATTTTAATACCCTTGTAAGAATGCAATCTCTTACGTGAAAGAATTTAATCCCAAATTTTAGTCTATCGGTTGTCTCACGTTTATCACAATGAACTCACACAACCGAGATAGATTAAGCATCTAAAGATCACACATGATTTCTAAAATTTGATGCTTATAATATCAAAAACTCCTATAATGAAGTATCTTCAAGATTATGATTATGGAGTAAAGTTGATAATCCATATAAAATTAAATTGGAGTGATTGAAAGTGAAAGCCCTTTTCATTCAATGCACTTGTTCATTAAAAACCCTTTTGTTCAAAAGCAAAGTATAAAAACGAAGAGCATTGAAAAACATGTAATGCAAAGATTAAGAAGGATATGAAGGGAAAACCAATCAAAGCATTACATACAGTCATAAGCTATTTAGAACTTAAGACAAGGAAAGATATCACCTTTCCGAATCCAAAATCGCTGGATTTTGGGTTGTCTTGATTCGTTGTGGCCGGGGGTTGTCCGCTTTGACTGTTGGTCCACCTTAGGTCTTTGCCTCGCAATGATCCACTTGTATGATTGATGTTGTGGCTCGGACCTTTGGTGGGTTGAGTGAACTCCTTTAACTTGATGTGTCTTTTGATTCCGTTGAGTTCGCTCCGTAGATGAAGTTGCCGAAGGATTATTCTTTCTCTTTTTCGGGCAATTCTTCACCAAATGTCCTTCAAGTCCACATAAGTGACACGTTCTTCCTTTCAATTTTATTGTGGAACTTGAAGCATGCACAGTTTGGTCCTTTTTGAATCCCAAACCAACCTTGCTTGTTTGACCTAATCCGGACATACAAACATGTTTCTTCGAACCGGTTGAAATCCTTTGTATGTCGGATTTAAGTTGATGGACTTGCTTGGTCAAAGCTTGATTGGTGACATGAATATCCTCAAACTGTTTTTCTAGAAAACCAATCTTGTCCATATATGATTTAGCGTTTGTCTCCGATTGGTTTCGCTCTTCTTGGAGGATTTTATTGTTTTCCAATAAACGTTCTCGTTCCTCCTCGAGATCATGAAGTTTTATCTTTAAAGCATGATTCTCGTCTTGATCTTCAAGTCGTTGCTTTCTCAACTTCTTGATATGTTTGGCCATCTTCTTAGATTCCGCAAGAAGTTGTTGATATGCCTCAATGAGTTCTTCCTCATCCGACTCCCCCTCACTTGATGACTCTCCGCCGGTTGTTGATGTTTCATACAAAATCAAAGGAGTAGAGTCAGTGACTAAAGATGATAAACAATTATTAGAAGAGGGAAAATGAGAGGCATGAGAAGCAACGATTTTTTCCTCTTTACTTGAGGTCGATTCATTAGAAGTAGAATCGTCCCAAGTTTTTGCTTGCAAAGCCCTCTTTTTATATGATTTCGGAGAAGGACAATCCGTTGAAAAATGGCCGTAGCCTTTGCATCGATAGCATTGGATTTCCCCTTCGAAATCATCTTTCTCTTTTTCTTTAGAGGGTTTTGCAAAGCTTTTGAGGTTAGAGGATTTAGAAACCGATGATCCTTTAGAAGGTTTCGTGGATGAAGATCCATCGGTTCGATTCTTCCAAAATTTCCGACGAAATTTTTTTACGATCCGCGCCAATTGTTCTTCAAATTCGGCAAAAGAGATTTCATCGTCGGAACTCGATTCGCTATCTTCTTCCTTTGTTGATTTGAATGCAATACCTGTAAGCTTAGAAGAAGACTTGGAAGAACCTTGATTAGTAGGAAAAGTCATTTCATAAGTTTGCAAAGCACCTACTAATTCCTCTATACTCATCTCATCCGGATGGCTAACGGTTTCAATGGCGGTAACCTTTGCCCTAAACCGTTCCGGAAGAGTCCGAAGTATCTTTCTTACAATTTTCGACTCCGGGATCTTTTCTCCTAAATTAGAACATGTATTTATTACATCTTGAAGTCTAGTGTAATAATCTGTAAACAATTCATGCTCTTCCATATGAATAGAGTCAAATTGACTTGTAAGCATCTGGAGCTTTTGAATTTTTACAAGATTAGTACCCTCATGTGCAATTTTGAGAATATCCCAAATTTCCTTTGCGGATTCACACGCGGAAATTCATGTGAACTCAGTCGAGGAAAGAGAATTAAATAAAGCGTTCATACCTTTCCCATTGTAAGAAGATCTTTCAAATTCCTCTTTGGACCATCTAGAGCGAGGTTTTGGGGTAGTAGAATTTCCTACTTCCTCAACAGGATGCATGTCACGCCCCGGGGGTTCGAATCGCGCGGAAGAGGAGCCACCGATGCCCCTGATTCAGCCATATATTTTTTTTTGTAAAACATTACTCCCCGGCGCGTGCACAGACCCGCCGCATACACAAATTCGCTCTGCAAATGAGCAGAGGCCCCTTTGTATATGCACGGCGTCTCAACTACAAAGTGTCTCACAAGGCGTAGTACCTACAATCTCTAACCACATCAGTTGGGGTCTCGTACACATACAACCAAACAATACACATGATATTCTAGCATTCACTTAGAGCATGGAGGCCGGTGTTTTGAAAGGATAAATAATCACAAGGTTTTGAAAGCGGCATCCACACGACGCCATCGTTTATGAAAACAGTTCGCAAACACATAAATCCCATAAGGTTTGTAAAGCTCGGTGCCCACTCGACACCCATGTTTTAAAAGTAGTTTTCGCAATCGGTTTTCTTTGCTTTCCAACGTTCAAAACGGCCAAGTAAGAGAGAGCGTAGAATTCATTCAATCATTCAAAAGGAAAGAAAGGGCAACATCCACTTCGACCCCACGGGGGTGTCGCAATCCACAACTAGCTACCATGAATAATAAAAGAAAAGGGAAAGAAGAGTCACTGTATCTGAAGTCACCCAAACATCAGATCAGCACCCTCGCGTCCTCACCGGCGCCCTAGCACTCGCCCCTGGATGAACCTGTCACGGAGTGGGAAGTCAGTGACTAGAAATAGCATGATAAGCGTAGTAAACAAAGATAAGGCAAACCACAAACACCGGAGCAACTATCCCTCCCATGCATCTTCCACCATAACCACACCCTGTATCAACACGACATCGGGCACCTTCCCCGATGCCCACCGCCGAGCACCTGCCTCGCAAAACAACATCGGGCACCTTCCCCGATGCCCACCGCCGAGCACCTGCCTCGGCCGCCGAGCACCTGCCTCGACATCACCGCTCACACCCCCCACCCATGGGGGCCCCCATTCCTAACGCCACCGACGCGTGGGGTACACGGGTCAACGTTCCACTTTTTCGGAAAAGCACACCCTTTGCGGTGGCCAAACCGCGGGTGTGCGTGTAGTAAATCTCGAGCCTCATCCGAGCACCAACCTCGGTAAACCATACCGAGCACCTGCCTCGGCAACCAAATACCCACTCAATAGCTTTAACAGGGTTAGTGCATAAACAGAAGGAGACTGACAATTCCACCTTGCCCCAACATGCTATTTCTAACAGTTAAACCCCATTCCCGAATTCCCCGGGAACGTACCCACCTTGTGTGCGTCGTCCTGCGTTCGTCCAGTCCGCGTCTGTGCACCAGTCGCCAACAGCGTCCCGCACTCCTGAAGGAACAAGGGCAAGACAAAGCTTAGAAGTCTGAAGCTTACAACGACTCCCAACCGCGTGCAGCGGAGTTCTTCGCACAGCACCGGCCCGTGCGACGAACACTCTGCCTGGGCGCAGCCCCGCGTGGCACCAGCCCGCGCGGGCGCTCCTCCTGCGGTGCGGGGCGACCCCGCGCGGCACCAGCCCGCGCGGGCGCCCCTCCTGCGGGCGGCCCCGCGCGGCCGGGCGCCGCGCGGGCGCGCTGCTCGCGGAGCGGGGCGACCCCGCGCGGCCCCAGCCCGCGCGGGTGTCCCCCTCTTGCGGGCGGCCCCGCGCGGCCGAGCGCCGCGCGGGCGCGCTGCCCGCGGTGCGGGGCGGCCCCGCGCGGCACCAGCCCGCGCGGGTGCCCCCCTCTTGCGGGCGGCCCCGCGCGGCCGAGCGCCGCGCGGGCGCGCTGCCCGCGGTGCGGGGCGGCCCCGCGCGGCACCAGCCCGCGCGTGCGCCCCCTCTTGCGGGCGGCCCCGCGCGGCCGAGCGCCGCGCGGGCGCGCTGCCCGCGGTGCGGGGCGGCCCCGCGCGGCACCAGCCCGCGCGGGCGCCCCCCTCTTGCGGGCGGCCCCGCGCGGCCGAGCGCCGCGCGGGCGCGCTGCCCGCGGTGCGGGGCGGCCCCGCGCGGCACCAGCCCGCGCGGGCGCCCCCCTCTTGCGGGCGGCCCCGCGCGGCCGAGCGCCGCGCGGGCGCGCTGCCCGCGGTGCGGGGCGGCCCCGCGCGGCACCAGCCCGCGCGGGCGCCCCCTCTTGTGGGCGGCCCCGCGCGCGGCCGAGTGTCGCGCGGCGCGCTGCCCGCGGCGTGGGGCGACCCCGCGCGGCACCTGCCCGCACGGCGCCCCACCCGCGGCCAGCCCCGCGCGCAGCGATGCGCGACGGCGCCGCCCCCTCCTCCCTCCTCGTGACCAACAAAAGAAAAAAAAAGGAGATTCCCCCAAACGGAAACGTATCCGACTCACCTCGATGTGCGAAAGAGGAGGAGAAGGAGGGATCGTCCGCTTGCCTCCACCGGTCCACCCTTGCCCGTGCGCTTGGTTACTCTTTGCCGGCGGCTACGAGGGAGGAAGAAAAGAGAAAAGGCGGCCACCAAAAGAGAAAATAAGAGGAACCCTAATCCTCTTTCCCACACGGCCATATAAATACTAAAAAGGATTAGGGTTTACCTTAAAAGGTGTGCGTGCTGCCAACACGGATCCCGAGGCGTCTAAGGGGTCCGAACTTCAAAAAATTATTCTGGGAGAACCGGGAGTCGGAATCCGAAACCGATCGCGTCCCCGTTCTCCGTTTCGCGGGCCCTTCCGCCTAAAAATGTCCGCGAGTCCCGACGGACTTTCCGGAAAAACACTAAAAATTGTCCCACAGTCGGACAGTCGTAAGAAAGGGATAACGGAAAGGGTAACGGAAAAGCCAGGTCTTACATCACTCACCAATAAAAACAAGTTTCGTCCCCGAAACTTAACTCCCGTCTGCGGCGAAGAGGTCCGGGTAGCACTCCCCCATCTTTGACTCTGGTTCCTAAGTTACCTCACATTCTTCCTGGTTGCTTCACAGCGCCTTCCCATAGGGGGATCGTCCGGTTGCGCAACCTTTTTGTCCTCTCGTGCTAAGATCCGCATCGAGGTTTGGCAGTAAAGCCAACCGGTATGTCACCGGGCCTACGCGCTCCAACATCCCAAATATCGGGTCATTGACGCCAACGAACAATCCCAAAAGCTCGAACCATTAGCAATACGCAACTCATTTACTTAAGGCGTCCTGTCACACCGCCAGCGATCTTGTCCTGACTCAACCCACCTGGACGTCTATGGCGTACTGTTACAACGCCTCGGGTCTTGGCCCGTCTCACCTCACCTGGACGTCTAAGGCGTACTGTTACAACGCCTCGGGTCTATTGTCACAAGGCCGGAAGTTGGACCTATTTAACCCTTAACTAAATAGCCAACATAAAAGACAACTAAGTCTTCACCTCCTTATTGGGTACGAGGGTACGAAGTATTACTTCTAAGGGTTCCTCTGGGGTCGTGGCCAAAATTTCTCTTGTACGAGGTCTTCCTTGCTACTACCTCCCTCGTAGCCGAAACGCCTGCTTTCCCCCCGCCGGTCGCTGATGTTTCGCTTTCACCTGTTGGCACACCCAAAATTGCGCCACAATTTGTGCCACATCGCTCTTTCGATTTGGGCCACCAGAAGGTCTGCCATAGATCCCTGCACCTCCTTGTACCTCCGGAATGGGCGGTATAGGAGGTATTATATACTTTGGCTAGATTTTCTTCCCTCGTTTCTAGCTTATCGGGCACACGAATTCGTCCCCGGAACCTTATTACATCCCTGAGTCACTCGTAAAAATTCCGCCTTGCTCCGAGGACATTCTGTCTTGCACCAGTTGTAGTTACGTGTCCGTCGTTTGGTCTCCCAAGATCCTCTTGGAGATTCGTCAGACTAGATCTTATAGTCTTTTCCGGGCTTCGGCTGTATGAGCGCTGGCGCCTGTGTGCGTCTGTCTTTAAGTTCTTTGAAACTCCTTTGGCACTGGGCTGTCCAGACGAGCCTCTACCCACTTTGGGTTAGTCGATTTAGGGAAGTGGCCTCCCACGAAGCGTCTGTAGTGGCCTGCCCGTCCTAAGAAGCTTCGGATCTCCGTCACCGTTGTTGGCCGAGCCCAGTTGGCCACCGACTCGATCCACCTCGGATCCACTGCAATTCCAGATGTCGAAACGGTATGCCCCAAAAAGTCCACCTCACGGAGCCAAAACTCACACTTTATGAGTTTGGCATATGGTTGCTGATCCTGGAGGGTCTAGGGGATTACTCGCGAGTGTTCCCCATACCCCTTGTCCGTTGTGAGAGTAGATCGGAACGTCCACTATAAGACCATTACCGGCTGGTCTAAGGAGGGCTTGAGTATCCTATTCATCATGCCTGTGAATACCGCTGGTGCGTTAACGAGTCTGAACGGTATGACCGTGAACTTATGTCGACCACTCCGAGTTCATAAGGCTGTTTTTCGGTAAGTCTGGTTCCCGGAGACGCACTTGGAACTTCAAGCAGTCAACTACCACTTAAAGATTGCCGCGACTGTCGGCCCCAAGCGTGATGCCGTTAACTTTTAACGGAAACCTCATTAGTCCTTAGAGACTAAGAACCCGTCTCGCCCTCGCTGGGCAGGAAGGAGTACAGCCGCCTGCCTCGAGGGGTAGCCGGAGGATCCGACCGAACTTATCTCTACGATGGGATTTCTTCTAATATCTATGGTAGGGAGAAACATGAAGCGAGGGGGAGGGGTGGGATGCTGCTACGGGTGATGTCCCCGTTTCCGAGGGGCAGTTGAGACAATAGTGCCCCGGTTTGCCGCGTCGAAAACAGTGGTCTTGCTTCTGGGGACATTCGGTCACTTGGTGTATTCCACCGCAATTGATGCAAGACTTGTCCACCGACCATTGTCCTCCCGTCGGCGCATTCGTGGTTCCTCGTTGCCATCTCAGGTATTTAGGAGGCCGGCCCCTCTTGGTATGCTCTTTTCCAAAACAAGGTCGAGCTCGTTTCTTATCCCCGCTGTGATCTGAGCTCTCCCGTCGGGCTCGTGAAATCGCAAATTCGTGCTCCACCGTGGTGGCTCTATCGACCACCTCCTGGAAGGTGTGCAAATCCGCCGTTTGCACCACCTTGTAGATGTCGCTTCGTAAACCATTCACAAAAAGACGGGCTTTGTGAGATTCATCTCTTATAACAGGGGGAACACATTTGGTCAACCTCACAATTTGCCCGTTGATAACCCGTAACTGTCTGACTTCCTTTCTTGATGTGCTTCAGGTCATCTTCCATCTGCTGTTTGATGCTGTCGGAGAGAAATGCCTCAAACAGTTTTTCTCGGAACGTGGTCCAAGATGGAAGGGCGGTGCCCCCCGAGGGGTCCGCGCACACCGTCCTCCACCACCTGCGGGCGTTTCCCTCAAGAAAGTGGACTGCCAAAGGGACCCGTTCATGTTCTTCCATCAATAGGTCTTCAAAAAGCTTTTCCATGGTATCCACCCATTTTCCACGACCCAAGGGTCGGTCGTCTCTCCCTCAAACACGGGTGGGTCGACCCTCTTGAAATTTGCCAAGTTCGCTGTCACCCCATCCCATTCGGTTTGCCGGATAAGGGCTTCCCCCGCAGCAACGGCGGTCATTCTGGGGATAGGTGTCACCACGGTCTCTCCCAAGGGAGCTCCGACAGTGGCTCCCGGCGTAGGTCCCGAAGTTGCTGGTGTTAGTGCTACTGAGGGCGTCGTCGGATGAACCGACGGTATCTCGGTCACCGTGGTCGGAGAAGGGGCAACCGTAGTCTCGCTGACCGCCACCGACGGTCTCGTCACTGGTGCGGTTGGTCCGGGCAAAGAAGCCTGGGCGACCTCGATTGGTATTGTCGACTGTTGCGCCCACTGCCGCATTTGTTCCATAAGGGTTGCTAACTGCCCGGCCACCTCTTGTAGTTGTTGTCGGTGCAGCTGATACTCCGCCGCTATTGGCACCGTACTTTCTGCCCCCGCGTTCTCCGCTGATAACCCATTTCGGGCCATTATTCGCTATATACAAAGAAACCAAGTCAACCCTAGACCTAACGGGTCTAGCACCACGACCTACAGACGCACCGAAATTAAATCCCCCTTTTTCCCTCGCACACTCACGATCTACTGGTCTACCCCAAGTTCCCTTTATTATTCAGTAGTTAGTGTATTGCGCCCCGTGGATGTTGGGCCCCGACTGTTGTGGTTAAAGTTTACCGCTCTGATACCATCTTAATCTGTCACGCCCCGGGGGTTCGAATCGCGCGGAAGAGGAGCCACCGATGCCCCTGATTCAGCCATATATTTTTTTTTGTAAAACATTACTCCCCGGCGCGTGCACAGACCCGCCGCATACACAAATTCGCTCTGCAAATGAGCAGAGGCCCCTTTGTATATGCACGGCGTCTCAACTACAAAGTGTCTCACAAGGCGTAGTACCTACAATCTCTAACCACATCAGTTGGGGTCTCGTACACATACAACCAAACAATACACATGATATTCTAGCATTCACTTAGAGCATGGAGGCCGGTGTTTTGAAAGGATAAATAATCACAAGGTTTTGAAAGCGGCATCCACACGACGCCATCGTTTATGAAAACAGTTCGCAAACACATAAATCCCATAAGGTTTGTAAAGCTCGGTGCCCACTCGACACCCATGTTTTAAAAGTAGTTTTCGCAATCGGTTTTCTTTGCTTTCCAACGTTCAAAACGGCCAAGTAAGAGAGAGCGTAGAATTCATTCAATCATTCAAAAGGAAAGAAAGGGCAACATCCACTTCGACCCCACGGGGGTGTCGCAATCCACAACTAGCTACCATGAATAATAAAAGAAAAGGGAAAGAAGAGTCACTGTATCTGAAGTCACCCAAACATCAGATCAGCACCCTCGCGTCCTCACCGGCGCCCTAGCACTCGCCCCTGGATGAACCTGTCACGGAGTGGGAAGTCAGTGACTAGAAATAGCATGATAAGCGTAGTAAACAAAGATAAGGCAAACCACAAACACCGGAGCAACTATCCCTCCCATGCATCTTCCACCATAACCCCACCCTGTATCAACACGACATCGGGCACCTTCCCCGATGCCCACCGCCGAGCACCTGCCTCGCAAAACAACATCGGGCACCTTCCCCGATGCCCACCGCCGAGCACCTGCCTCGGCCGCCGAGCACCTGCCTCGACATCACCGCTCACACCCCCCACCCATGGGGGCCCCCATTCCTAACGCCACCGACGCGTGGGGTACACGGGTCAACGTACCACTTTTCCGGAAAAGCACACCCTTTGCGGTGGCCAAACCGCGGGTGTGCGTGTAGTAAATCTCGAGCCTCATCCGAGCACCAACCTCGGTAAACCAGACCGAGCACCTGCCTCGGCAACCAAATACCCACTCAATAGCTTTAACAGGGTTAGTGCATAAACAGAAGGAAACTGACAATTCCACCTTGCCCCAACATGCTATTTCTAACAGTTAAACCCCATTCCCGAATTCCCCGGGAACGTACCCACCTTGTGTGCGTCGTCCTGCGTTCGTCCAGTCCGCGTCTGTGCACCAGTCGCCAACAGCGTCCCGCACTCCTGAAGGAACAAGGGCAAGACAAAGCTTAGAAGTCTGAAGCTTACAACGACTCCCAACCGCGTGCAGCGGAGTTCTTCGCACAGCACCGGCCCGTGCGACGAACACTCTGCCTGGGCGCAGCCCCGCGCGGCACCAGCCCGCGCGGGCGCCCCTCCTGCGGTGCGGGGCGACCCCGCGCGGCACCAGCCCGCGCGGGCGCCCCTCCTGCGGGCGGCCCCGCGCGGCCGGGCGCCGCGCGGGCGCGCTGCTCGCGGAGCGGGGCGACCCCGCGCGGCCCCAGCCCGCGCGGGTGCCCCCCTCTTGCGGGCGGCCCCGCGCGGCCGAGCGCCGCGCGGGCGCGCTGCCCGCGGTGCGGGGCGGCCCCGCGCGGCACCAGCCCGCGCGGGTGCCCCCCTCTTGCGGGCGGCCCCGCGCGGCCGAGCGCCGCGCGGGCGCGCTGCCCGCGGTGCGGGGCGGCCCCGCGCGGCACCAGCCCGCGCGGGCGCCCCCTCTTGCGGGCGGCCCCGCGCGGCCGAGCGCCGCGCGGGCGCGCTGCCCGCGCTGCGGGGCGGCCCCGCGGGGCACCGCCCGCGCGGGCGCCCCCCTCTTGCGGGCGGCCCCGCGCGGCCGAGCGCCGCGCGGGCGCGCTGCCCGCGGTGCGGGGCGGCCCCGCGCGGCACCAGCCCGCGCGGGCGCCCCCCTCTTGCGGGCGGCCCCGCGCGGCCGAGCGCCGCGCGGGCGCGCTGCCCGCGGTGCGGGGCGGCCCCGCGCGGCACCAGCCCGCGTGGGCGCCCCCTCTTGTGGGCGGCCCCGCGCGCGGCCGAGTGTCGCGCGGCGCGCTGCCCGCGGCGTGGGGCGACCCCGCGCGGCACCTGCCCGCACGGCGCCCCACCCGCGGCCAGCCCCGCGCGCAGCGATGCGCGACGGCGCCGCCCCCTCCTCCCTCCTCGTGACCAACAAAAGAAAAAAAAAGGAGATTCCCCCAAACGGAAACGTATCCGACTCACCTCGATATGCGAAAGAGGAGGAGAAGGAGGGATCGTCCGCTTGCCTCCACTGGTCCACCCTTGCCCGTGCGCTTGGTTACTCTTTGCCGGCGGCTACGAGGGAGGAAGAAAAGAGAAAAGGCGGCCACCAAAAGAGAAAATAAGAGGAACCCTAATCCTCTTTCCCACACGGCCATATAAATACTAAAAAGGATTAGGGTTTACCTTAAAAGGTGTGCGTGCTGCCAACACGGATCCCTAGGCGTCTAAGGGGTCCGAACTTCAAAAAATTATTCTGGGAGAACCGGGAGTCGGAATCCGAAACCGATCGCGTCCCCGTTCTCCGTTTCGCGGGCCCTTCCGCCTAAAAATGTCCGCGAGTCCCGACGGACTTTCCGGAAAAACACTAAAAATTGTCCCACAGTCGGACAGTCGTAAGAAAGGGATAACGGAAAGGGTAACGGAAAAGCCAGGTCTTACAATGCACCCAACCGTATTCCACGGATTGCCATACCCGCTCATCAATTGCGATGAGAAAAGCTCTCATCCGCACTTTCCAATAAGCATAATTAGTCCCATCAAAAAGAGGAGGTCTATAAATATTACCACTTTCACCCAACATTATAGATAAACCTAAAACCCGCTCTGATACCAATTGTAGAGTTATTAATCCCAAAGGATCTAAATAGGTACTATCAAACAACTAGAGGGGGGGTGAATAGGTGTAATACTTAAAAACTCAATCTCAGTGCAAAATAAAAACCAATGCGGAAAATAAAAACAGCACACCGAGATATACGTGGAAACTCCAATCCAGGAGAAAAACCACGGGACCAACACGCAATAACAATCCACTAAGAATAGAAGAATAACAAGGTGATTACCGACTCCACGGACTCAACCCCTCCTTCAGCTTCTTCGGACCTTGCGCTGACCGGTTGGATATCCGCGCAATAACAATCCCTAAGAAAAGAAGAATAACAAGGTGATTACCGTCTCCACGGATTTAACCCCTCCTTCAATTTCTTGGACCTCACGCTCCACCGATTTTGCACGCCCACTGCACACGTTCGAATCCACGAACGCCACTCGAATCCACGAGCACACGTTTCGAATCCACGAAACGCCTTTAGCACACCGAATCCACGATGCCACGTCGAATCCACGACGCAAACTCAGTCGATAAGAATATTGACTTCGATGGTGATCCTTTGCTTAGATTATCAATGAAGATCCATGGGAAAAATCTCTAAGCAAAGATTAGATCAATTCGACAAAAGATATGTTCTTGAAAGAACCATCGAATTGACCTAAAAGAGGCTATCAAGAAGATCGATAAAAACCTAGCCTCTAGGGTTGCTCTCATGGGTTTTATAAATTGATCGGCCGTAGCACCGACGTTTTTGAGAAACCCTAAGTGTCTATTTATAGTTTAGAAACCTTTGGAAAGAGATAAGAATCAAAAACATACCTTATTTGGAAATTTTCAGAACGGCGATCCGGATCAGATTTATTGCGATCCGGATCGTCGTAACGAGATTGACGATTCCAGAAAACCAAGGGTTCGGGATCCGGATTGCAAGGCCCGATCCGGATCGTTCATACAAATCAGAAAACTTAACATTCGGGATCTGGATCGGAAATTGCATGGATCCGGATCGAAGTCTTGTATGAAGCAACAACCTTCGGGATCCGGATCGTTGGCTCTGATCCGGATCCTGAACAAGTCCGAACACCAGTTTTTGATTATTATGCAATTAAAAGTTCATCCAAGTGTTTCTACACTATAAGAAAGTATTCGGATCACCACAATTATTTAGTTAAACATACCTGATCCTCTTGAATACTTTCTTCTTGAGATTGATGTAACTGATCCACAATTCTTCAACTTCAATCTTCAAGATTCAAGACACTGAGTACCACTTGAGCTCTTGTTGAATCTTCTCTAAGTCTTTGAATGCTGATTGACAATTTGATCCCTTTAAGACTCCGACTCAACTCACTGACTTGACTCACGAAATATGCCAACACCAGAATGCCGTAACAGGAGTCTGCCTCCCTGCCGGCGGAAAATTTCCGCCTATCGGCAAGAAGATTCCGTATGTTACTGTACCACACCAATAAGTGCGGTCACCAGCTATCGCAGCTCGTGTACTTCGTTTGACCCCAAGCCCTCTCGTGACTCAAGTCAAAACAGGGGCGTCTCCTTATGTGGTGTCATCGCTTATACGCACACCACCACGAAACAACTACCCCAAAGGTAGCCATTTGAGCAACGCGCAGTCTACATACCGACGAAAAGGCTCGTGGACTCAATCGTGCGAAAGTATAGGAGGGTACTCCTTTTCATCTCCAACATTACGTTGTCGGCCGCCAACGTAATATCCGAAGAATGAAAGCTCGTCGCCCTCGATCAGTCCCAACATCCTTTTTGGGAACAACAATAACCAATCGAATACTTTCGCCCAACAATCGACACACTCTCTCGTGCTAATCCCTAGGGTCTCCCTAAGGTTGCTAACCACCTAGGACTATTCCTAGGCTCTGATACCACTCTAATCTGTCACGCCCCGAGTCCGCCAATTTGTACGGTTCGGGCACGCCAACAGACCCGCCAGTCGGGTAAGCCCTTTTCCTACCCGAAAGGAACGGTAACATCCATAATAACACAACAAGTGTATGCGGAAGCTCGATATCAGAGTACTAAAAATCACTACAAATTTAAAACTTTCATTCAATAACAACAGTTAAAGCGGGAATGAAAGCATACAAGAGTGAACCATGCATTACTTTATTACACTTTACAATCTCTAAACTTGCAAATAAAATTATTACAATTCCTTTACATAAATTCCTCACCATACAAGGTTCACTCAAGAAATATAAAAATGGGATACCTCTACAAGACCCTCTAGGTCTCTATGCTGCTGGGCCCTTGCCCCTGTCGCATTCCTCGCCGTCTGCATCTGAACCATCGCAACCGCTGCATCCATACCTGAACCTGTGGGGGGGGGGGGGGGGGGGGAGTCACCCAAGGGGTGTGAGAACTACATCTGAGTTCCCAGTGGGTACAACCACCGAGAAAAAGTGTCCTACACCACTTGGTCCAATGGAAGCAATAATAATAGTGCTAGGAAACTAAAATCCTCAAAATCATAATGCTACTATGCATATACTGGCCACTACACTATCTGTGTATACTCACCAATCCATCACTACTCTGTCTAGCCACACTAGGCAACTAACCACCAACTCGGCCACTATGCCGCTGTACACTGGGTTACACTAACCCGGCCACTTTGGCCACTCTCTGTTCTTTTTACTCTTTACCTTATGGTGGTTTAATTTAAGTTAACCCTCAGAAATTCTTATCCAACGGGCCCCAGCCCGGTAGTCCTACTACCATCAGATAAGATTTCTAAGGTTGCCGATAACACTCGCAAGTGTTACCCCATCCTGCCGGGGGGACTTGTCATAAGGGACACTGCCCGATAGGGTCACTGCCCAACTCTGACAAGAGTACTCTAGAACCTGTCATACGGGTCGCTGCCCGGGAGAGGGACCCTATCCAACTCCTACAGTTGTACGTTCGCCCCCGGAGGTACGCCCGTTTTATCTTTTTCTTTTCTTTTCTTTCTCTTTTCTTTTTTCTTTCTCTTTTCTTTTTCTTTCTCTTTTCTTTTTCTTTTACTTTAGCACTTGGCCTCTTTGCTCTTAACACTTGCTTTTCTGTCTTATACGAGCTTGTAGCTCCCTTTTTGCCACTGGCAATCTCCTTCTCTTTTCTTTAAGCATTTAGCTCTTTACTTTCACTTTTAGCCTTTCGAAAGTACCTCGTCCGACGGGTCACTGCCCAGGGAGTCCTGCTCCACAATGACGAGTCTCAAATTCGGAGGCGCCATTTACATTCTCGATATGCTCTTTTAGCCGTTTTTAGCTTGCTATTAAACTTTACCTTTTGCATTTATTACCTCTTATCCTAGGTCTTGCCATAAGGATAATTAGAGAGTCTCCTGGACTCTTAAACATTTCACCTTCATTTATTTAACTCAAATTGAAGTTAAAGTTATTGTCCATTTGCCCAGACACCCTATGACTTTCTAGGGTTATATTTGATCAACTCTTTAACCTTGGGATCTTATCCCACTTTCCTTATTCTTCACTGAATCCTAGAGTTAACTTAACTCTATTTTTTTCTGTTCCACTTTTATCTTAGAATTACACTGACTCTAATTTCCTGTCTGTGAGTTTAAACTCCTCTGGATCACCTTAGGTTCCCTTTACCTAAGTTCCATAACATACTCATCCTAGAGTTCCTTGACTCTATGTTGATCACTAGTCCACCTTAGGTTACCTTTACCTAAGTTCCATGTGATACTCATCCTAGAGTTCCTTGACTCTATGTTGATCACTAGTCCACCTTAGGTTACCTTTACCTAAGTTCCATGTCATACTCATCCTAGAGTTCCTTGACTCTAAGTTGATCACTAATCCACCTTAGGTTCCCTTTACCTAAGTTCCATGTCATACTCATCCTAGAGTTCCTTGACTCTATGTTGATCACTAGTCCGCCTTAGGTTACCTTTACCTAAGTTCCATGTGATACTCATCCTAGAGTTCCTTGACTCTATGTTGATCACTCAATCCAGTGTCCTTAGGTTATCACCTAAGACAATGCCACTCGTCCAATCCTAGGATAACTCCTAAGTTGATGTCACTCGTCAAACCCCTATACTAGGTTTTCCCCTAGTCTTACTACCAACAAATGTTGTTCTTTTCCCTGATGTCACATGATTCCTAGGGTTATACCCTAACATGATCACAATCATAAATAGCTAATCTTTTTCATGCATGCAATTATTTTCATCTTATTCATAAATAGTAATTACTTATACGCATGCATATTCCTCATATATCTTTGGCAACCAACAGTTGCACCTTTCCTCTGTGTCCATTTGCACATGCACATCTATTCCTCTATCTCTGGCAACCAACAGTTGCACTTTTCATCTGAATCCATCTACACAGGCAATCTTAATCATAACTACCTAACGCCTCTAACAGGCTACTATCATGCTTCGAATCGAAAAGCAAAGGAGCAAGGGGAGAGGTCACCCATTTTCGGCAGAATTCCCCACCTTGTGATGCCCCCAATTGCTTGTAGACACTTGCAATTGGTCTCCGCGCGATTCCACTTGTTTCCTCGAGCTTGCACGCAAAACGGTGCACATCCCTCGAGTTTGCACGCAAAACGGAGCATGCTTCTCTTAAGGTTGCATGCAAAACGGTGCACGTCTTTTCTGACCCTGCACGAGAAACGATGCACAATATTAGGGTCAACACGCAAAACTGTGCGCGACAACACGACCTGCACGCGAAACGGTGCACGTACCTCGAATCTGCATGCAAAACGGTGCACGTCTGACTGTAGGGTTGCACGCAAAATGGTGCATATTTTTTCCTAGTCCTGCACGAAAAGCAATGCAAACCATTAGATTCTACACATAAAATGGCGCGCATTGGTCCAACCCGCATGCGAAACGGAGCACGTACCCCGTATTGGCACGAAAAACGGTGCACACTCTACTGTAGGGTTGCACGCAAAACGGTGCACATTTTTTTGACCCGGCACGTAAAACGAGATGCATTGTTAGAGTCTGCATGCAAAACGGTGCCCGTTAGTCCAACCTGCAAATAAAACGGAGCACATACCTCGCATTGGCATGCAAAACGGTGCATGTTCTTCTATCAACGTTGCACGCAAAACGGTGCATGTTTTACGAGTTCGCGTCCAAAACTGTGCGCATTTACCAAATCCGCAGGCAAAACGGTGCACACCTCCACGAGCTTGCACGCAAAACGAGGCGCGTCCAAAACGCCCGTGAAACTCGCGCAGTACAACGACACAGAAAGTTGGGTCCCTAACAAGCACGTGGGCAAAGGGGTCAAATCCAAAATCCAAATGGAAACTTCAAAACTGTGCCAAAAATACCACAAAAACGACACACGGGGCCTACCTCAAAAATGCCGTGACGTCCATCGCGTCCATTAGCCTCTTTGGAGCACCTTGCGCGCACCACGGAGCCCACGGCGCGCTCGTGCGCCATCGAAAACCCCGCCACGGAATCAACCTCCTCCCCTCCCCGTGCGCTCGGGTGAAGCCAAAAAGGGGAAAAGGAGGAAAAATGGGGCCATTCGGGCCCTTATAGGCCGAAAAATCACTTTCGGGCGCACCTTTCGGGCGCCCGAAAATTTCCGGGCGGCTACAGTAACCGCGCCCGCTGCGGTCCACGGCCCACGCCGCGCCAGCGAGGCGCCACCTCACCATCGCTCGGCCAACCAGGGGCCGACACGTGTCCCTGGACCCGTGCACCGCGACCACCGAACAGCGGCGGCCAATCGTTGGCCCCCACGTGGACCGCACCCACGCCCGCACTGACGCAGGCCGCAGCGACGCATCGCGTCTCCCGCTGACCAGCGAACGGCAGGCCGACGCGTGGCCTGCCCACGCGCTAGGGCCCGCGCGGCCCTGCAGCCTCGGCTGCTGCGCCCAATGGGGAGACGCCACGTGGCGGTTCCCCACCTACCACGAGGCCTCGGGCCACGCGCCACAGCTCGCGAGCAAGCCTTGCCTCGGGATTCGTACGCCGTGCCTCAAGATCCGTGCCCACCACCTCGGGATCCGTGCCACTGCCTTGGGATCCGTGCCAACAGTAACTTTCGGGCGCGCTACAGTAATTTTCGGGCGCATCGAAGTCCGGACCGGGCTGCTACAGTGAACCGGGTTTGCTACAGTGTAGCCCGGTTCGCTACAGCCCAAAAATGCCGGTTTGCTACAGTATTTTCCGGGCGCCCGGAACTCATTTTCGGGCGCCCGAAACTTGGGCCCAAGCCCAGTTTCGCCCGTTTTTGTCCGTTCTTGCCCGTTTCTCATCCGTTTTCTCTCAAATTTGACGGGCAGCCACAGTTTAACTTAATTTACCTCATGGTTCTTAAACTTTTCATTTTGGACCACCTCTGGGTCGCCAAAAGCCCCACTGTATTTAATTTTGCTGGCGGAGCACGTCTCACTATCCGGGTGTCCGATCAACGCGAAACTTTTACTGTGGCCTTAAAACACATTTACGGAGCTCCCGTAATTTTCTCAGAATTTTTCGAAACTATTAATTTTCCACTTACAATCTGGGCCCACTTTCTCATGTAAGATTCAAGATCTCACATTCTAATCCCGATTTGGGCCCAATTCGTTTCCAGGTCATCCTTTACTTCTATAAATTCAATAAAATAGCATTTCATACCATTTTATTTACATTTATTTATATACCAAAATTCCGGTTCATTACACAGAGCCACCCTCATCGTTTGTTTTAGATCTAATCTTTTTCGATGTTGATTGGGTTTTCTGGAACGATCAAAATCAAAACAATGAAGATTGTTTTTGAGTATATTATTTTGATTGTTTTGAAACATTAATTAATTAGCACACTTGCGGGCAAGGCGCCGCAATGCTAATTAATTAGCAAATTAGCACACTTGCGGGCAAGGGGCCGCAATGCTAATTAAATTAGCACACTTGCGGGCAAGGCGCCGTAATGCTAATTAAATTAGCGCACGCGGGCAAGGCGCCGCAATGCTAATTAGATTGGCATTGCCTTGCATGACGGATTTTTACATGGTGTAGTCATGCGGGCCATGTGGTTGTTTTGTGCAAAATCGCAATTTAAAATTAATTCGAAACCCAATTAATTAGAAATCGAATTAGAGAATTTTATTTTATATTATATGCCTGTGATGTGTATGAGGTGATGATCATGGATAGCAACCTTGTGATGATGTGAATGGGTGTAATTTAATAAGGACCCAGTGTTAGATTTATTTTGAGTGCCTGCGTGCACCAATTAAATTATGTAATTTGGAGACCTGCGTGTCTCATTAATATTATGGGTTGTATTGTAATTGTTGCAAAATTAAAGGGTAAAGGGGTAGTTCAGGTTCCATGACGATTTGTTCCATTCAAGAGCTGATGCGGTGCAGATCAAGTTTGGACCAAATATTGATCGAGGGAGCCGGCAAGAGTTGATCTACTCCAATCTGATCAAGATGCAGAGCAAGTTTTTGTGTGTAATACCCTCTGACCCGATTCCGGCCTGGTGGCTCAGGCCCGAATCAAATTAAAATCCATGATCATCACCGGTAGTTATTTTTTTTATTATATATATGCGATATATGTGTGTATATGATGCGATGGTTTGCATGAGATGTAAATTTATAATGAATTAAAACTGATGAGATAACAAATCTCCCTAAATAAAATATTAAGTTAATGGTGTTATGAACCCATTAGTGGCCTTCCATCGTTGTAGGGTGTGGGCGTCTCTTTAGTGTTGATTGATGCACCCGGACACGGGGGTCAGTTGCATTAGGGAGCCGCAACCATTCTATTGGCATAAGATGCTATGTGGTAAGAAAGGGGTTGAATCCAAGAATCTGTCAGGATGAGGATTCAATGACTTTTTATTTGCATGATGAACGGTGGGTCTAACTTAACCAAAAGATAAGGCCAAGAATCTGTTAGGATGAGGCCTATATTTTTGGAGGCCAAAGATAAAATTGCGATTTGCTTGAGAAGCATTGAACAAGAGTTGTTCACTCATTTCTTTACTCATTGCCAAGAATCTGTTAGGATGAGGTAGTGTGCAAACAGATGGGACAGCAATTCCCACTAGAAACTTTTAGTAAAGTTTCCGTTTTCTCCACTCGGGGAGTGTGGAGATTCGCTAAAATTAGTGGGAGGCACCATTTAGATTTAATGACCCTAATCAAAATGGATTATGATTAAGTACACAACTAATTAGAATCTTAACCATCTGCAGAAAATGTCCCCCTCTAACCCAGTTGTCAGAATACTTGATACTAATCGCTTAACTGGACCGAATTTCACCGATTGGCTGAGGAATTTGAGAATTGTTCTCAATTCTGAGAAATTAGCCTATGTGTTGGACACGGAGGCTCCAGCAGTGCCCGAAAATCCAACAGCTCAACAGAAAGATGCTAGAAATAAATGGACTGATGATGATATGAAGGTAAAATGCTACATGCTTGCGTCTATGAGTAATGAGTTGCAACGCCAGCATGAGCACATGGAGAGTGCTGCTGACATCTTGCTTCATTTTAAAGAGTTGTATGATGAGCAAAGCCGAACAGCTCGTTACGAAGTATCAAGGTGACTGTTCAGGACTAAGATGTCTGATGGTCACTCAGTCAATAATCATTGCTTGGCGATGATTAAGGACATTGAGGAGCTTGAGAAGCTCGGAATGACTATGGACGCAGAACTTCAAATTGATTTGATCTTGCAATCATTACCTGATTCATTTTCTCAGTTTATTTTAAATTTTCAAATGAATAAAATTACTTGCACTCTCGCCGAGCTGTTGAATATGTTGGTCACGGCTGAAGGAATGCTAAAAGTCAATAAGGGCTCAGTTTTGACTGTTGAATGGGCTTCCTCCAAAAGAAAGTCTAAATGGAGAAAGAAGAAGCCTGCAAAGAAGCCAAAGACTGACACTGTCAAGGTAAATCCCAAAAAGAAGTCCGCCAAAGGAACTTGCTTCCACTGTCAAAAGGATGGCCACTGGAAAAGGAATTGCCCGGACTATTTGGCTAGCCTGAAGGACAAGGTGAAGAATAATACTTTGGAATGTATGTCCGAAATTCATATCATTGAAACTACTTGCTTATCGGTTTGTTCTACTTTTACATGGGTCATTGACTCGGGATGCACCTCACATTTGTGTATTTCAATGCAGGCACTAAAGAAAAGTAGACGACTTAGGGATGGAGAGATTACCCTACGCGTTGGAAACGGAGCAAGAGTTGCTGCTGTTGCTGTAGGGACTTATCCTTTATGTCTACCGACAGGAGTAGTTTTAGAACTTAGAGATTGTCTTTATGTTCCTAGTGCGACTAGAAACCTTATTTCTGTTTCACGTTTGGTATTGGACGGTTATAAGTTTATTTTTGAATCAAACATTTGTTCAATTTATTTGAGAAATAATTTGATAGGTTGTGGTTCTTTAATGGACAATCTCTATTACTTACATATGGATGTTAGTATGAATACAGTTGACAATGGCATGAATGAGAATACTATTGGTTTTAAAAGACCTAGAGAGGAGGTAAACAAAACATACTTGTGGCATCTGAGGCTTGGTCACATTGGAGAAGATAGGGTTAACACGCTTGCTAAGGATGGTATCTTAGGATCCTTACTCCCTGAACCATACCCAGCTTGTGAATCATGTCTTCAAGGAAAAATGACTAAGTCTCCCTTTATTGGACAAGGACAGAGAGCTACCGAAGTACTCGCCCTGATACATACTGATGTATGTGGCCCATTCGATGTGTCTGCTTGGGGCGGCTATCTCTACTTTATTACCTTTACTGATGATTATTCACGGTATGGGTACGTGTATTTAATTAAACACAAGTATGAAGTTTTTGAAAAGTTTAAAGAGTTCAGACAAGAAGTAGAAAAGCAAATGGAAAAATCGATTAAGGCTCTTCGATCCGATCGAGGAGGGGAATACCTTAGCATGAATTTCTTAACCTACCACAAGAATAATGGTATTGTTTCTCAATGGACTCCTCCTGGAACACCAGAATTGAATGGGGTGTCTCAACGGAGGAATCGAACTTTATTAGATATGGTTCGATCTATGATGAGTTTTACAGATTTACCTACGTCACTTTGGGGTTATGCACTTCTTACGGCTATTTATATTTTGAACATAGTACCCTCCAAATCTGTTCCCACCACACCATATGAGCTGTGGCATGGTAGGAAGCCAAGTTTTACTCACATTAAGACTTGGGGGTGTCCGGCTTATATTAAGAAATTAAAGACGGACAAATTGGAAAGCAGATCAGTCAAGGGAAGATTCATTGGTTATCCCAAGGAATCACTTGGATACAATTTTTATCTCCCAGAAAGTCACAATGTGATTGTGAGCCGTCATGCCTTCTTTCTTGAAAATAAATTTATTTTAGCAGGAGGCAGTGGGAGAAAAATAGAACTAGAGGAGAAAGTCTCTTTAGAATCGAGCATTCCAAGTGCCCTTCCTGATAACTCTGTGATACCAGAGATTACATTGCCACCTCGCAAGTCTAGTAGAATCTCTCATCCTCCTGATAGATACATGGGATTATTTATAGAGGACATGGAGGAAATGTTCCTAGTAGGAGACAAGGATCAAAGAGATGATCCTAAGACTTATAGCGAGGCGATGCCAGACATCGACTCCGAAAAATAGTCGGAAGCTATGAAGTCTGAAATAGACTCAATGTACTCCAATCATGTTTGGACTCTGGTTGATCCACCACAGGGTATTGTACCCGTTGGATGCAAATGGATCTTCAAGAGAAAGATTGGTTCTGATGGAAAGGTAGAGACCTATAAAGCTAGGCTGGTAGCAAAAGGTTATAGTCAACGCGAAGGCATTGACTATCAGGATACCTTTTCACCTGTAGCCATGCTTAAATCCATCAGAACTCTGCTTGCTATTGCTGCACATTATGTGTCACGCCCCGGGGTCGAAACTGCGACCCGGGCTCGCCAACAGATCCGCCGCCCATACGGGAAGCCCCGTATAGACGTAGCGTCTAACCTGCAAAGAAATCTACACTAAACAGATATCAGAGCTGAAAAGTGAAAGTTGGATGAAAATAAATACAACTCTAACAAAATATACAACCAGAACCTCACCAAGTACAAATATCTCTCAAAATAAGAAGAGTACAACTCCATCCTCACTACAAAGTCACTCAACATGAACTCTCAAAAAGTAGGGAGGTACATCTACTCTCAAGCGACAACTGGTAGGGATCTATCTCGCGACTCCCTTACCTCGATCAGTCGGGTCAGCAACAGGTGCGGCAGGAACTGGAGCAGAAGAAGAAGTCCCTGGGGAAAAGACACCACGACGGGTGTGAGAACTACGTCCCAAGTAGTTCTCAGTGGGTGCCGCCAACAAGCCCGACGGTCTGCCCACTAAGTCTACTAGAGGCAAAAAGTAACAATGCAGTGCGGAAAGGGAAAAGCTGGTAAAGTAAACTCTACAGCTACTATGCCTCTATCTAGATGCTCAAAAGTGGGACAGAAGAACATGATGCTACAACTAGCTCTCGACTCAAATCACCCAATCTAAACTGACTGCCGCATAGGGTCCAGTCAAACCTGCGCCTACCTACTGCCGTCACGTCCCGGGGGACCGGACTTACGTAGGGCGTCCGTGACTGCCACTAACTGGCCCAGCCAGAGGGACTGTGTCCGTGACTGCCACTAACTGGCTCAGCCAGAGGGAACACTGTGTCGACAAGTCGCGATAGAAGAACAGGCCCAACTCCGGAGTGGCTCTCGAGGGGAGCGACCCCACCGAGGAAAGTATCCGCGTATCTCTGTCGAGCTCAAATGTGGCTCATGCAGGCTATAATCCAAATCCTCGATCAACAAGATCGACTATAACCAAAGGAACACTGTCTCACACACCGGCTGGAAAACTGCACAGCCGAGACTCACGGTCACTCAAAAGTAGCTCTCAAGATCTCAAGTCTACAACCCCAGTCACTCTCCCGAAGAAACCTGGTCTACAGACTGCTAACAACTCCACTCGGTCCCCAGACACGAGTGTAAATGCATCCCACGATAATCCGACCTCTCGGCCCACTAGTTGGGCGAGGAAAACTCTAAGTCCAGAGTGATAAAAAGAATAGTGCAGTGGGAAAGTCTAGAGCAATAAAAACCTAGCCCAAGTTGAGGTTTCTACAGTCTGGCTGAACATGCATCATATGGCAGTGGTGCTAGGTCAAGTTCCAAAAAAATTAATAATCAACAGCTTGAAGGGAGCAAGATAATAAACTCAGGATCATCTAACTACAACAGGATCATCAATTCATACATTCTAGCATGCTGTACAACAAACATTAAAATATGCAAGTCCCTAAAGCTAGAATTAGTACACAGTCCGCTGATCTTGACAAAGAGGTCACCCACCTGATGCGCTGATCTGTCCAAGTCCTGAAGCTGATAATACCAGAACAACAGCGACTCACTGTCCAGTATATCCAGTACAGTCCAAAATCCCACCTGGGTACAACATAGGCTACAGTCATACACAAATTCCCAAAAATCTGCCCAAAAGTCTCATGCTAAATTTCAGCTGTACAGATGCCAAAATATCACCTGCAGTAAGTGTCCAATAAATTCCAATAAAAATATCCCGACGTTCCTCGCGTCGATAGCTTCGAAATAAGTACCTGCACGCCCAAATCGGAGTTCCGTAGGCCAAGATATAAATTCCACAACACGGGCGCGCGAAAACATACAACCACATAACTGTAAAATCTTGCACAGATAAAAAAGGAAGATGTATACCTCCGGGAAGATCTCATGAAATTCCAAAAAAAATACCACGATGATCCCTGCGTCGAGTAGATGAAAAAAGTCTACAAGAACGTCCTGATCCGAGATTTGTGCGCGAAGATCTCTTCAAAAGAAGCTGTTGTCCTCACCAAAAACTCACAGCAAGAAGGGTCCAAATGAGCACGAGAAAACACCTCAAAAACCACGAAATCTGAAAATATGCAAGACACCCAAAATCGTAGCCTCACCTGTTACGAATCCAGCAGCGAAGAAATCGCTCGAAAAGATGGTCGGAGTAGGTCGGGGGAGCTCGTACACCGAAGAGCGACGGAAGAAACACCGAAGAAAGAGCGTCGCGCCGCACCAAGAAAATGAGAATCTCGAAAAGCGTGCCCCCAAAAATCCCCAAACTCTGCAGATGGAAGCTTGATAGTGTGAGGATCAACTTTGGTGCAGAACTCCCTTCGGTTTGAGGCTCGAAAGCGCCAAAAAAATGAAGAAGAAAGGATTCGGGCTTTTTATAGGCCGCAGAAAAACAAATGGAAAAATTCCCATTAAGTCCCCACTTTCTGGCGCAGGGGAGATTTCGGACGGCTACAGTGTTGGGCCTGGCCCAACACTGTGCGCGCCCGAATTCTTCCCGTGCGGCCACGTAGCCCAGCAAACAGGCGGCAGCGGGCGGAGCCACTCAGAGGCGGCCACGTCGCGCGCCTCCCCGCCCGACACGCGTCCCGCACAGCGAACAGCTGTGCGGGGCGCGCCAAACGCCGCCACGTGTCCCTCCCCGCGGTCAAAGCGGGTAGGTGGCGCCCGCCAGTGGCAGGGCGACACGTGGCCCTGCCACTGTCGCGGTCACACGTGCGGGCAGGGCGCCGCCCTCGCCGCCTGCCACGCACGCGCCCCGAGGCGCCCGACCGCCGTTCCGTGCGCCGCGCCTCGTGAGCCCGCGAAAGGGGTGACGACACGTGTCCTGTGCACCTGGTCCACGCACCCAATTTAGGTTCCGTGGACCGCGCCGCGTGCACCGACCAACCGCGGGATGCCACGTGTCCCCCCGCCCCGGTCCATGCACCGCCACGCAAACTCTGTAGACCGCGCCTCACGGGCCCGCCAATCAGGCGGCGCCACGTGTCATGCGCCGGGTCCGTGCACCCAGCCGCGGCGCTCTGTGGACCGCACGCTGCGGACCGGCCAATCATGGGCTGCCACGTGGCAGCCGGCGGTCCACGGCCCCTCCCATGCACCGAATTTCAGCGAAAACTTCCGGGAGTTCCGTTTTTGGGCATCCGGACTCAGAATTTAATAAGCAAATAGCCGTTTTCAAGCGTTTTTCCACGCTGAATCCATTTCCAAGCTCAGTTTGGCCAAAAACCTTTTCAAAATTTCGGCAAACACAGCCGAAGGCCAACATAGCTGAAGATAACTCACAGGGTCCATCTGTAGCATCTGCTTGATGCACAATGGGCCAGACGCACCGACAATAGGTGTTCTAAATAATGGATTCACCAGAAAAGCTGCATGGGAATCTGGGCCACCACATCCTCCCCACTAAAAGGGAGTTTCTTCCCCGAAACAAGAAACAAACAGACGTACCTCAACCAGAAGTCTCGAACAGGAAAGGATAGGTATCCCGCATCACCGTCTCCAGCTCCCAAGTAGCCTCCCGCTCCTCGTGATTGCTCCACAAAACCTTCACATACGGTATGGCCCGGTTGCGCAATTCTCTCACCTCACGAGCGAGAATTCGCAACGGGCGCTCCTCGTATCCAAGATCCTCTCTGATCTCCAAAGAAGTGAAGTCGATCACGTGCGAGGGGTCGAAACATATCTCCTCAAAGCTGAGACGTGGAAGACGTCATGAACTCCGGCCAGGCGGGGTGGAAGAGCAACTCTATAAGCCACAGGGCCAATCCTCTCAAGTACCTCGAAGGGTCCAATAAAGCGGGGACTGAGCTTTCCCCGAACTCCAAATCTCCTGACCCCTTTCGAAGGCGAGACCTTCAAAAAGACATGATCACCAACCTGAAACTCAAGGTCTCGCCGCCGAGTATTAGCGTAGCTCCTCTGGCGACTCTGGGCTATCTCAAGATGTCGGCGAACCAATCTGACTTTCTCTTCTGCCTCCAGCAGTAAGTCCGGTCCCAAAGTCCTCCTCTCACCCACGTCACTCCAATACAGGGGTGACCGACACTTGCGTCCATACAACGCCTCAAACGGAGCCATCTGGATGCTCGCTTGATAGCTGTTGTTGTACGCAAACTCAACCAATGCTAAGTGCCGGTACCACCCTCCTCCCAAATCCATAACGCATGCTCTAAACATGTCCTCAATGGTCTGTATAGTGCGCTCAGACTGTCCATCGGTCTGTGGGTGGAATGCTGTGCTAAAAACGGAGCTGGGTCCCCAAGGCTGACTGAAGACTCCCCCAGAAGTGTGATACGAACCTCGGGTCCCTATCTGATACAATCGAGGTGGGTATACCGTGCAGTCTCACTATCTCATCCAAGTATAACTGCGCAAGTCGCTCCAACGGCGAAGTCATCTGTACAGGCAAAAAGTGTGCAGACTTGGTGAGTCTATCCACGATAACCCAAATCGCATCGGCCCCACTCTGCGCCCTCGGCAGTCCAGTGACGAAATCCATGGTGATGTGGTCCCACTTCCACTCGGGAATCGGAAGACTCTACAACTTGCCAGCAGGGACACGATGCTCTGCCTTCACTTGCTGGCAAGTTAAACGATGAGCCACAAATCTTCCAATATCCCGCTTCATTCCGGGCCACCAAAATCTGCCTTGAGGTCCTTATACATCTTAGTACCACCAGGATGAATGGTATAAGGTGTATAATGGGCCTCCCTCAAAATCAGATCTCTGAGCTCAGTGTCCATAGGCACACACACTCGGTCCCTGTACCGCAGTACTTCCGAGCTATCCACTGCAAAATCCCCTAACTGATCAGCCTGAATCTGCGATCTAATCCGAGTCAAGTGGGGGTCCTCACTCTGTGTCTCTCTAATTTGTAGGTTTTATAGGATCCACAAGGATCTAAATAGGTACTATTAAACAACTAGAGGGGGGGGTGAATAGGTGTAATACTTAAAAACTCAATCTCAGTGCAAATAAAACCAATGCGGAAAATAAAAACAGCACACCGAGATATACGTGGAAACTCCAATCCAGGAGAAAAACCACGGGACCAACACGCAATAACAATCCACTAAGAATAGAAGAATAACAAGGTGATTACCGACTCACGGACTCAAACCCCTCTTCAGCTTCTTCGGACCTTGCGCTGAACCGGTTGGATATCCACGCAATAACAATCCCTAAGAAAAGAAGAATAACAAGGTGATTACCGTCTCCACAGATTTAACCCCTCCTTCAATTTCTTGGACCTCGCGCTCCACCGTTTTGCCCGTACCACTGCTCACTGTTCGAATCCACGAACGCAACGCTTCGAATCCACGAAACGCCTTTAGCACACCGAATCCACGATGCCATTCGAATCCACGACGCAAACTCAGTCGATAAGAATATTGACTTCGATGGTGATCCTTTGCTTAGATTATCAATGAAGAACCATAGAAGAAATCTCTAGCAAAGAGTAGAGTCAATTCGACCAAAGATATGTTCTTGAAGGAACCATCGAATTGACCTAAAAGAGGCTATAAAAGAAGAACGATAAAAAACCTAGCCTCTAGGGTTGCTCTCAAGTGTTTTATAAATTAATCGTAGAGAACAACACGTTTTTGAGAAACCCTAAGTGTCTATTTAGTAGTTTAGAAACCTTTGGAAAAGAGATAAGAATCAAAAACATACCTTATCTGGAAAATTTACGGACGGCGATCGGATCGGATTTACTGCGATCCGGATCGTCGTAACGAGATTGACGATTCCAGAAAAACCAAGGGTCGGGATCCGGATCGCATTGCCCGATCCGGATCGTTCATACAAATCAGAAAACTTAACATTCGGGATCCGGATCGGAAATTGCATGGATCCGGATCGAAGTCTTGTATGAAGCAACAACCTTCGGGATCCGGATCGTTGGCTCTGATCTGGATCCTGAACATGTCCGAACACCGAGTTTTTGATTATTATGACAATAAAGTTCATCCAAGTGTTTCTACACTATAAGAAAGTATTCGGATCACCACAATTATTAGTTAAACATACATGATCCTCTTGAATACGTTCTTCTTGAGATGATGTAACTGATCCACAATTCTTCAACTTCAATCTTCAAGACTCAAGACACTGAGTGCCAACATGAGCTCTTGTTGAATCTTTTCTAAGTCTTTGATTGCTGATTGACAATTTGATCCCTTTAAGACCTCCGACTCAACTCACTGACGTGGACTCACCGAAATATGCCAAGACCAAAATGCCGTAACATAATTCTCTCAACAGAGTGGGCTGCAAGACCATAGACTGAGTCTAGCAGAGACCCCAGGGGATACAACCTCAATCTGTAAGCGCCTCATCTGCTCCACAAGCGGTGCCTGCTGGGGTGATCCAACATGCTCAAGCTCTGCGCTGACCTCCTACTCAAAGCATCTGCCACTACATTGGCCTTGCCGGGGTGATAAAGAATACTCACATCATAAGTCCTTAGCAACTCCAACCACCGCGTTGCCTCAAATTCAGCTCCTTTTGTGTGTGAACAGGTACTTCAAGCTCTTATGATCAGTGTAAATCTCACAATGCTCCCCCGTAGAGGTAAGCCGCCAACAACTTCAGCGCGAACACCACGGCCGCAAGCTCCAAATGAGTAGGGTATTCTTCTCATAATCCTTTAATTGCCGGGAAGCATAAGCAATTATCCCTACCATGCGGCCATCAGGACACATCCCAAGCCAGCTGTGAGAGGCGTCACTGGTAGTCACAAATCCATCGCCCATACTATGGAAGTGCTAAAACTGGTGCCGAGATCAATCTCCTCTTCAGCTCCTCAGAGCTCTCCTGGCACCGCTCAGTCCAAACAAACTTTATCCCCTTCTGGTCAAACTGGTCAGGGGAGTAGAGAGCTACTTCGCAAAGCCTCTCTACAAAGCGACGGTAGTAACCTGCTAAACCCAAAAAGCTACGACCTCAGTAACCGTCGTCGGTCTAGGCCAATCCCGAACACGCATCAATCTTCCGTCGGGTCCACTGCCACTCCTGCGACTGATACTACATGGCCTAGAAAAGCAACCTCCCGGAGCCAAAATTCGCACTTTTTAAACTTGGCGTACAGCTTCTTCTTTCGTAGAAGCTGCAGCACTATCCTCAAGTGCTCCTCATGCTCCAAATCACTCCGGGAGTAAATCAGAATGTCGTCAATAAACACAACGACAAACCGATCCAAGTACGGCTGAAATACCCGGTTCATTAAATCCATGAATGCTGCAGGGGCATTAGTTAATCCAAAAGGCATAACTGTAAACTCATAATGCCCGTACCGGGATCTAAAAGCCGTCTTGGGAATGTCCTCGGCCCTCACCCTCAGCTGGTGGTAACCTGACTGAAGATCAATCTTGGAGAACACAGACGCTCCCTGCAACTGATCAAACAGATCATCAATCCGTGGAAGGGGGTTCTTGTTCCGGATGGTCACTTTATTCAGCTCTCTGTAGTCGACACATAATCGAAGCGGCCCATCCTTCTTCTTCACAAATAAAACTGGCGCTCCCCACGGAGATACACTGGGCCTCACAAAGCCCACATCCATCAAGTCCTGCAACTGGGCCTTCAGCTCCCTCAGCTCGGCCGGTGCCATCCTATAAGGTGCCTTCGAGATTGGTGCGGTTCCTGGAACCACATCAATCACAAACTCAATCTCCCTCTCCGGCGGCATGGTCGACAACTCTGAGGGAAACACATCTGGGAACTCGCGGACAATAGGGATATCCTCGAGTCCCAGTGCCGCCGTAGGCACCTCTACAATCGTCGCCAGGAAGGCGGTACAACCCCTACTCATCATCCGCCGGGCTCTCGCCGAAGAAATAGTCATGGCAAATAAAGTACTCTGGCAGCCTCTGTAAACGAACTCCTCCTGTCCAGGCTCGCGGAGGGTCACCGTCCTCTCTCTGCAGTCAATGGTGGCAAAATACCGAGCTAACCAATCCATGCCAAGAACCACGTGGAAATCCTGGAGCTGCCGCAAGACGAGCAAGTCTGCCGGCAGAACCCAGGGTCCCAACTGTACAGGGCAATCCCTACAACACTCCTCGACATGCAAGACATGGTCTGGAATCTGAACCTCTAATGCATGCGATAATGAAACTACCTCTATACCATGTAGGGATGCAAATGCTCTACTAATGAATGAGTGCGATGCGCCAGTATCAAAAAGTGCTCGGGTATGAACTGCAGAAATCAAAATAATACCTGCGACGACGTAGTCAGCAGCAGAAGCATCCTCAATCTGGGCGGCATAGACACGCCCGCTCGGTGCTGGTGGTCGTCGATCTGGCTGCCGCGAGGAAGATGGAGCATGATCAGGCCTACCATAGGCCACAGAAGGCCCTGTCGTCTGATGAGGAAGAGAAGGTGCTGAAGCGGTGGAAGGAGCTGGAGAACCTGCTCTGGGGCACGAGCTCTGAATGTGACCGGCCTGTCCACAACGGAAACAACGGTCGTGCCTCTGCTGACAATGCATCGGTAAGTGCGGCCCTCCACAAAGACACATCGCTCCTGCCGGGCTGCCGCGAAGTCTGCTGCTGCTGAGATGACTGCTGAGGTCGAGGCGGTTGACGCTGCTGCGAAGACTGACGAGATGATCCAGATCTCTGGCGCCCCTGGCGTCCACGACCCTGAGGATGGAATCGTGGGGGTCTCGGGGGTCCCTCCCTACTCGACTGCCCCTCATCCACCGGCGCCGGGCGCTTCGCCCCTGGAGTCCCTACGGGGGCTGGAGCCACCTCATCCATAACTACCTCTCCAGACTCAACATATAACGCCTGCTCCATCGAGGCCTCTAATGACTGCAATCTGCGGGAGCGAACAAGCTGATAAATGTCCCGGCGCAGCCCCCGCTCAAACATGTAGATCCGGTGAGACTCGTCCCTAGCCACGTGAGGCATACTAGCCAACAGCTGATTGAATTCGGCTATGTATGCATTCACAGGCCGATCTCCCTGGCGGAGATTTCTCAGCTGCTCCTCCAATCTCTGGCGAACACTCTCAGGAAAGAAGGCCCCCAAAAGAAGTCTGCGGAACTCCGCCCAAGGAAGAATCTGCGTCCCAGGCGGACCGGCAGGCTGCACACGCCGCCACCAAGCCTCGGCGTTGCTCTCCAAGAAGTGTGTAGCAAGAAGACCCGAAATCGATCATCAACAAACAAACTCTCAACATGACGCTCCATGGCCGTGATCCAAGTCTCTGCCTCCCACGGCTCAGCACCCATACCAGAAAAACGGGGTGGATCAAACCGGCGGAACCTCATCAACAGATCCACCACCGCACTCTGCTCAGCCGAAGTCAAAGGTCCCGTCGACCCTGGCGGGGGTATGCTAGAAACCGGCGCGACAGGAACTGCTGGTGCTGACGGAATCACAGGGGGCGCTGCAGCTGGCGAAGAGGGCACAGGCGAACTCTCAGGGGGTGCTACCACAGGCTGTGACCTCTGCTCTAACATAAGCATCATCCGACCCAAGGCCTCCTCCTGGCGTCGAGAAGCCTCCTCCTAGCGATGAGAAGCCTCCTCCTGGCGCTGTGAAGCCTCCTCCTGGCGCTGAGATGTCTCCCCCTGACGCCGCACTGCCTCAGACAACTGTGCCACCTGGGCACGGAGCTCCAGAACCTCTCTGCTGTCCCCGCCCCGAGTCCTCCTGCTCCGGCTCAGAGGAAGAAGGCTGCGAACGCGTCGACATCGTGCGTCGCGGAGGCATCACTCACCTGAGGGAAAAGAAAAGAACCAGTCAGAACCCCAAACAAAACACGACCCAATCCAGCGAAAGTCAATGGCATGTCGCCCTTCCCGTAGCACTATGTTGTCTGCAGCCAACATAGTTGCCACCGAAGGAAGACATGTCGATTACAATGGGCCAGACGCACCGACAATAGGTGTTCTAAACAATGGATTCACCAGAAAAGCTGCATGGGAATCTGGGCCACCACATTATGACTACAAGATCTGGCAAATGGATGTAAAAACTGCTTTCCTGAATGGATATCTTGAAGAAGAAATCTATATGGAGCAGCCTTTGGGTTTCACTACCAAAGACAAAAGTCATAAAGTGTGCAAGCTTCAACGATCCATTATGGGTTGAAGCAAGCTTCTCGGAGGTTGAACACTCGTTTCAATGATGCAGTCGAATCGTTCGATTTCATCAGAAATGAGGAAGAGCCGTGTGTGTATAAAAAGGTTAGTGGGAGTGCTGTTACCTTCCTCGTATTGTACGTGGATGACATACTCCTAATTGGGAATGACATTCCTATGTTAACATCGGTGAAGTTATGGTTATCCAAAGAGTTTTCTATGAAGACCTTGGTGAAGCATCTTATATCCTAGGGATAAAGGTCTATCGGGATAGACCTAGAAGTTGCTTGGTTTATCGCAAGCTATGTACATAGATGAAGTGTTGAAAAGGTTCAGCATGGAGAATTCCAAAAAGGGTATGGTACCTCTAAGACATGGAATTCACCTCTCTAAGAACATGTCTCCTAAGACACCTGAAGAGAGAAGTCGCATGAGCAGGATCCCTTATGCTTCCGCAATAGGGAGTTTAATGTATGCGATGCTATGTACTCGACCTGATATAGCACAGGCTGTGAGCATCACTAGTAGATATTAGTCGAACCCAGGCGAAGAGCATTGGGTAGCGGTAAAGAATATCCTTAAGTACTTGAGAAGAACAAAGGATATGTTCTTGGTTCTTGGAGGTGGAGAACTCAAAGTTAATGGCTATACAGATTCAGACTTTATGTCTGATATAGACGATAGAAAGTCTACGTCTGGGTATCTTTATTTGCAATGGTGGGTCAATAGTTTGGAAGAGTTCTAAACAAGAGACGATTGCTGATTCTACTATGGAGGCGGAGTACATCGCTGCATCTGAAGCTGCCAAGGAAGCTGTTTGGATCAAGAAATTTATCTCTGAGGTTGGTGTGGTTCCCTCTAGTAGGGATCCCCTGCCACTATATTGTGATAATAATGGCGTCGTAGCATTAGCTAAGGAGCCGAGATCTCATCAGAAATCCAAACATATCGAGCGGCGGTATCACAAGATCAGAGAGTACATCAAAGATAAACATATTGAAATGCAGAAGGTTGCCTCCGCAGATAACGTGGGACCCGCTAACTAAGGCTTTGACTCAGCAGAAACTAGAGACTCATCTTGAGAAGATGGGCATTAGATACATGACTGATTGGCTTTAGTGCAAGTGGGAGATTGTTAGTTGTATGCCCCAAAGCCTATCAGGCTGACGCATTTTTATATGCGACATATTTGTACTTGATCTTTATTATTATTTGGGCATCTTATGCCATTCATGTTTATGTGTCCATGAATCGTCCTTTGAATTAATGAGATGATAATGTATATTCTTAGCTGTGATGATTCGGATCTTTATTGGGGTTATGGCTTGGTCAGTAGCTTCTGGGGACACTCTTATGCTATGGAGTGTTTGGGTGTGTATCGGACTCAAGAAATGGATTCAGTGTGTTGATTGGACCCCGAGTGTATTCGGGTACCCCCGTCGAATTTTGGGAGGAGATTTGGACAAAATGGAGGCCGTATTTGGATTCAGCACGGAAAAACGTTGAAAAACGGCTACTTACTTGTATTTTTCTGAGTCCGGACGCCCAAAACGGAGACCCGGAAGTTTCTGTTACATTTCGGTGCATGGGGGGAGCCGTGGACCGGCCTGGGACACGTGGCAGCCCGTGATTGGGCCGGCGCACGCTGTCCGGTCACGGGGGAGGCCGCCGGTGCATGGTGGACGGCGGGCCACGTGGCAGCGTGCTACTGGCCCGGTGCTGTGCGCGCGCGCGCGCGGGGGCGTGCGCGGGCAGGCCGGGCAGGCCGGGCAGGCCGGGCAGGCGCGGGTGAGGCGCGGTGCACGGTGGACCGGGGCGCGCCACGTGGCGGCCCCGGGTTGGTTGGTGCAGGTGCGCTCGGTGCATCCACGGGCGCGGGGTGCGGCCGTACGCGCACGCGGGCGCACATGCGCGGGCGGCACGCTGACAGCGCCAGCTGGCGTGTCGGGCGGGGCATGCGCAGCGCACGTGCCGTGCCAGCGCTGGCGCGGGCCGGGTGCGGGACACGTGGCGGCGCCCGATAGGCGGGCGCCGCTGTCCGCTGTTATGCGGACACGTGTCGCGCCCGGGATTTTCCTGGCGCTGGGCTGGGTCGTGTTTTGGGCCGCACTGTAGCGGCCCGAATTCGTCCGGGCGCCCGGATTTAGGGACACGGTGGGGATTATTTGAATTGTTGGATTGGGCCTATAAATAGCACCTCCTCTCCCTCTTTTTTCTTCCTTTTCCGAGCTTTAGAGAGGGAATGATGAGAGGGAGAGCCCTTTATGGAACTTGTTCCCCTTGTGTTTTGAGCTCGTGGTGGATCCCCGGAATTTTTGGGGCTCGGCAACGGCGATATCGGTTTTACAGTTCGCCTCAGTTTTTCCCCCATTTCGGCCCATTACCGTCACAGTTCAGTCGGAAATTCACTGTGAGCAAACCGGGAGGAATTTTTGGGCGATTTCTTCGACAGCATGTTCCTAGAGGTAAGGCTTCGATTTTCTTGTTGATCGCTTCACTCCATTTCGCACTTTTGGCACGGTTCCGAGGCATTTTTGACCCCCATTTTTCTATGATGGGATTCTGGACAGCGGAGGCTTGTTCGATTTATATCTCAGTCTACGAGCATCGGATCAAGGCGTTTAAGGACTCGATTTTGATCTACTCGTCGCAAGGAAAAAAGTGGTGTTTTTCTGGGATTTTTTGAAATTGATTCGAAGGTGATAATTAAGCTTTTCTTGGACTGTGTGCCACAGGATTTTTGGTTATGTGGCGTTGCGCTTACCGCGGTGTTTATTTGTAACTTGATCTACAGGTATCGGATCGGAACGTGCGAGTACTCGTTTCGATCGTATCGACGCGACGATCGCAGTGGGATTTTATGGATTTTTCAAAGGATTGTAGATAGGTGAAATTTAGCCATTTTTGGGGCTGATTTTTGGACAGCAAGTATTTGTGCATTTTTGGGATTAATTGTGCGCTGTTTGGATTACCGTGTAGTGTGCCGTGATTATCTGTGCTATAGGACAGTGGGCAGCGAGAGGTTTCTTTTGGTGTTGTGCGCACTTTTCGAGGTGGGTGGTTGTTGCATACCTCTACTTTTGACTTGCTCACTAAGTTTATTAGAGAAGCCCTCTATTGACATATCGATTGATTACCATGCATGATTAAATGATATCAATGTGAGCCTATCATTTGAGATTAATTTTGTGGACATAGCATGTTGGAATATTATCGGATAATAGTGTTGTTGGAACATGATTATTGAAATATTTTGTTAGTGATAATTAACATGCCATGTTAGCACATAGATTTGATGAAAATTGGTTAAATGGATTAATTATTGGGACATGAGGACATATCTATGTGCGGGTACCACTTTGGTGATTTATGACGGATCGGGATTATATACATGTAGTTAGTTGATGTTTTTAGCATGATGGTTATATCTATGCGGATTGATTATTCGATACACATGTGGAACTGTTGTTTGATTCACTTTCTTTTTAATCTTGCATGAGGACATTTGCATGCTTGTATGGACATTTAGATAGGCCACTATTTATTGCTACACTATCATATTGGAATTTGACTTAGGAGAAACCATGATTGTTTTCTTTCTCCTTCTCATTTAGACTTTTGAGTCTTGTTGCTCGGGTTTGAGCATGGGTACGGGATAGTGTAGCCGGGGACCTTGGGGTCGGGGACAGGTGGTATTTTGATTATGGGTTGTGGGTATTGCGGCTACCGCGGATAGTAGGCGGTGACCGGATACATATTATTTTACCCGGTTTTGGATGGGGGTTATAGCGGCTACCGCGGATAGTAGGCGGTTGACCGGATGTCGGATGTGGGACATGATTGTGCTTGTGGTTATTCGGTGATCGCGGATATTGGGCGGTTTAACCGGGTGTCGGTTGTTGGGCTTGATTGTTGACAGGGGGTATTGCGGTGACCGCGGATATTGGGCGGGTGACCGTAGTGTCTTATGCATCAGATGGGGATCGGGTTTCTTAGTGGAGGGTTTTGTTCCACTTGAGAGTAGTTGTGATCCAGTCCTGCTTTTATGATACTTGTGACAGTGATTGGGTTTATTATCACACCGGCGCGGCTTTATATGCCCGGTGATGCTTTCCTCGTGTGGGTCGCTCCCCTCGAGTTCCCCTCGGAGAGTCGTGTCGGGGTCAGGCAGGCATTGAGTTTTGCCATCACATCGGCGCGGCATACTTGCCGATGATGAAGAGAGGAGGCAGCAGGAGTCTTTGCTATCACATCGGCGCGGCTTACTTGCCCGACAATGAGGGCGACACGGATTGGGTTTCTTTGGGGTCCTTTGGTGGTTGATGCATACAGTTATTCCATTTTGGGAGTGTATTTAGAGGCATACTAGTGGTAGTTCATTTTTCAGCAGTTACATTACTTACCACTCTTCTTCCCCTCTTTGCCTCTGGTAGACCTAGTGGGTGCGTCAGTTTTGAGGTTTACCCACTAGGGGAGGCTACTGGTTTACTGGTAGTTCTCACCCCCATTCTTCTTTCCTCGTTTTCTTCTCCTCCTTATTTGCATTGTCTTCTGCGGGTGCTACTGGGCTTTCAGTGTGCGGTCCGAGGAGAGAGGACGGCTGAGTCGATAGATGATCTCGAGGCAGGATGAGCGTGTTAGCTGGACTGTTGGTGTACCCAGGTTTCCTCAGACGGTTGTATTTATCTTTGGGACTGGCTTTTGCCAGCAGGTGTTTATTTCGGTGAGCTGGGAGAGACAGATGTATCATTTATCCAGATGTATTTGTATTTTATTTCCAGTTTCAGTATGAGATGTATTTTAGTTTTTTTTTTTTTATTCAGATCTGTTTTATGCTCTTTATTATTTCTTATTTCTGAGCAGGTAGTTGGCGCTTCATGTATGCGGGAACTTCTGCTGGGCACGGCGGATCTGTAGACGGGCCGGGTTCTGGTTTTCACCCGGGGCGTGACAGATAGGTGGTATCAGAGCTAAGGGCTAGGTCCGTTGGGACTTAGGAAACTCCCTAGGTCTGTTTGATACCCTAGGATGTTAGTGCGTGTGAGAGACGCGACATTTTGCGCAAATAGGTCGGTAAATTGTTTATTTGACTCTTCCTGTGAGTGAAGAGGGATCGACATATCCTATTTTTGGGGACAGTTATGTTGGCTGCAGACAACATAAGTTACAAAAATAGAGGGAGTCTTTGACTTTCGCTAGATTGGGTCGCGTGTTTGGGGTGTGCTGATTTGCGAGTTTGTCGTGGGTGAGTGGTTTCTCCCCGACGTGGGCCCTGACCCGGGTGCACCGTGGTGCGGCAGTTGGGTCAGAGCTGGTGTTGTTTCGGGCCGATATACCCAGAGTGGAGTCTGAGAGCTCCGGACCCGAAGGGTAGTAATGTTGGGGGGGAGGCAGATCAGCAGCAGAGTGGCACAGTTGTGGAGCAGCAGAGTGGC